>CM053624.1:90764450-90820781 GCA_028646595.1 Phalanger gymnotis
GGTTGCTTTGCCATTACTAGGTGCATATATATTGAGTATTGCTGTCAGTGGTTCATTTCAATTCAGCAAATATTTATTAGTGCCTACCATGAACCTTGCAAGTACTGTGGATACAAAGACAAAAAAGAAAGACTGTCCGCTTCCTTAAGGAGCTTTCACTTTACCAGCTTGTTTCCCTTTAATCAAGCTATAGTTACCTTGCTTATCTCTTTCAGTGGTTTCTAATATGAAATTCAGCTTTGTCTGAAATTATGATATTTTGATATTCTTAAACCCTTGGATGTATGATTTCTCCCACCTCAGATTTTAAACCTACAAGTCTTTCACCCGATCCAACTGTACATTACATTAAGAGTACTTAAACTAGGGTCTGGAAACTTATATTTCAGTATCATTGATTTCCTTTGTAATCCTCTCTATTTTACTTATTCATTCACAAACATGATTCTGAGAAGGGATCCATAGGCTTCACCAGAGTGCCAAAGAGGTTCATGACCAAAAGAAAGAGAAGAAGCCCAGCAATAGAGCCTACCATGTTCAGGCATTTTGTCATCTGTCCTTTTGGTACCTACTATCTTGGTGACCCTCCTCCAAACTCACCCTATGGACTTTATCCCGTCTACTTAGCTTTGGGATTTCACTCCAGGGCTGAGCTGTTCTGATAGTGGATGAGGGGTGAAAATCACCTCAGGCCACTATTTAAAGTCAGTGCCAGGTTAGATTTTGAATCCTGTCCAGCCACCTACCACAAACCAGCAAGGCCTACTCAGTACGAGCATTTTTTTTTTCAAGCTTTAAAAAGAATTTTTAAAAATAAGTTAAAGTTCTGAATTTAAAAGTTAAAAATGAACATTTCCATATACTTAGAAGACAAAAAGTTTATGAAACTATAGTTTGCTATTTTATGCTGCTTGCTTTAAAAAATAAATCCATGTAAATGTACATACATGCAGGCATAGATATGTGTATACACACATAGATAGAAAAAATTCAACATGTACTTTCAGGACTGTTCAGCTTGTCTCTCATTTATGTCCCCTTCTCTCTTCATATAACCACCACCCTACTTTAGGCTCTTCTTACCTCTTGCCTTACAGTATTTCAGTAGTCTCTTTTTTGTTCTTTTAGGATCAACTATAAACTTCTTTGGCATTTGAGGCTTTTTATGACCATACCTCTTCCTACTTTCCAGTCTTCTTAGACATCATTCCTCTCTACAGGTTGTAATCCAGCTATATAGGCCTTCTTGTTCTTCACACACAATACTCTATATGCCTAGAATTCACTCCCCCCTCACCGCTGCTTCTAGGAACCTCAGGTTTCCTTCAAGACTCAGCTGGAGCACCACCTTCTATATAAAGCCTTTCCTGATCTCCTCCAGCTGCTAGTGGATCTGCACTCCCTTCCCCACTTCCCCCCAAATTAACTGGAATTCATGTTGTATTTATTATGTATATGTGTATGTCTAGTCCCCTTTGTTAGAATTATAAACTTCTTAAGGGCAAAGACAGCAACACTTTTGCCTTTGCATCCTCAGTGCTTAGCAAGACACTGACACATAATTGGTATTTAATTAATGCTTATTGATTGATTGACTTAGTCATTCAGACATTTACCTGATGATCACTCAATTTGCATAGCATTTTCTCAAATAATATATTTTCCTCAGAATTCCATGGTGGTTTGTTTGTGGGTCAGTTTGTATATCAAAGACTCCTGCATATTTTTCTTCTTCTTGTAATATCTGAAAATGTTGTAGGAGATTGGAGATAGGTATTTCTTTTCCCTTTGCAGATTATTCTTTAGCTCAGAAGACTAGAAAATTCTGGGGTGGTCTAATTCGTCTATAAGTCACATTCTAGCTTTTTTCTTTTTTCATGACAGGTTAATTATCCTAATGGGTGTTTCTTCTTAACTGCTTATATGAAATCCAAATTGATACATCTTATGCTTCTGTAGGTCTAGATTTTTTCAATCGTGGCGGTGTTAAAATTAACTTATTTTCTTTCTGTTTTCCTTTCTTTTAAATATCTTTTTATAGTATTTGCCTATTATGTTTGAATCTTTTTTTCTGCTTGCTAATTTTCTTTTTCTTTTTCCTTAGCTAAGAGGCTATTCTCTTTTTAGTCTGTTTGGTTACTCTTCCTTTTCTTCTTCCTATTGATTTATTTGGGAGTATTTTCCTCTGTTCACGGTGGAGGTAGAGAAGGGAATTGAGGAGCTGAGTTCTGCATGACCTCTTTACTCCACCATCATTCTGAAAGTCCCCCTTATTTTCCATTTTTTAAGGCTTACATCAAAATTCATTGTAAAACTACCATGTTATGTAATATGCCAAAATCTATTTTTATCTTGACAGGGAATACAACATTTTTATGTCTGTCCTAATTTCTGTTCCATGTTAAAATTGGCTCAACAAATTAATGCTTTTTTACTTTTTTTTTTCTTTTTTCTTCTTACTTTTTGGAGGGGAGAATGCAGGGCAATTGGGGTTAAATGACTTGCCCAAGGTCACACAGCTAGTGAGTGTGTCAAGTGTCTGAGGGCAGATTTGAACTCAGGTCCTCCTGACTCCAGGGTCATTGCTCTACTCACTGCGCCACCTAGCTGCCCAGCTTTTTAAAATTTGAATTTAATGAATACTTCAAACATTTCCATGTACAAAGTAGAACAGAAAGAGGATATAAGTGAAAAAAACTTTATGTGCAGTTTGCTTTTTAAAAAAGTACATAATATAAGATGTTAATTTCAAAGCTGTACTACCTGTATTTCTTTCTCAACTTCTTTTAGTTCTCTTAGGTGCATTATAAAAAATGCTTCAGTAACCCTCTTTTCTTCGTTTACTTTTTTCTTTTTGCTGGTCCTAGCACTAGTTTCTTTTTCTTCTCTCAAACTCTCTGCCCAATACAAGAAGAAAAATATGATACTTGTAAGATGTCAACCAAAACATTTATTTCCTCTGTCCAAAAATGGATACCTCATTCTGCACTTCGAGTCCATCACCACTTTCTCAGAAGGTGGGCAGCACACATGTGTCTTCATCAGTCTTTTGGAGTCATGTGGTTGGTCATAGCATTGAACAGGATTGTTAAATCTTTCCAAGAGCAAACTAATGCTTTCAGATATGTTGTATAGCCCAGTAAAATGCAAGTTTCTGGAGGTCAGGGACTTTACATATTTATATTTATACTCCCAAGACCTTTGAACTCTAGCATGGGGCCTTGTACACTGTAGGTTCATAATAAATATCTGTTAAATTGATTCATACATAGTTAGAGGAAAAGATACAGCTAGACTTTAAGATTATATAATATTGAATTAAGAACTTTTTCCTCTTTGCATTAAAGAATCATTTTAACATGTTAAAACCATACCATTTAATTGATGTCTTCTTTTCCTGTAGGTTTATTGTTGGGTCAGATCGTGCTATCTTCATGCTTCGAGATGGGAGCTATGCTTGGGAGATCAAAGACTTTTTGATAAGCCAAGAGAGATGTGCTGACGTAACTTTGGAGGGGCAGGTATACCCTGGTAAAGGAGGAAATAAAGACAAAAATAAAACAAAGCCAGAAAAAAAGAAAAAGGAGGGAGATAAGAAAACTAGCTCCTTTAAAGAAGATAACCGAACCTCAAGGCAGAGAGGTGAACTATGACAAACACATTAATGGAACTTTTGAGAGGAGCAGTCAGGAGAACATAAGCATTTCTTCAGTAACTTTTGAGGATGGGGAACCATAAACAATACACCTTACATTTATTTCTGTGAAATTCTTGGTGAGTCAGCAAGGATTTTGATGTTTAAAGACGTCATTGTAAAGGTAGAAGTTTACTAAAGTTGAGTAGTTTTTAGCCATAGGAAAGTTAATACTTAATATAAAATCACTTTAAATTGTGACATATTTACATTCCTTTTACCTCTTTAAAATTGATAAGTCACTGGTCCACTGTGGACGTTCCCCCCCTTATAAACAAGTGAAAGCCAGGTTGTCACTCTGTTAAGTATTACTTTGCTTGCTCTAAAAATTACTACTGGAAAACCATCAAACCAATTATTCTTCTTTGTGGTTAGGAAAAAGGATTTGTTACAAGGTTATGTTTGCATGAGCCATTAAAACTTTATTGACTTAATTGAGTGAAATTCTTAGTGTTAGATACTCCTTTCTTTTATTATATTGCTTAGAGATGTTGAGATTAAGAAGTGTTATATAAGGGATCCACTATCAAAGTACTGTGGCTTGGTCTTGACTTACATTCTTGAGATTCTGCGATTCCTGGAAGGTTTAATCCAAGAGAGTAAACGTTTATGTTTGTTAAAAGAATCCAGGATATTTGTGTGTATGCTACTACTGATTTGTTAGAAGAGGAAGAAAAAATGATAAAGCCTTGAAGTTTCTGGGCACACTATAGGAAAGATTTCTTTTAACTTTGTTTAATTTTTGCTTTTTTTCCCAAGAAATGATGGTCTAGGGTCAGTATTGTCTGGACTGCCAAGATTCATTCATATGCTTCTCTTGTTGCCTCAGCATATAAAAAGCGACTTTAAAGATTTGTTACAATAATTAACGAGCATTCATATTTCTACAGAGTTGGGCAGCTTTTTAAAAGCCTGTAAATATTCTTGAACAGCAAAGTCCGTTCCTGGATTCAGCAAAGTATTGGATTATTTCATTTGTTACTTAAATGTTTGATGATTTTTAAAAGTGCCTAATTCCTTTTTGTTGGTTTTTGTTTTGTATGGTACTTTATTTGTTACTGACTGGCTTTGCTATTGATGCCTGCTCATGAATGAGTTGTGAAATTTATATATGATTGTAATTTTTAAGAATTAAAATTATTTGAAAAATCTGAAAATTGTCATTTTTATTTATGTCTTAATTTCTATTTCAGCTGAAGTTTTGAAGAGTTTACCCTTAATTATGGCCACCTTTCCTCAAAGTACATTTTAATTCTTTTTTTTTTTTCATATTATCACAACAGTTAAAAAATTAGAAAAGGGAAATCTAGAACATCAGAGCTGGAAGGGTCTTTTTAGAGATTGTCTAGCTAAGGGTTTCTTAACTGAAGGTCTGTGGACTCCCCATGGGTCCTGTGGGTAGATTTTCAGGGCATCATTGAACTTGCCCTAAGTCACACAGCCAGAAGTGTCACTGCGAGCTATGCCAAGGCTGTGACTCCAAGATATGGAGGAAAACTCTCAACATAATCTATAGTAAACCACACATAATTTGGGTTCTCACAGTAAGGCTGGCTACATCTCCCCATCATGTTCCTAGAGTACACTGAGGGCTGGTGGGGTTCTTTCCGTGCTTTGGACTTGAGATCTTATTCCTATCTGTTCCTTGTTTCATATCATCACCGGTAATTAGTACTTCAAAACAATTTAACCCATGGATGTATGTTCAATATCATTGATAACCAACTAACACCAAGTAACTTTTGCAAAAGGTTATTTACTGAGAAGACATAGCAAGAACAAAAGCACAAACAAATCCCTCTGACGGTGCATGCTCCTTTTACTACCTCAGCCCTTGGGGAAAGTGGCTTCAGACAAAGCAGTTGCTGCAAACATTTCCACCAAAGAATCTGCATCTGGGGGCAGCATAACCAAGGCACGAGTTGCTCCTTTCCTTGCAGGGCACTCAAGGCTGGACTCTCAGTAAACTCTTCTATGGAGTCCATTTCCTAGGCTTGTGTTGGCTCTTCTGGTCTCACAAGGTCATAGCCTAATCTGGTTTGTCTCCTGCACTCGTTTGCCTAAGAGCAGAAAGAATGAACACAAAGAGATAAAAGAAATAGATGCAGTTTGTTCACAGGTCACTGGAGCACAGAGGGAGAAGGCGATGGAGGTTTCTGGCATGTCTTCCCTTGATCACTACCAGGAAAAGAAGATTCAAGTTTCTCTGTGATAGTCTCCTGTCGGTATTCTTGGTTATTCCTCAACAGCTATTAAAAGGCTTTTCTTCACCGTGCAGGAAAGAGTCACAGAATACTTGTGTATACCCTAAATTGGGTCTTTTTGCACAATTATGCGTCATTATCCGGAAACAGGCTCAGAAACCCCCCCACAAGGATAGACACCAGGCAGAGCCCTCTCTTCCCACTCTGAGGACTGGATATTTATTGACCAGTCTCCCGATACATTAAAAACAGCTCGTATTTCTGTAGCACTTTAAGGTTCACAAAGTACTTTCCTCAAACAACCTTGTGAGATTGACTGTGCAAGTGTTAATATCCTGGTTTTGTCATTAATGAAGCTAAGGTTCTGGAAGGCTGATTAACTGGTCATACAGCTAATAACTATCTGACACAGAATTTGAATCCAGGACTGTTGACGTCTACTTCAATATTCTTTTTACTATACCATGCTTGTCCTTCATATACTGATGGTCTAATTCAATGGCCTCCCCATTCAATAACATGTCATCCTCCATCCTGTGTTAATTGCTATGTTGATCTCTTGAGTGACTGAGCGTTTCGTTGATATATCCCTGCAGTGTTTTGGGGCTTGATAAATGCAGTGTCATCCACCGTCAGGAGCTTTTGTGATCCTCTCCATCAATAGTATAAAAAGCATGCTACTTAATCAGTGTTAAACTCATTGGGGGCAAATGTTCGATACCAGAGAATGCACATAGAAAGAAGAGGTTCAAGTCACGGCTCTGCTACTTATTGCCCCTCGTTGGCAATTGATCAACAGGCAATTGTAAAACACCCATTATGCTCCAGGCATTGGGGATATGAAGACAAAAGTAGAACATTTTAGTTTATCAGCACCGATATGCTAATCTGAGTTTGGCAAAATCCAGACTTTGCCCCTTAACGCCTGTGTGACCCTGGGCAAGCCACCGAATCTCTCTGGTCCTCAGTTTCCTCATCTTCCAAATGGAGTTAACATGATATCTGCTCTAAATATATGATCCTAACACTTGACCTTCCAATATGGCAACTAGATTTAGTTAGACTACTTGGGTTCAAACCCCAGCTCTGCTACCTGTGTAGCCTTAGACCAGCCATTCAGTGTCTCTGAGCCTCAGTTTCTGTATATGTAAAATCAGGGAGTTGGTCTACATGACCTCTAAGGTCCATTCCAGCTCATAGATCCTGTGAACTGGTACTCTACTGGGCTTGATTTGGAAAGAGAGGATCCTGAAAAAAGGACTCACCACCAGATGGCAGCAGAGAATAGGGAACAGTTAGTTAAGTTAGCCCTAAAATGAAACAACCTGAAAGTGGAAATCCAATCCATTTACTTTGAAGCAATGCGATGTCCCCTTCCATGATCTGTATTGATTGATCAATGGGATTCATACTAGCTTCCTAAAACGTGATTTGGGAACTCTGCATTGTTACCTGTTTTTCTCTTGAAACCAGCACATGTGATGTATGCCACCAGTTATGTTGAGTGGCGTAAGTTTTGAGCAGCTAGTCACAATCCACACGTTCGTTACAATAAAGACATGATTTAGAAAATATTTTTTTTGTCAGAAAGCAGAACCAGGACCAATGATGAAGGATGCAAAGAGGCAAATTTAGCCTCGATGTCAGGAATGGGTTCCTGACACATACAGTTGTTCAAATGGTGGGGGCTTCCCCCTCGTTGGAGATCTTTAAACAGAGATTAGATAGCCACTTGTTGAGGATGTCAGGGTGGATGGAGGTTCTTAACCTTTTTGCGTGTGTCGTGGAACCCTATAGTCTAGGTAAGTCCCTAGCAAATCTCATTCCCTGGCAACGCCTCCATTCCTGCAGCTTCTTTCTCGTATTGGGAGTCCTTCCCTGGGTCCTCCACTTAAGAAAATTCCCATGCCTGCCATATTCACTTCTCATCCAGTTCAGACTCTGACTCTGAACTACTCCTTCACCTTGAGGGGCGAA
Source organism: Phalanger gymnotis (assembly GCA_028646595.1). NCBI lineage: Eukaryota > Metazoa > Chordata > Mammalia > Diprotodontia > Phalangeridae > Phalanger > Phalanger gymnotis. The sequence goes on from CM053624.1 coordinate 90,772,326, forward strand.
TAGGTGCTTTTCAGTTTCCTTTTATTCTCCATTAGAATATAAGCTTCTTGAAAACAGAGACTGGGTTTTTAAAAAAAATTGTATTTGCATTCCTAGCACTTAGTACAGTGCCTGGCACATATTGAGTGCTTAATAAATGCTTTATATAGTCTGATCTATGGACTCTTTCTCAGAATAATGTTTTAAAACACTATAAAATATGTTGGATTATGATGGAAATCAATTTATTGAAATATAACTATTTAAAAAAAAATTTTTTAGAAACAAGTTCTCAGACCTTCTGAAATCTATCCATGGACCACTTTGTGGTGTGTGGACGCAGGTTAAGAACCTTTGCTTTTGGTTATCGATTGGACTACATGACAACAGAGGTCCCTTTCTCCTCTACAATTCTGTGATAATTGTTGTTTCTATCGTCTTTCCAGCTTACAAAGCACTTTTCTCATAACCAGTCCTGTAAAGTAGGTAAGGCAAATATGAACATCACCCTTCTACAGACGAGGAGGCAGGCTCAGAGAGATTAAGTGATTTGTCAGTGTCCTACCATAGTAAGAATCAAAGCTAGCAGAACTATTTTTTTTAAGCAAGAGACATCTGTCTTATGATAATTGGTGCTACCTAATTTGTCCCCATCCCACCATCATTTGCATAGGTCCAGGGACTGCTTCCTGGTATGTTTGCATGCGTGTGTGTGTGTGTGTGTGTGTGTATTTGTCTGTCTGTCTATCCTTACCCTTCCTCTGGGACTTTTGGACATGGACTCCCATATGTGATCTCCCAAATGTGCTGGGTATCTTCTTCATATTTTAAAGACATATGGGAATAGCAATGGATCACATTGACTGTTCCTTTCTTTTGCTAAGTGACTAGCCCAATTCCCCTCCCTCACTTTTTAAAAATGTTTCTTTTATAACATCCTTCATGCCACTTCTATGCAGTTCAGATCTATTTATACCCATAATGTACTTTGTCATTGCTCTTTCAGAGATTTTCAACTTCATTTCTTCAGGGAGAGTGGCATCTCATATTTTGTAGCATATACATCATCATTGGAACAATATTGGCATCAAAAATGGTCCTCTATTTCAGGAACAACTTAGGCATCATTAAAAACACTGGCAAACTGGTTAGCTAATATCATATATAAGTTCCAGTTGGAGAGCAGGCAGGAAGGCTGTGGTAGTGTCTGGGAGGAAAATTACAGTATGATTAATCGCTATATAACCCTTGTCTCAGAAGTTTTCTTCTCACATGAAGGACCCAGAGTATTTCTGGGACTTAATCTCTTTATGGCTCATTTGACCCCACCGATGAATCTGATAAGTTCAGTGTTAAATGTTGGCTATCAGTTCCTCTTAAAAGTAGTGAGATTTCATGTATCAGACAATAACAACACAGAGACCACTCAGACCCGCAGGCATAGGGAGTTAAGAGAATTTCTTTCCCCCTTCAGGGATTCTCTGTGTTTCTCCACCCTGGTGAAAATCTGTATTTTCCCTGTGATTCACAGTATTCTTTTGGATAAGGTTCCATCAAGGGACCAGGTCAGGGTTTGCTCCTCCACCGTGGGCCAGAGCCTGATCAGCAACATGGTTCTTCTCTCGTATTGCTCTCTATCTTTCCAACTCCTGATTGCTTCTTCTGCAGATTCTCTCCAGCAATTGCTCCTGCTCCCCAGGAGATGGTGCCAGTTCTTAAGATATGGGACTAATAAGGAATTACATTAGACTCTCAGCTGATAAGTTATAACTTTTTCTTGGATTCTAGGGCCAGAACGATTCTTCGATATTAACTTCTTCTGTTCTTTACACTGGACTGCAGCCCCACCCTACAAACAAGGGGCCTTTTTAGACCTTGTAGGAACCTCCTTCAACTCACTTTGCTCAAGTGACTTTGTATTACCTGCTTTCCCCCAAGCTGAGACAGGGTGAATGAAGCCCATGGGCTGCCTCTTTCCCGTGCTCCCTGGTGGGGGTGTCACCTGTTCATTCAGCATCTCTCACTAAGCCCTGGGTCTAATGGATTCTTGTGCTTCTCCCCACTTGTCTATTGCCAGTTTTCCCCTGGAAGTAGGGAGTGAGAACGGCTTCTTAGGCCATCAAAGAATCGTTGTGACTTTTGAACTTTAGCCTTTTAAGCTATGATTGTACTACACCCCCTGCTTATATTTCCTTCTAGTGCTTTAAAATCAATACTCTTAAAATAGAAAGGTGGTTTTGCATAGTGTAGTGGGAAAAGCAATAGACTTATACTTAGAACACAGTCAACAAATATTTATTAAACACTTAATATGTTCCAGGCACTGGGAATATAAAGAAAGAAAAACAAATAAGCATGGTCCCTGCCCTCAAGAAGCTTACATCTTAATGGAGGAGATAGCACACAAACAACGAAGTACACACATAACATGCAAGTGGCAGAACAATGTTCAGATCCCAGCTTCGATATTTACTAGGTATATGACCAAGGGAAGTCACATGGGGAACCTGCCTCATTTTCCTCATTGATAGAATGGACATGATAATACTTGTACCATCTACCTCACAGGGCTTTTATGGGGAAAGTCCTTTGTCCTATAAATGTTTGTTCTTAAAGTACTCTATTTATGGTTCGGTTGTTTTCATTCATGTCTGACTCTTCATGACACCACTTGGGGTTTTCTTGGAAAATATATTGGAGTGGTTTTCCATTTCCTTCTCCAGCTCATTTTACAGATGAGGAAACTGAGGCAAACAGGGTGACGTGACTTGCCCAGGGTCACACAGCTAGTCACTGTCTGAGGTCAGATTTAAACTTAGGAAGATGAGTCTTCCTGACTCCAGGCCTGGCACTCTATCCACTGTGCCACCCAGCTGCCCAAAGTACTCTATAAATGAGGGTTATTGTTATTTTTTGTTAAGTAAGGAAAATGGAGGAAGAAAGAAGGGGCAGGGAGAAAACCTGTGGCTTTTCCCTTTGAGGAAGTCCAGGGTATGAGGGAACCCAAGAACTTTCAGGAAAGTGTTGGTAGGAAGAAAAAATCAATAGATGGTATCAGGAATGGCTGGCACCAAAGTGTAATGGCAGTAAGGGGTAGGGAGGGACAGGTGATGTGATGGTGGCTTCCTCCTCCTAGGATAAAGAATTGTGTTTCTACAGATGATAAAAAGCAAGATGAAACAGAAGGATGTAGTAGGTCTGTTGGTCAGATCTAGGAGAGGATTTCTCATCCCAAACTTTGTTGAGCCATGGAATGAGTTACTGAGAAAGCTGTGAAACTCCTTTCTTGGGGTGTGCTTGCCAGGAGACAGGTGGATAGATGAAGCATAGACTCTTGGGTATTGCTGTCAGATCTATAATTCAAAGTGACCTAACTTGAAGCACTTTTTAAGCTTGAGGCATAGAGCAATTCCAAGCCTGTAGCCAGAGTCAGGAATAATGACCCTACATGAGAGAAAGGTTTTCAAGGGAGTTTTCAGCAGCTCTCCTCTGAAGCCAGATTTATCACTTTCCAAGCAACGGCTGTGAAACTGCAGAATCCACGGCTCCAAATAGGCCAGTGGCTCTGAGAGCCGAGTTTCAAGTCCAGAGGAATTTCTGGAATTCGTGTGGATTTCTAGTTGGATTTTCATTTGCAATTATAGGACAGGCCCAATTTTTTATTGTTGATGAATGTTTTTGTGAATACATTTAGCTCCGTCTGTCTCCCAGACTGGAAACAGAAGGAGGCTTTCTTGCTCTTAACTCAGCCCAGACTCTTTGACCCTGCTGGAATGATTCCACTCCGCTGAGACTATCACCAGGAAGGAGAAAAAAAAAGACCTGTAAGGCCTGGCTTTTGAATAGAGTCAGACTGCCAGCTCCAGGAGAAGAAAGCCTGGGTTTGAATCCCATTTCTGCCACTTATCCCCTGTCTTGGACAAGTCACAACTTCTCAGGGCCTTATTTTCCTCATCTGGAAAACTAGGATTGGACCGGATCTTTAAGGTCCCTTTGAACACTAAATCTATGATTCTCACTGATTAGAAGAGGACCTAGGAAGAGGAGGCACGCCCAGGAGTATGACCAGAGACCCCTTCTTCCCACAGAACAAGCATCTAAGAGATGATTTCTCCTTAAAGCTGGATCAGATCTCTTTATCCTGTGGACCAATAAGACCTTAATATAAGATTTTAAGTCTCTCTCAGGAAGAGATTGGGTTTTTTTTTCATTTAAAGAGAACTCAATCCACAATGTTAATTATATTATTATTATTATTATATAATATATTACATAATAGTATATATATTTAATATTATATATATTTTGTATACTTTATATTGTATACTTTTTTGTATGCTATGTGTACTACTTTATAAAGTATTTTCACACTCATCATCTCACTTGATCCTTAGGACAACCCCATGAAGGCAGAGCAGCTTTTAACATATGGGAAGACTGAGACCAAGGAATTAGGCCAAGTTCATGTGGATAACAGATGGAAGAGGAAGGTCTCGATCTTGTTCTGTTCCCTCTCTAGTCCAGGGCTCTTTGTCTCTAGTCATACCCTTTCCAGTGATTGATTCAACAACTGGAAAGTGAAAGCTCAGGGGATTAAAAAGAGGGGGAGGGGGCTACAGAGAGAATTGAGATGGTATAAACAGTCTACTTAGATAATTCAGTAACTTTCACCCCCCTTCAAATATTCCTGTTTATTCTCATTCTTTCAACTCTACTTTCCACTTTCCCCTTCATTCTCTCACCTTCTTTCACTCCCATTTCATCTTAACTCATCCGTGTTTCCATACCGTTCTTACAGACCTTTCCTTCAATTGTCTGGATATTTCAAGAAAACATTCCCTCCTCTCTTCCCTCCTTAAATGATCCAAGTCATTGTGGCTGTGTGTGCCCAGAAGGGCTCATCTGAGAGAGCAATAGTACGCTCAAAAGATCATGCCACCTCAGTGGCCAATTTGAATGTGTTTCAGAAGACCTTTTTTTCCTTTTCCTCTTGCTGAAATCTATAAGCTCTCTCTGAACTTGAAGCCTCTTGTCTATGGATGGGTGGTGCAAACCTGCTAGCACTTTTCCAGAACTCACAAACTTATGACTGGAAAGTCTCCTTTGGCTCTATTTGGTGTTTTTAGCATCTGATTAAAAGAGAGAACAGGGCTTTCTCTCCAAAGCCCACAACTAAGGTTCCAGGCCATCCTGTGAGCAAAAGAAAAGAATACTCTGTTCCCTGGTTTGACCGTTTCTCCACTTGCAGTCTCCAACACTGGCTTATCCATGCTGGGACCAAAACTTGGTAGAGACTTTTGTGGCTAAAGTGGGTCACCCCGCACCTGCCAGGTGAGGAGTGATGCTTATGAGTGAAGAGTTGGGCCTACCGAGCCAATGGCTTCTGGAACAAGAGTGTTCTTCCTGAGGAATGAGGAGTACTCTGTTATGCTCTGTAGCCTTGCCCATTACTCAGAAAGTCCTGGCATTATCCAGCTTGGGAAGGACGGACTAGAAGGGTTTGGTAGGGTCAGAGAGGATCTGGGTTCAAATTCTATCTCTATGCCACAAAACCCTGGATGCCAGTCACTCTGTGGGCCCTCAGACAGATTGCAAACCCTTTGTTATTCTCAGTTCCTCTCTCCCTTGCAAAAATAGCAGCTTTCCTTTCCTCCAAGGCTCTGGAGTATAGATGAACTGGGTTGGGGGTGGTAAGGAGGGGAGGTCCAGTCCTTTCTAGGAGTATTAAACCCCTACCCCCAGCTTTCTCCTCCAAAAATATCATTTCAATCCAGTTCACCCCTATGCCCGACCACTCCTACTCTTCTTACATGTTCCACTATTGGCCCCTTCCGCTGTGTCTTATGGGGGCAAATTCCCTTTTATTCTCAATCATTGCCTTCTTCTGTCTCCTCAAGTGTCTGCTAATGATGCCATGTGCTTTGATGCTGTTTCCCATGGAGACTTTGGCTTTCCCAACTCACGTCATCTCACTGGGAAGGAGGGGTCAGCGTTTCCTGAGTCTCCACCGTCGTCCTCCTGGTATCTCAACGTTCTTGCTCTGTAACATCCTCACTCTTTCCTTTCACTACACCCATTTTCAAACACGCAGAGGTCTCACTTACTCTGAAAAATCCTTTGTTTAACCCCCAAATAAGTATGATAGGAGGTAAAAGGTTAAGACCTAGAAGCTACGGCTCAGGCCTACCTGGTCTGGGAGCCCTTGGGAGAAACCGGTTCCAGTTGAAAATATCAATAGTAGAGGCAACTAGGTGGCACAACGAGTAGAGCACTGGTCCTGGAGTCCAGAGAACCTGAGTTCAAATCCAGCCTCAGACACTTGACATGCTTATTAGCTGTGTGACCTTAGGCAAGTCACTTAACCCCAATTGCCCTGCCTTCCCCCCTCCAAAAAATTTTAAAAAAATTATCAACGGGAGGCCAAGAACTGTACTTAACATTCTCTATTCTCCAAAACTAAGATTCAGCTTTCTTTGATAGTGTTTCCATTGTTTTTTTCACTGACCCAGACTAGAGACCCGAGGTATCCTTGCCTCTTCTCTGTCCTACCATTATCCTCACCTATCCAATTAAGTCTTGGTGACTTTCCTTTCCAGTGCCTCCCATATCTATCTCTTCCTCTTTTTTTTGGTCACTATCCTAACACACACACACACACACACACACACACACACACGAGCACGCACGCACACACGCACGCACGCACATGCACACTGCTTCCACCTTCCGTTTTGGTTACATCTCTGTACTAGCTACCTAACTGATTTCTCTGCCTCCAGTCTCCTATGGCCAATTTATCTCTCAAATCCCTGCAAGATGAATCTACCTAAAATTATGCTCTCATCAGGAAACCCATTTTTAATTTTCTAATTAAAGCTTATTACTTTTACCATCTGCAACTGGTATTTTCTCTGCCTCTCACCTCCTCCCTACCTCCACTAATATCCCTTACCTGAACCCCTTGAGAAAGAAAGGGAGACAAAGCCCATGTTTTAAACATTCTATATACTCCATGAAAGGTGCCTTAGTCTTCCTGCATTGGCCATGTTAAAAAAAAAAGTGTCTCAATCTACAATAAGTCCCACCCCTCTTTCAGGTGATAGATGGTATGCTTTATTATGGTTTTCTAGAATCAAAGTTGGTCATTGCATTGAAGAGAATTCCTGTTTTTCAAATTTGAATTCTTTTTTTTTAGAAATTCTTTCTTTGACTCATGATGGAAAATGGTGTCCACATCCGGAGAAAGAACTGATAGAGTATGAATAAATATCAAAGCATACTATTTTCACTTTCCTTGTTTTTTATGTTTTTTCCTCCTTTTGTTCTGTTTCTTCTGTCACAATATAACCAATGTAGAAATATGTTTAACATGATTGCACATGTATAACCTATATCACATTGCTTGCCATCTGGGGGTAGGGGAAGAAGGGAGAAAAATTTGGAACTTACAATCTTATAAAAAATGAATGTTGAAAACTATCTTTACATGTAATTAGAAAAAAATAAAATACCATTTACATTTTAAAAAAAAGAAATTCTTCCTTTAAAAGAGTCAAAATTTTATTTGGCCTACAAATGTAGGTCAAAATCTTTAGCCTGACATTCAAGGCCTTCCACAATCTGACCCTAATGTGCATTTTCTAGCACTACCCAATTTTGATCCCACTACCCAAGTCATATTTGTCTGTTTACAATCCTTTAGAGACCTCTCAGGGTATCTCACTTATGAGTCTTTGCTAAACTTTGCTTCGTTCACTTGAAATGCTCTTGCTCTTTTCTGTATATATCACATAAAATCAAAGAACTTTAGAGTTGGATTTTGAAATTATTTCGTTCGATCCGCTTGTTTCACAGACAAGGAATGAGAGGCTAGACAAGTGGTAGCTGTGCTCAAGGTCACCCAGAGAGTGACCCTTCCTCTGCTACCCTCCCTGCCTCCCCATCCCCCAAAAACTGGAATCTGAAGCCTCTTCTGGACTCAGAATCCAGGACTCTTTCCCCTACATCATGCTACTTGTCTAGCTCAAGTCCTATCTGCTGCTTAAAACCTTCCAGAATCTCTCTAGAAATGGGGTTAATAATAGCGCCAAATTCCCAAGGCGGCTGTAAGAATAAATGAGATAATATTTGTAAAGTGCTTTGTAAACCTTAAAGTGCTATATACATTTATTATTATTGTTATTATTAAAGTCTATGCCACTTATTTGGCATTTACACTGTCAATATAGTTAGTTAACATTTATTTACGATGCTTGTTGTCTGTCCAAGTAGATCGTAAGCTCCTTGAGGTCAGGAACCATGGTCTTTTTTTTTTTTTGAAGGAGGGGAAGGCAGGGTAGTTGGGGTTAAGTGACTTGCCCAAGGTCACACAGTAAATGTGTCAGGTGTCTGAAGCTGGATTTGAACCCAGGTCCTCCTGACTCCAGGGCCAGTGCTCTACTCACTGCCCCACCTAGCTACCCCAGGAACCATGGTCTTATATACATTATTGTGCAATCCATGGAACCTAGCACAGGGCTAGGCATTTACCAGGTGCTAAATATTTGTCCACTAATAAGTAAAATAGCATGCTAATAACTTTAATGATAGTTAACACCAAGTACTTTCTTGAAATGGCATGCAGTTGGGAGGATGGATCACTGAGTTGGTCTCTCAACATCATAGAGCTACATCTGGACTGTGAGCTTGGCCCAGAGTCGACTAGAAGGAGAAACCCATTTGGGAATCTTGAAGTGCTTTTAAGGACCCCAAACTCTTCTCTGGTGCAAAATACCCATCTTTCTAATACCAACATTTTCTTAGGGATTATTTGTGGCTGTGAATCATTTGCAAAATGCAGGTGACCCAAAGGACATTAGAGAGATCTGTGGTGAGTGTAAGTAGGCTGCAGCACATTAGTAACAATGACTTATGTGGCTGGAGTCCTGGAAAAGGTATCAAGGAAAGGGAAATGGGCCAGTCATGAAGCAAGAGTGAGAAGTAACAGGCAGATAATCTCGGTTGCTTTTCTGGTATCCGTGAAATGTTAAAAGACCTAGAGTAAGGGTTCTTTACCTGGGGCTCGTGAACTTTTTAAAAAAAATAACATTTTGCTATTTTAATGCAATTGGTTTCCTTTGTAATCCTATTTATTTTGTGTTATACATTTTAAAATATTATTCTGAGAAGGGGTCCATAGGCTTCACCAGATTATCAAAGAGGTCCCCAAATCCCTTACCTAGATAGAGCTAGGTTTCCAGCATGTTAGATAGATACTCTGTTGAGGATTCATAGGAAGACATAGACGAAAATTACACAGGATGAGAAGGCATAGGTAAGGGATTTGATACCTTTCACCTGCACTTTTCCTTTGATATGCACTGGTAGAAAGAATCCCCATATTCCATGGGAGTAGAGCACCAGCCCTGCAGTGAGTAGGACATTGGCCCTGGAGTCAAGAGTACCTGAGTTCAAATCCGGCTTCAGACACTTGACACATTTACTAGCTGTGTGACCTTGGGCAAGTCACTTAACCTCAATTGCCCTGCCTTCCCCCCTGCAAAAAAAAAGAATCTCCATATTCCTTCTCTTGTGAATCTATGAATATATCAAAATAATAGCTTCCTGGAACTAATCAGGAAAATTAATTTCGTTTTCATTTAGGATCAGTGGTGTATAGTACATGGACTTGAAGTCAGGAAGACCTGAGTTTGGAACCCATGTTAGATACTAGTTGTGGGATCCTGGGTGAGTCACATAAATTTTCTGGGCCTTAGTTTCCCATTCTGTAAAACGAGAGGATTGGACTCCTTGACATCTAAGATCTCCTAGAAATGAACAATTTGGGGGGATACCAACAAAAGGCAGACATAGTGCGATTTCTACAAATCACCTCTCCACTAAAAACCTGGCTTCACTGTACACCAGAGGTATCAGAAATGGGATCACTGGCAGCAACAACACTCCCAAGTGTAGAAACCAGATTAAAATGTAATTGGGAAATATTTAACAAAATAAATAAAAATTCTGTAGGACATAGATAATATTGCATTTTAAAACCAAGCCAATATGTGGCCCTCAGGGAACCTTATGTAAGTATTAGTGGACCCATTTCTATTTGAGTTTGGCACTACTGCTATACATTGTAGAATTACAATGACCAGTTTTGGTCTTAGAGAAAAGATGAGGAAATGTATCATCCTCTTTCCTTGGAAAGATGAGGCAGGGGTATAGCCTATGAGTGTAGAATGTTGCACTTCCTGTCCTGGGATCTTTCTTTTGGTTAGTTTTGCTGAACTCTTTATCTTTGGTACAATGGAATGGCTACTAGGTGGGTGGGGGTTATCTGGGAATGAATATTACATTAAAATAAAAGTCATCAACAAAACATTAATTTATAAAATCCTTGGATTCAAAGGAGTTTTGCTGTAATGAAAAATGAAAGGAGACAAAATCATGATATGAATTTGAATATTTATTATGCGACAATTATTCCAAACCATAACAGGGTAATTCTCTTGTAACCTACCATTTTTAGAACAACAAAGTCTTCAAATGGGTTCATCTACTATGGTCCAGGGGAAACTTTCAAATGTGTATTCATGTCTGGATGTGTGACACAAAATTTAATACAACTCTTCATTTCTGAAAATGACTTCTAATAGTGCCTTTATAATAAATAAATAGAAAATATATCTTTCTCCTTGTGACATCTATAAGAAATGTTTACATACAAAAATTATACATCTACTTCCGAAAAAGGACCAGCTATTTCGGGCAACATGAAAGAGACAAGGGTTTTCGAAGAATTTTTTTTTTTAAAGAAACAAAAACCCAATACGTTGTAAGTCTAATACCTTACCAATGGCGATGGAAGGGAGAGGCCCTTTCCAGGAAATTAGAAGTGAAATATGAGTACTACAAAGAAGATGCCCAGATATCTGGTCTTTATGAGTCCTTTGTGCTAGTATAGACAAACAAATGAACAGACCATCCAATAGTTAGTTACCTAGGTGCTACATACATGCAACTCACTGTACCCCCAAATACCTATTCTTGAAAGAATTGACATATGCTTTAGGAAACTATGATTTCTGGCCACCTCATAGGGATCACATCCCAAGGGATTCACAGTGGGAGACCCTTTTAAAAAAAATCTGGGAAAGAAAGTGAAACTGTGAAGGAACAATAAAAGTCCAATGCTTTTAAATGGGGTTTGCCCACCCTTTCTCTTTCCCCTCAAAAAAAAATAATTTCAAAGACACATACAACTTTACCCTGAGAACTTGGTAATTGTTAAGAAAGAAGCAACTATGCATGTGACTACTTATCACTGGGTTAGAACAGACTAGTGGGTTGAAACGATGGTTGAGACTTGATTGTGTGATCCCAAATGTTTGACGCATTCTTGGGGAGGTGACTCATTACTGTAGTCTCAGAGGTACAATTTATGCAAGGGTGTGACTAGCTCTTTTCAAAAGGAGTAGAGTGTGGTTTGGAGGGGGAGGCAAAAAGCCCAAACCATATCAAGATTTAGGGAAAAAGAAGAATATTGAGAGTTCTCATGTGCACCCACAGAATTTAGTGATAAGAACAGGTTCAACCACAGCTGAGCCTTTCCTTCAAGAGGCTCACTCCAAGGTTTTTTTTTTTTTTTAATAAAGAAAGCAATTAGGGTGAGAGGTGGGAAGAAGGCTGGCAGGGGGAGACAACAGGCATATTTAAGACATGGCCCACCAGTCCTTTGTCCCAGAGGAATGCCCTAAAGCAGAGATGTGAAAATCACAGCCCCAGCCTAGCGCATGGTCCAAACCAGATTAAAATGTGATTGGGAAATATTTAACAAAATAAATAAAAATATAATACAAGATAGATAATGTTAATTTGTGGTTTTATAAGTCAACATGAGGCTTGCTAGCAGGGATCTTTCTACTTGTATTTGACACTGCTGCCCTAAAGAATCTTTCCTTGTTGAGCCTACATATCCAGAGCCCTTGGAAGCACCAGGTGAATCCCAGAACAGAATAGGGCACCTAAAGCAGAGCAGATAGAGAGGAAGAGTAAAAGCCATCTCAGAAACCAAGAACAGTTGTTTGGTATCAGGCTTGGGGGTGGAACTGACTGGTGCTTGTTCATTGACCTGGTTTGGGTGGTGTTTCTATTTCAAAAGGACATTTTAAATCATTTCACGATTGTTAGAAGCCATTCCAGAGTTCCGTGAGAGCACCCAGGACTGAAGTTTGAGGCAATGTGGTACAGTGGAGAGGACAGATCTGGGTTCTTGTCCCAGCTCTGCCATTAACTAGCTGAGTGACCTTGAATAAGTGACTTCCCCCCTCTGCCATCCCCTTTCCTTTAAATATTTGTAAAATGAGGGGGATTGGATTAGATAACCTTTATAGTCTTTTTCTAGCTATAGAATTTGAAGCTTCCTATTACACAAAGCATTCAGTAGTTTTCACAGGGTGCTTTCCTATTGAATATCCCAGGTCGCAAGAAAGCTAAGGCACCAATTTAGGAAGCCTAAAGCACCATCTCGTGGGGTCAGTAGTGGTGGTGAACTTTAGATTCCTGACCTTCAGTGCTCTGGTCAATTGCTTACTATGGGCAGACCTAAGGTTATTCTCTACTTCCGATGTTCAGCACACACCAAGTGGTACAGAGAGCCAGACCAGAATTCTCCACTAAGAGTGAGTAAATACTAAGGATAAAAGTTTACCCTCCAAAAAATTATCCTCTGCAGGCGCTGGGATGAAAACCCCAATTTTAGAGGGCCAACGTGGGCTGATCTGGATGATGGATATTTAAGAGGCTTTTGTAGTGGCCATCGGTGCTCTTCCACCCACTTACTGTTGATGTCAAAAAACAGACATCACATCGTTATACTCATTTCACGCTACTGCAACTCCACCTACTGGTCCGCTGAAGGGTTTTGCTGAGAAAGAAAGAAAAATGCCCTTAGTATCAGGGCTGATTTTCAATTATCCAGCACCCTTGGGCTACTCTTTAGAAAATGTGAATGATCAGTGGGGTGGATTGTCTCATGCATATGAGCTTTGAGAATTATGACAAAATCCCTCTTGCAATTTCCCATTTGGTTTGGGGTTCCCTGCATTGGATAAAGACTAAAATTGATCTCTGAGGTCAGGGTGATCCAGAACCTCCCTCCTATGCCACCAAAAAAAAATCAAACCCTCATGAGGCACAGATAGGAAGAGAGGGAGAACACTCTGTGTAAAAATGTACAAGAAGGCCACAGTAAAACTGCAGTTGTCCCTCAGGGAAGAAAATATATCCAGCATTAATCAGCATCTTCCAAGGAGCAGCAGCCAACCGCCTCACCAGATGGGCAGCACCAAGAGTTTCTATTCCCAGCGGCCCCCTTGGTCCATGGGTGATAAGATGTGGCTGTCACGTGCAGCTTCAGAATGGGCCACATCTCAAGGGGGCTGGGAGAACCAACTTGTCTCATCCTCAGGAGGGTCAGTAGTAAAACAGTCCACTCAGGTAGTGATAACAGCAGGATCACAAATACGGACAGGAGGCTGGTCTCACAGCCTTTTCTTCTTCACCACAGGGATGGGCACCACTTCAAAGACTTTGGCTTTGTCTTCTGCAGTGTTCATAGTTACCCATGTTGGTCGGAAGCTGCCTTTGAAACCCACAAAAGCCATTTTTTCTGAAAAGCAATGAATTAGGCCTGTGAGTAGAGGTGACATCACCTTACATCCATAGACCCCTCTTCTCTTCTATGCACACACATACTCTGGGGCTGAATCCCATCTACCTCCGCTATAAAGCGGCAACCATCTACCTGGCCTTAATCTTGAGCTATGGTCTTTGGGTATTTGGCTGACTTCTTCCTCTCTACTCTTCCTGTGTCTCTTCAGGCTCTGCTTTGGGGCAATTGCCCTGCTACTCATACCTAGATTTTCTATGTGGAAAAAATATATATACATTACTCTGTGTCTACAAGACTCTTTTGTGCTTACTTAGGGTTAGTGTCTTTGCTTAGGAAGCACAAAATAAAATTTACACCCCAAGATCAACCTAATAGTACCTCTATGAGTGTTTTGCAGATGAACAAATTCCATTTTAAACAAGTGACATATCTGTATTGCTATGTAAGCAAATCCAACATATAGCTGTAGATGTGGCTTCTGACCCTTTATTGCTAGAAGAGTGGTGTAGTAGAAAAAGAAATTGACTTGGATTCGAACACTAGTTCGTAGACTTTCAAACTGGGGCTCTTAACCACTTCAACTCGATGAGCCTGTTCCTGTATCTATAAAATAGGCAATAGTACTTAATTTGCTTATTTTGCATATTTTTGTAAGAATCAAATGAAAGCCCCTTGAAAACTATGAAATATTATATAAATGAAACATATTACATTATTAGTAATCTATTTATGAGCTCTAAGTTCCCTTACAGCTCTACAATTCATTGATTTGTTTTCTTTGAAGGTCTTAAGGAACTGAGTTTCCTTGCATGAGGCCTGAATCCAATAAAGACCTCAGGGGCAGTTATCAGAGGTCCCTAGTGAACATTTTCTTCTTTGGGCATTTTATCATCTTTCTTTAATCTTTTTGGCTTTAAAGATTTTCATTTTTAAAAATGTATTTATTTTCAGTTTTCAACATTCACTTCCATAAGTTTTAATTTTCTCCCCTTCCCTCCCCAAGATGGCATGCAATCTGATATGGGCTCTACACATACATTCCTTTCATATTAGTCATGTTGCATAGAAGAATTGTAGTGAATGGGAGAAACCATGAGAAAGAAAACAAAAACAAAACAAAAGAGAAAAGAGTCTGCTTCATTCTGCATTCTGACTCCATAGTTTAAAGTTTTTCACTGTTAACAAGGGTTACATTTTCCTCAATGCATTATTGCCTGAGACTAAAAGCCTTTCAAGGGAGGGGATAACGTCTTTGTGTATTCTTTGCAATTTTCCCAGTGACTAGATAATAACAATAGTTTAAATTGCCATAGTGCCATGTATTTTTGTAAAGAACTTTCCTGGCAACAATCCAATTATAGAGATGTTATAAAGACTATCATTTCCTTTTTTACAGATGAGAAAACAGGCCAAGAGAGATGGAGTTATAGGTGGGATTCAAACCCAGGACCCTTTCCACTGTACTACTCTGATCCCGACTCCTATTTACTCTACTTTGTACTCCAACTGGAGCTTAACATTTGATGGTTATAAAGATGATGCTGCTATCTCTGGCACGGAATACCGTTTTACTATTAGATAAACTGGACAGCATGGGAAAAATGTTGGGCTACTCACTTGCCAGCCCAGACAATAAGAAGCAGTGGCAAGGTAGGTGGAATTCACTGTGTTACTCTTTTCTTTATTATAGGTCTATTTGGTAAGTGAGTAAATAAATTTGGGGGTTTTCTTTATGGGTCTGGTCTTAAGCTAAAATAAAATTTGTGTGTGTATGTGTTTTGTTAAAGAAAACCAACCTCAATCAAATTGGTTACCTTTTAATCTAAGATTATTGTCTGCTCCCATCTTTTCTAGGACTCTTGTCCATTGGCCTCTGGAAACATATCTTCCCTTTGATGCCACCAGCACTATGGAACTAAGAGAGAAAAAATAATTTAGCTGCAAATATTATTATATTTTTAGTCTTTTTATTATTAGGATAACGATGAGAAAAAATTGACTTGAGTAGTCATGGAATTGGGAAAGGGAATGAAGAAGGCATCACAAAGATATAAGCTTAACATTCTTCTATGGGACCTGCTTAGGATCTCAGGAGAGACAACCTAGTAATAAGTCTCATAAAGCTCCCTCACTCACCTGGCCATGAGACTACATAATGGACTCCACCAATACTGGAATTCGTTCAGCCCTTACCCTCTTCTGGGCTCTTTCTCATATTGAACTCCGATCACATGTAGCACGCAGATTTGTAAAACTGATGATATTGCAGGCTGTACCTTATGGTCCCAGCCCCTTTTTACACAGGCCTCCATTAACACAAGGCCATTGACAAGTCAAAAGCCAAACCTGATTCAGAACAGAGGGCGAAAGGGAGAGAAGAGGGAGAGCAGAAGGAGCTGGAGGATTCCTATATAATCTGTTAGACTGTAAAGTGTAACAAGAACTCTGTAGCTTGGTATCTTTTAACTGTACTGCTCAGTGAACTTATCTAGGAGCTTCTAAGAGCAGCCAATAAACACGATAAGTAACAACACTTCTGAGACCACCAATGACTGGCCACTTTTTGAGCCCTCATAGTCTTTGAAGGAATCTAGCCCCAGGAATCTAGCCCCAGCCCAGCTGCTTATTTCTGATATAATCTACCTTAGGAAAGAGATGAGTGAAACTGACATTTCTCCAGGGTACAATTAGAAAGGAATAAATAGGAAAGGAGAAGAGAAGGTTGAGATGGATGGTCCAGCAGTGCACAGCCTCATCCCTTGGCTTACTTTCTTCCTCCATCGCAGGAAGGGGTGCTTCTTTTCCATTCTAAGGCTTTAATCATTCTAACAGGGAGTCCTCCTGTACCTTTGTCAAATTTCCAGGAAGAGTACTCTGCCTTTCATAATTCAATTATTTCCTTGCAATCTGACTTCCATCACCACCACTCTAGTGAAATAACTCTCGCCATGGTCTTCAATGACCTCCTTCTTACTAAACCTATAGAATTTTTGCATTCCTCATTCTTTTTATCTTTTCAGCATCTGACACTGTTAACCATTCCCCATACCCTTTCTCTCTTCTCTTTTGGTTTCTTCGATTCTGGTCTCTCTATACTTTTGTTTTCTACCACGTTTTCCTTCACTGGTTTTTCTGCCTCTTTCTGCTCTCTAAGTGTGGGTGGATTGCAAGGTTCTGTCCTTGGCCCTCTTCTCTTCTCTCCAGGTGACATCTCCCTTCATAATTGTATCTACTTCCAGAGCTTCATTAATCACTCCCATGTAGAGGGCTCCCAAGTCTATCTCTTCACAAGTACCTGCTGGACAGCTCCAACTGGATCTCTCATCAACCCTTCGAATTCAGCGCTTCTAAAACTTAACTCATTTCCAGCCTACTCCAAACCAGTCCCTCCATGTAACTAACTTCTCTTTATCTGTTGATGCCACCATTCACCCCAGTATGAAACTTGGGCATCATCTTTGACTCTTCCCCCTCCCTAACTTTCTGTATCCAGTCAGCTACAGAGCCCTGTTGGTTTTACTTATGTAACATTTCTTACATCTTCTTATTAATACACCTACTGTTACTGCCCTACTTTAGATCTTCATTACTTCTTACTTCAACTCTTATAATAACCTCCTAACTGTTTCCCTCATTTCCACAATCTCCCTTCAGTACTGCAAAGGCACAAGTCTGATCATAGCAATTCCTCACCAAAGAACTTTGGTGGTTTCCCATTACCCATATAATAAACTCTTTATATTGGCATTCAAAGCTTATGGTCTAGCCTCTGCCTATATTTCCAGCCTGGCTTCCCTCTACTCTCCTCCACTTCTACCGTCCAGCCAAACTGACTAATAATTTTTCCCTGATTTCATTCTGTGCTCTCCCACCTCTGTGTATTCACATGTTTTCACACAGGTTATATTCTATCTTTGGAAGATATTCCCCCCTATCTCCAACTACCAACATCTTCCTTGCTTTAAAGCCCAGCTCAGGTGCTACTTCTTCCATCAGTAGAGCCTTTCCCTGATCCCCTAGCTAGGGGAGAGTCTTCTCTTTCTGACTGCTTCCATGCACTTTTCTCATTTTAATCTATATTATTTTTATTTATGTACATATCTCATTCCTTCCCCCTCCCCATTAGACTGTATGCTCTTGAGGGACTGTATACGTTTCCATCTTTGTCTCCTTGGCAACCAGCATGCTACCTTGCCTGGAGTAAGTGCTTGATAATGCTTGTTGGATTGTTAACATTGAAATAGTAATGAAATTATGTTACATGTGTGCCTATCATGATATGATGTTACATGCTTGTTGGTACCATTATGTCCTGACTTTGAGTCCTCAGGGAAGATAAACTTTCCAAATGTTTGGCATCCCCCTATATGAGTGAGGCTGCCTGGGTGTAACAGATGCCTCCTTCCCTCCACTGTATTTTTCCTTCAATCTGAACTTTACACAATCAGAAAATGAAACTTCTTAAAATGTTGCTTTCTTCACATCACTCCTATGCTCAAAGTTTCAGATGAGTCTCAGTGCCTACAGAATTCCATAGTTTGTCATTCAAGGCTCTGTTTAATTGGGTCTAATCTGCTTTTCCAAATTTATCTCCCATTATTTCCTCACTCCACCAGATTAGTCTTATATTGTGTATTTGTCTCTAAGCCTTTGCTCATGCCATCCCGCTGCCTAGAAGCATTGTTTTTTCCCTAGAATCATTTCCTTCCCTCTCTGCTCATCTTAATCCCTCTTATCCTTCAAGGCTCAGCTTCTTTGTGAAACCTTTCCAGATCATCTCAGCCCTCAAGAGATTTCTTCTTTCTTTGAGCTCCCGTGCCACTCAAATATTTTCTTGTAAAGGGGGCTTATTTGTTTTTGTCATCAAATAGATTGTCAACTTTTTGAGGGTCAAGAGATGTCTTAGGCATCTTTGTATTCCTCAGAGTTGCTGGCACAGTGCTGTGAATGTAGTAGGTGCCCAGTTATTATTTGATGATGAGATATAGTCAAGGTGGTTAAAGTTTCCATGCAAAATCTTAAGGGACTGAGCAATCCAGATTGGTGGATAAATGAATGAAAATTTAATGTTCACTCCATCTAGCTAACCCCAGACCATGTTTCGCATCTTGTCCAGCCAGAATGTACCAGTGCAAGCACTTTGCTGTCTGCCCTACACTACCTTGCCCTTCCCCTCACAGCCTCCCAGTTATAAACCAATGGTTCCATCACTATAGAAAGCATGTGACAATTAGGTGCACTCTGGCTCCACTCATTGTCTCTGAGACTGGAATTCCCCAAATCAAAACTCTTTTCCCAGGCCATCACTCCCCTAATGTGTTATTTCTTCCTATTAAGTAGTGAGCATACTAAAATGGATAGAAAGCTCATCTCAAAGCCCGGAAGATCTGGGTTCAAGTTCTGCCTTTGATATACACTGGCTATGTGACCTTGCACAAGTCACTCACTGCCCTGGATAACTCCCTAAGACCATAAGCTGCAAAGAAGGTGCCAACTTGCTTTGGTAGGAGTTCCTTCACTTGGGAAGTCACAGATTCAGTCACTATCTCCTTACTAGAATATAAGATCCATGAGGGCTAGAAATACCTCACTTTTAAAATTTATATCCCTACTACCTTGCACAGTGCCTGGAACATAGTAGGTGCTTGATAAAGGCTAATTCATTCATTCATACCACTCCTTACTTCCCATTTTTACGATAATAGACTTACATACAGATAAGGGATCTCTTCTGAGAGGGTCAGAATATGTCATTGAATTAAATGCAGCTCTCTCATAAGGCTTCACTAACATGGAAAGATTATCTCCTCTTCTGCAAAGAGAAGAAAACTACCCCATCACTCCTTCTCTATAAAATTCTTAGTTGCTTTCATGGCTCCTTCTGGGACCACAGAGATGGAAAGGAGCTTAGAGAACATTATTAAAGTCCAATCAATGCTTTCATCTAACAGTTGGGGAAATTGGGGGCTAGAGAGGTTAATCATTTGCTCTACCCCCAAGTTCAAATAGGTACTAAAAAGCAGAACTGGTTTTTGAACCCAGGCCTTCCAGTGTTCTTTCCTATGCACCATGGTGTTGAATGTGAGTAGAGTGAAGCAAGGACTCTGGATCAAGGTATAGAGATAAAGCACAGTAGCCCCAAATGGGTCAAGTTTTTATTTGTACATTTCCTTTGGTTAGCAGGTTGTAGCTCATTCTGCCTCTGCTCACTAGCTTTATTAGTTTTGTGACTTCCTTTGGGCAAATCAGACTCTCAGAGCCTCAGTTTAACTCATCTATTAAATGAGGATAATAATACTTGTATTATTTGCCACATAGGACAGAGGATAAACCGAGATAATGTATACAAATTGCCAAATAAATGCCAGAGACTACAACTAGAAACTACTGTTTCTACAACTACTGTTACAATCGCTACTGTTGTCTTCTTGGTTGATGTTGATGAAACTCAAGGTCAAATCTCTCCCTTAGGGGGAAGAGACCAAAAAAGGGCATTAGAAGGGAAAATTTCCAAGGCTTAAAAAGAGGGATTTGGGGGCAGAGTTCCTCAGAAGGACTGAAATAAACAATAACATTCCAGTTCATCCCACCTCTGGCTGGATTAGAGTCACCTTAAGGATAACAACTCTGTTCTTTGTAAAGAACATCCTTTCTATGCTTGTGTGATTTGTTTTGTTTTTGTTAATTTTCATAGAAAAATCCTTTGGAAAAATTCCATTCTTCTCCTAGTTCAGCTAAGGGTGAACCAGAGTCCACCCATATCTAGGCCAAGAGATCTAGGGAGAAGTATCCCAGGACCCCTGGGGGCTGGCTATGGTGGTGTAGTGGCCATCTTGGTTGCTGGGAAGGAAGACAGGTAGCCAGGTCTATAATATAGAGAGAATTGTGGAGAGGGATAATTATAAGGTCAGCTGTGATTACTGATCTCTGTGCCAAAGATGTTTTGCCCAAGTGCACTATCAACTATATGCTTCAAGGGGAGATAGTTGTAAGACTTCCCTTAGCTCTCTATGTCACACATGTTATATTAACACATGTTGAACATATACTGAGGGGAGAACTTAGGCTCTGTATCTCATAGCCTCTCTCTGAGGTGCAGAGGGTTAGAGTCAAGTGTGATTGCACTAGACGGTCAGTGAAGTCTCTTCTGACTCAGAGAATCTAGAATTACTGCTGCCATTTTGAATAAGAGGAAACTGAGGCACAAAGAGGCTAAAGAGTGAAGAACAAGTATGTTGGCACACTATAAATGCAAAGTTGCCTGTGATTGCTCAATAGTAATTTTAGATTTGGGTTGTTATTCCTAAGAGAGATTTCCTCATACATTTCACTTTTTTTAATAAAAGTAAAAAAAAAATGCTGCTTCTTTTTTACCCCCCTTGGCTAAGCCTTTCCCATCAGGGAAGCTTCTAAAAGAAATAATAACTGCTATATACTCCAGATGGAGATTTTGAAAAGTTTGCATAGTCAACTTGGTTAGATTATAGGACCAGGAGCCTGGTTCTGGTCCAGGGAAACAGCAATGCTCTTTTCTCTCCCCTATATTCCTGCCCCCCACCCCCCTACATTCAACCACTGGAGTGGACACTCCCTCTTCCTGACAGACCCTAATTGCCTGACATTTGTCTGCCCCATAAAAATGGCATCTCTCCATCTCTCTACTCTACTTCAATAAGCACATAGCCAGTGGCCAGGAAGAAGGCAGAGGACCCTGGGAAGGCGCCAGAGCAGGGCTACACAGACTGGAGAAGTGCTGCCCTGGGGGTAGGGATAGAGGAAGAGGAGGTGGGACGTGGGGGAGGGAGAGTGGGGGTGTGTGTCTCATGGTTTTCCTGATCTGAATGATTAGGCAAAGGGGACAAAGAGATGGGAACAAAAGGGTGCAAAATGGGGTGGCTGTGTGATCTAAACACCCAGCTTGCCAGCACTGAGTGTCATATGGAATGGCCTCACAGAGCAGTTTTTCATTCTGAGACCTTTGGCCTCATAAACACTTCTTCCTAAGATAGTGGGCCTCCCCTTTCCCTTGTACAAGCAAGGAGCTGCACTGATCCTCACCTGAAACCTCACAATAGATATTAATAACAATGACAATAATAATAATAACTCACATTTTTATAGTGCCTACTGTGTGCTGGGCACTGTGCCAAATACTTTACAACTATTATCTCAATTGCTCCTCACTACAACCCTGGGAGATAACTGCTATTATTATTCCTACTTTACAGATGAGGAAACTGAGGTAGACAGAAATTTTAGTGATTTGCACAAAGTCACTCATTTTGTAAGTATCAGGCCACGCTTGAACTCAGGTTTTCCTGATTCCAGGTCCAGCATTATCTACTGAGCTGATGTTAGTAACTAAGGGTTTGGGTGAATCTTGACTCCATAGTTGCTTATCCCAATAATCTTAGGATCAGTGTTTTATTCTTAATTCAGGATTCATAGTTTCAGGATAATTTGCTAAAATGGAGTGGATCCCATGATGTAGAATCAGACATAGGACGTATCCTGGTTTAATATCTGAGGGAGGGTTTTTTAAGGCATAAGTCTAACCAAATTACTCCTGTGCAAAGGAAGAACTCCCCATTGCCCTCGGGATATAATGCAAAGTCCTTTGTTTGGCATTTTAAATCCTTCACTGACTGGCTCCAGCTTATTTTACCAGAATGATTATATATCACCCTCTTCCCCATCACACTTCAGTCTTATTGACCAACTTGATTTTCTTTGTACATGGCATTCTACAGTCTGCCTTTCTATTCTTCCTTGAGGCCTTTTCACCCTGGAATACTCCTCTACCACCACAGCTCCCTTTTCCCATTGGCAAGTTTCTTCCAGGGCCTCCATTTTGGGAGGGGACCCAAGCAGGCCAACCATCATGGCTTCTGACTTTCTGGCCTCTGTCACCATGATATCTCAGCTACTAGAAATAGCTGGAACTTCCTTCAGAACCTGGGGCTTCCTCACTCTAGAACATCTGTCTAACTGTAGCCTTCTCACCCTGGAACATCCCTCTGCCATGCAGGTGCCTTCTCTTATTGCTGAGTTCCTCCTGGCACCTCCATTTTGGGGAGGGTCCCAGACAAGCCAAACTTCATTTCTCGCCTAGATCTGCCTCTGACTTTCTGCCTTTGACAACATACTGTTGCATAGTACTTTTCCTATTGCAGGTGTGTGTGTGTGTGTGTGTGTGTATGTGTGTGTGCATGCACATACACACACACTTGTGTTGTTTTCCCTTATTAAATGTAAGTTCTTTGAACATAGGGACTATTTTTGTATTTGTATTGCCAATAGTTAACATAGTGCCTGGCACACAGTAAATGCTTAATAAATGCTTGTTGATTTGCCCATCACCAAAACAGGCTGTTCCACATGTCTGGAATGCTCTCCCTCCCTACCTCTAATTCTTGTAACCCTTCTGTCTTCAAGGCTTAGATCAAGTACCATCATTTTCAGAGGTTCTTCTTTATCATTAGTGTCTCTCACATTTCCAATTAACATGCATATTCTGTTATATTGGGTATGTACTTATCTCCCAACATGTATCTCCTTAGTAGAAAGAAAGCTCTATGGGGGGCAATTTCACTTTTGAATTGTATGACAAGTGCCCACCTCAGCACCTGGCACATAGTAGGTGCTTAAATGCTTATTGATCGGCTGATTCTCATTCATAGCAAGTGACCCACTTTGCCATAGGCTAACTCGTGTTTAGAGTTTCTGAAGCCAAGCTATGATTAAAATAAAAGGCAATTGTTCAGGGCACAAACTGGTATGCAAGCCAGGCTGTAGAGGACTCTTAAATAAATATCATAAGTTTGGGTTGTGGTATTTTGGTGATAAAAGTGGAGAGGAAGTAAGCTCTTCAGTACTCTAAGCCATATCTTAGAGCAATGGGTACGGCTTCACAATACTAAATACAATTGCCCTAATCGATGAAGTTCATGAAACAGGCCAAACTTACTTGTCAGGTAAAGCATCCACATAATTGTGGATCTGTGCTGGAATTCCTTGCAGTATGGTGTTCCTGAAGCTAACACGGCCCAAAATTTTCCCTTGGTTCCCATCAATCACGATCATTTGGATGCCATCTTCAGTGAGAGAAAACTTTTTACCATCAACCTGTGGACCAAAGACAATAAAGCATGTTGGGTAGAAGAGTTGTGACATTTTAAGCCCATATGTTCACCTGTAGGAGATTGCTCCCATGTAGATTTATGTCACTTGAGACTGGCCCAAAGTGTATGTGATCTTACAGTGTCACTTCAAAGGCAGCTTGCTCTTTTACTCTATATTCATACCACACTGAATGTGTCTAATCTTATCTGATCTAGCAAGATAAGCAGGGATGGGCCTGGTAATTAATTTGATGGAGGACTGCCTTGGAACCCGGGTACCATAATTACGGGTTGGACTAGATGGCCTCTGAGGTTACTTTGATCTCTGAAATTCTGTGACTCTCTTTTAACCTCTGGTAGCAGTTTTGTGACCACATACAAGCCACCTTCCTTCTCTAAGGCACAGTTTCCTCATATGTAAGATGGGGCTAATAATGGCCAGTATTATTCTATTTGGCAGCGATGTAAGGGATGTTCAAGGAAGACTAGCACCTCTGGTGGGAGGGCTTGTCTAGTCCTTTTCAGGGATGCTCAGCCATGTTTGGTGTCCCAGTTGATTCACCCAACTCCTACCTGTGGCTCCAAGAAGTTGTGGCATTCAAAGAGGCCACACTCCAGTAAAACCGTCTTGGCAGTTGAGCTAAACCAGGTTGAGGGTAACCGACAGGCCTCAAACCCATTGGTGAGTTAGGGGAACATCTGCACCAAGCAGGTGAACACTTTCCCTGGAGGAGAACAATTTGTTCCAATGGCCATGAAGACAGCTGAAGCAGGTATTGTGGAATGCTTAGAGCTTGGTCAGACACCAAAGTCATCTACTGCATTCTGGGCCATGGCCAGTTATCTTAACTTTTGTCTTGCTGATGGACTTTGATGACTGAGGAAGAGAAAGTGAGGCTGATACCTTTGCCTAACTCGGCCTCACTTAAATCCAATTTATAACCAAGTCAAGACATTACCCTGTGATGTCATTGGTCCTCTTTGAAAACAGAGGACAAACATTTGGCAGGGATTTTGTGAGGCTCAAAGGAGATTTTATATGTGTGTGCATGCGTGTGTGTGTGTGTGTGTGTGTGTGTGTGTGTGTGTGTGTGTGTATTTCTAAAAGGAGAGAGCTTTGCAAACTTTAAAGCACTAGATAAACTATTTTTTACTATTCTTATTCTTGTAACCCCATTTTAATTAACTTTTTCAATGGCATTCAGACAGAAACAGCCTTACGACAGGTTACTATCCTGCTATAATAATAATAACTAGCATTTGTGTAGTGCTTTCAGGTTTTTAAAAAGCACTTTACAAATATTGTTTTTTCTCCTCATGACAACCCTGGGAATAAGGTGCTATTATTATCCCAATTTTACAGATAAGTAAACTGAGATAGACAGGTTAAGTGACTTGCTCGGGGTCATATAGATAAAAAGTATCTGAGGCTGCATTTGAACTCAAGTCTTCTTGACTCTAGTTCCAGGGCTAAATCCATTGTGCCACCTAGTTTATATTTAATGTTCTGCAGATAAACTGATTGTTTTTTGTTTTTTGTTTCTTTTTTTTTTTTTACAATTTAATAAAAGCATAAGGATATAGAATAATCTTTTGTAGGTTCGTTGAAAGTATTTTTGGGTCACCTACAAGAACAGGACAATGGATATGACATGTACTTCATCTTTTACCTTTTACTAGGTCTCTATATTTTAAAAGCTTTTCATTCCACAGAGTTTGAAGATGATTAGTATTGACTATGACAATATCGACTAAGAAATATCTTAAATTTTTTTTATCATTGTTATATTCAGGACACTGCAGAAAACAACTTTGTCTATGAAAATGACCCAATTTCAGCATAATTTGTTTGGTAAATTTTCAAGGATAATCCAGGGTTTGTATTTGTCATATAGTCATTTGTCACCTGTCAGTATATGAACACGAACAAGTTGACTGTTATGTTTGTTTTGATGTTATTGTTGCGATTATGAAGACTTGTGATTTCATTGATGTAGAAAACTCAAGAATGTTGAATTTGGAGACAGAGAAATAGGTTCAACTTGGCCCTGTCACTTACCATCTGTGTGACATTGGGCAAATCACTTAACCTTTCTGGGTTCCGGATCTCTCATTTGTAAAATGAAGAGATTGGATTGGAAGACCCTTAATATCCCTTTCAACTCCAAATCCATGATCTTCCGATCCTTACTTTTATTTATTAGTTATGTGGAGTTAATCAGGACATAGTTAGAAGAGTCACTTACTTCAATGTAGGCAAAGTCATTCAGAAGATGAAAGAATCTGCTTCTAGAGGTTTCTATCTTTACCTCCAGAAAGTGGTCCTTTGTTTTCTAGGGGAAAAAATACAGCGGTTAGGTTGTAACTGACATGATTTGACATGTGGTAGGTCTCAGTTTCTGGAACTGAGAGCTGTGATATGAGTTCTGTTGACTTATCAGTGGCCATGAGATAAGTCTTATAGAGTTAAGCAGGTTGAAGGGGTTGTTATTAGCAAGCACATAGTGACTAAAGTGATTGCAGACTAGCTGAAGAAGGGAGCACGTGATAAGTTATCTCATCTGTTCCTTACCAGCTGAGCACCAAGAAGTTTCTTTGGCATTGGTACATCCACGACGACTTTCTCGGCATACTTTGGGTAAGCTCTGGCCTCGCAATCACTGATGCCAGAGTTCTTTGGGATCAATGCTTTAATCTTGATTCTCTCACAGCCTCTCACAGAGCAAAAGGCAAACTTCTCTCTCTCATTCTGAGCTTTCAGTTTTAGGAAAAGCAGCCTGAAGAAAGTGAGTAGAATTGGGATATTTTACATTCACATTTAGATACAGACTTTAGTTACAGATGGAGAGGCTCAGTTTGGACCCAATACATTTAAACAATTCAACAGAGTTTGATGAACCCCCAAAGCTTCATCATTTCCTATGTTTCCTGAAATCCTCATAGATAGCACAATCTAGCACAACCATGAAAGTAAAGGGAATTCATTTATCCACTGTTGTCGATGATAGTGCCCTTGTTCCAGTATAGTTTATTTAATAAATTCTCAAGGGTTTTTCAGGATCTGTTATTCCTGTCATCTGCCAGGCCAGGAACAGTATCAAGTTTATTGTTATGATTATGATAATGTTTTGGCTTGTGATTTCATTGATTTTCACTGAACCAACTGAAGTTGGTGGGTTATCCACAGCAGAATTTTATCACACAATCTCTCCTATGAAAAGCATTATGGCATAGTTAATTGAGGGGAATGAATTAATTAATAGTTAAATGAGAGGCAGGAAGACCTTGGTTCAAGTCCCATCTTTGACACATGTTGAAAACTTGGCCACATCACTTTACCTCGTAGTTCCCCAAGTAACTTTCTAGGACTGTAAGTTACCCTATTAAGATCCCAATCCATATTGGTAGAGGAAGTCCCTCTCTCAAGTAAAAAAAAAATAAAATCCTTGCTGCAATTTACTCATAAAGTGTACAAGCAGTGAAGATGATAATGAGATGTGACATAGAAGAGTGGGAAAGAAGAGTTGGGAGTCTGAGAAAAGGAGATTGGTGGTTATGATTGTCTTCAGGTGTGAAGGGTTGTCCCAATGGAAGGACATTTAGACTTGTTCTGCTTGGTCCCACAGCATGGAATTAGGAGCAAAAAGAAGTTAGGGAGGGACAGGTCTTAGTTGAACGTAAAGAAAAACTTTCTAACATTTATAGATGTCCATAAGTGGGATGAACTGCCTTAGAAGGTAGCAGTGTCCTCACCACCGAGGCCTTTTGTTCCTCCCTATGCCTGTAATTTCTTTGGTGTAGGGAACTCCAAGAAGGCAACTGCCTCAACCCACGCAGATCAAGACAATTCATCCCTAGAGAGTGGCCTGGGGCCCTAAAAACAAAGTATCTTCATACAGATGATTATCTGGCAGGGAAAGTGTAGAGGGGACTTTTGTTCAGGTAGCGATTGGATGGGTGAACTTCGAGGTTACAAGGTCCGAGATTTCAAGCTGGAAGGGATACTCTAGTTCAAACCTTGCATTCACAAAAGAAGAAGGTAAGATCTAGAGAAGAGTGTGAAGTAATTGGCCCAGAGTCATACAGGTACTAAGCAGAGGGGTGCTGGCAAATGTTTAACAGCCAGCTCTCCCAAAACTGTGTGACACATTAGTTTATTATGCATTATTCACATATTCTCCATCATGTTTTTGAGCCTAGACAATCAACACAGCAATAAATTGAGTCCTGATTTGTAGAGATGTTCTATATAATATATAGATAATATGATATATATGACATATATAATATAGATAGATATAATTGTTCATATTGAAAATTTAACAATTGACTCTCCTAAGCCAGTAAGAGCTGGCTCCAGGACACCCTTCAGTAACATTCCTTCAGTATTTTAAACGAATGCTCTAAGAAAGGTGCGTTCTGGAGGTCTTCAAACACACCTATACTTCTGGTGTTCTGTCCTCTTCCCTAATTACCTGTTAACATTGAGACCGAATATTTACTGAATGAGTTTACATCAAGGCAGGAAATGAAGGATTTTGTTAAGGAAAGTGTACCGGGGTGGGGAACCTGCAGCCTCGAGGCTACATGTGGCCCTCTAGGTCCTCAAGTGCAGCCCTCCAGTCAAAGGGTCACATGTGGCCTCGAGGCCACAGGTTCCCCACCCCTGGAGATCCATGGGGCAGTTAACCCTAACATTTCCTTGCTTGGTTTATTATTTACTCCCAATTTGGAGCCAAATGACACCCGAGGTTCTTAATGATGGAGAAGGCAACATAGGATTCAGCGGTCCTAAAAGCATGTTATGTGGATGGAACAGTATACAGAAGAGGCAGCAACATTTCATGCTGTTAATCCAGTTAATTGACGTTCCTACAAGAGAAAATAGGTGGAGCAGACTTTCCTTTGCTTGCACTCCAGGAAGCCTTCAAATAAGTCCTTTGGCACTACTCAGTTGGCACAATTGGGAAATATTTGAAAAAAATAGCAAAGCTTTCATTCCTCTAGTGCAGCTACTTGCTCTGACATAAAAGAGGGATCATCCTGACCTAACGTCATGGAAACTAGTGATTTTCTTTTAAAAAAAAATTACAAAAGAACAGAAGGTACCAGGCTTGAGAAATCAAAAAGTTCAATTCCTTGGCGACCCATCCGTGACTCCAAGGAATCACAAACATGGTTAAAATTACCAGCAAGGTTTCCTCTCTCCTTATATAGGAAAGGGCAGTAATAAAAGGATGTTGAATTCTGCTTTCTAGAAGGATCAAGGAGTCCCAATTCAAACTCCATTTTTTTAACCAGAGATCCTGAGTGTTCCCAAAGGTTCCAAGGAGACGATTGCCACATACCACTCGATGCATGCTAGTGATTAGGGGTACTCCGAAGTGGACAATGTTCTTGGGGCTGGAGAGGTAAGGTTCAGGTGGGGAGGAGAAAAAGCATAAACTGAAAATCTCAGTTGGGTTCAAGCCAGCTTACATAAAGCATTTGAATGCAATTCAATTTAACTCAATTCAATAAGTATTTTAAGAGCTTACTATTTGCCTAGCATTTTGCTGGGTGCTGGGGATATGAAGAAGAATGACCCAGTTCCTGGCCTTAAGGAGCCTACTTTCTACTAGTTGAGCAGAAATGCCAAGTTGTCAGGCAGAGACTCAGAGCTACTTGGAAGTCAAAATATAACAAGTACCCAGGAGATGACTGTTTGTGTCACTCACCCTGATTGCCCAAAGTTTCTATGTTTTTGTTGTGCTTCCTTGGAAAGTTTTCCTATTCAGGTATCAATGAGGTTATGAGTGGGGTTATGGCAAGCTTTCTTCTGATTCAGCCATCCCCATACTCAGCCATATGCACACACATTACAACCTACACACATTAGCATCTACTACAACCAGCCAAGTCTTTTGCCCTAAGGTCTGCCAGCAGAATTAAACAATATTAAGATGTGATATAGTCAGGACTAAGTCTTAGGTAGGAATATAGGGGGAAAAAGTCATGGGATCATAGTTCCAGAGCCAGAAGGGACTTCAGAGGCCCCTTCAGAAAACTGAGACCTAGAGAAGTTAAGTGACTTGCACAAGGTTACATAGGTAGTAACTACCAGAGATAGAATTTGAAACTAGGTCCTCTGACTCCAAAATTTTTGTTGTTGTTGAGTCATTTCAGTCCTGTCCAATTTTTTGTGATCCCATTTGGGGTTTTCTTGGCAAAGATCCTAGAGTGGTTTGCTATTGCCTTCTCCAGCTCATTTTACTGATGAGGAAACTGAAGCAAACAGGGTTAAGTGACTTGGCCAGGGTCACACAGCTAGTAAGCATCTGAGG
This sequence comes from Phalanger gymnotis, assembly GCA_028646595.1. NCBI lineage: Eukaryota > Metazoa > Chordata > Mammalia > Diprotodontia > Phalangeridae > Phalanger > Phalanger gymnotis. The sequence continues at coordinate 90,802,409 of CM053624.1, forward strand.
CCACATTTGAACTCAGATCTTTCTCACTCCCTGGCTAGCATTCTACCCACTGTACCACCCAGCTGCCCTGACTCCAAAATTAGTGGTGAAGAAAAAGAACATAAGAATATGAGAAAGGGGGAAGGAGGAGAGAAGAGATGGAAGAAAGAGGGCAGGAGGGAGGGAGGAAAGAAGAGAAGGAGAGTGAGAGAGGAGGGAAAATGCACTTGTGGCAAAACAAAATTTTCCAATCTTTTAAAAGGGGTGGTACCCTTGGGTATGGTGATTACATGACTATAACCACTTCTTCTGGGGCAGCTGAGGCTTGTGGATCACTTAAGTTGAGGAGTTCTAAGCTACAGTAGGACTAAAGCCAATCAGGTTACTACACTAAATCTAACACCAACATGGTGAGCCTCTAGGAAGAAGGTGGCAACCACTTGTCTGAGGAGGGGTGCATAGGACCTAGTCAGAAACAGGTCCGGGGAAAGCTTCTGTGTGGATCAGCAGTGGGATCAGTGGGATCAGGCCACAAATAGCTACTGTTCTTCCAATATGGGTGAGATAGGGAGACCAAGTCTCCAAAAAAGAGGGAATAGAGTATTCCTCCTTCTGTCCCCTTATTCCACCAATGAAGCTGGTTATCATCTGACTTATCAAGTTATCCTGGAACTTAGGATGCAGAAAGTATAATTTTGCCTTTAGCCCTCATGGGGAGCCCAAGGGCATTCTGTAGAGGTATTGGCCATTGGGCAGGTGATGGGGAGCCCATGGGCATTCTATAGAGGTGTTGGCCATTGGGCAGGTGATGGGGAGCCCATGGGCATTCTATAGAGGTGTTGGCCATTGGGCAGATCATGGGGAGCCCATGGGTATTCTATAGAGGTGTTGGCCATTGGACAGAGCCCATGGGCATTCTATAGAGGTGTTGGCCATTGGGCAGGTCATTTTTCTTTGGGACTCTCTTATACATCATCTGACCAGGTCACAAAGGGATGAATATAACAACAACAACAACAATAACAATGAGGATGACAATAATAGCTATCTCTCTATCTATCTCTTCTCCTACTCTCTCCCTCTCTCTGTCTCTCTATGACACCTATGTACTCCCTTTCTCCCTTCCTCTCTCTGTCCCTCTTTTTCTCTCCCTCTTTCCCTCCTTCTCTGTGTGTGGAACAGATAGTTTCCTGATATGGCTATATAAATGAAGTAACACTATACATACATAGTTTATGTCAGATTTTAGCTTGACACCTCTTCTATCCTGACAATTAAAATTTAATTCTCGCTTTTAATCTTAATTTCTCTTCTACCAGAGAGTTATTTCTATGCCTCCAAGATCTATTAAATCCATCTATATCTTAGTTAATAAGTTTTAGAAAGCTACCTGAGGCTCAGAGAAGTTGAGTAACTTGCCCATGGTCACCTAGAAATGGAAGCAGGATTTGAACCCAAGTCTTTCTGTCTTTAAGGCTAGCATTGTATCCATCATTGCCCTAGATTTTTTTGACATTTATCATACAAAGGGCACATTATGCTTTCATTCACATCTGTGAATTCCCACTAATGTCAAGAAGGAAATAGAAACCAAGAAGACCACAAGAAAAATATTTTTGTGTTTCAAAGGATTTAAAACAGATGGTAGAAATATTTTGTCCTCATTGCTACTACCAAAATTGCAACCCCTAAATTTCATTTCAGTTTAACCCATTTCTCCTGAATCAAACTTTCTATTTAATTTTTCTCCCTTTTGGGGGTCAGTGGGCAAAATGGAGGGACTCATCATTGATAGCCAGAAAAAAAGGTTGGTTCAGATATCCATTCATAATTCAATTTCAGTTTTATGGCTTGAAGGAACCCAATGTTCCAACTATGTCAGCCAACTAGAGAGGGTCTGTATTTGTTTACCCTGTGTCTTCATCCCAGTAATAGTGATTTCTGCCGGGATAGCTCTGTTCCACTTTTTCCATCTGTATGGTCCTCACGAAGGTGCCTGTCTTAGAGGTTCGCTTCAAGAGGCGATTATGGACATCTGAGAGAATGGAAAAAGTTGTACCTCTGGGGTAGCAAAATCCAACCCGGATCCAGTCACCCCTAAAGTAGGAAGAAGAGTTCAAATAAGAATCATGTGATTGAACTTTCTGGGTGTCTTAAAAAAGTTTCGACTGTAGAGCTCATGGATAATATATAAGGCGACCCAAAAGTCTTAGTGGAGTTAAACCTTGAGCTACGAAAGCTCAAACAGTTGTTGTTCAGCTATTTCAGTCACGTCTGACTCTTTGTGACCCCGTTTGGGATTCTCTTGGCAAAGATACTCGAGTGGTTTGCAATTTCCTTCTCCAGCTCATTTTACAAATGAGGAAACTGAGGCAAACAGGGTGAAGCGACTTGACTGGGTTCACACAGCTAGTAAGTATCTATGGTCAGATTTGAGATCAAGTCTTCCTGACTCCACAGCTCAAGCTACGAAAGCTTAAAAATTCACTGAGACTTTTGGGATACTCTGTATAAACTACCAGTGGTATGAAAGGATAGCAAAGATACGCGTTCCAATCAGCTCTGCCAGCTACTCAGTATCTCAACTGTCTGTTCTGGTCCCTGAGAGGCAAAGCAATCTATGTGGTGGTGCCTGGGCATAATTATAAACCAAGTCAAATAATTCACTACGAAATGAAATTTTAGTCTTGGCTGATTTAAAAATATAATTTGTGCTTGGTAACGACTCCATCTGAGACAAGTCCCAAGTAGGCATGTCGGACACAATCGGCAAAACTGCAAGAAGAGGCATGAGAGATGAAAAGGACAAAAGATTGGAAAACAGAGTGGGCTAATCCCAGAGCAAGGGTGAGGGGTAACAGACAAACATCCCAAGGGTTGTTCCCGAATTTGTGGAATGTCCAAAGACCTAGAGAAAAGCCTTCAGTACATTAGGAGAATCCTTCACGGGAGATTTATGGAAGGACATGGACAAGTTGGCAGAGAGCGAGGAGATTGGTTGTAATTTACACTGGTGGGAGAAGAGCTGAAACCCATGAAATCCCAGATTCATTAATGTGATGACTCAGTCCAAGAGCATTTAAGGTGAGTTGTGGGAGAACCTATAATCATCTGAGGGAGGTGAGCGATCAGCTTTCAGGGACTAGCTCCTGGGGGAGATAAGCCCAAATAAGGCTGCATGAGGAGATTCTGCCCTCAGTGAAAATTGAGAAGATTGTCACAGTCATTGATTTAAGGCCTACTACTTATTTAAATCCAAAGGAACAGTATTTACTTACTTATTGAAGTTAATGAGCCAGATGGTTAATTCTGCAGGTGCTGTCTGATTCCAGTGGATGGTATAGCCCTTTTTCAGGGTGATGACTGGTTGGTACTGCTGATAATGGGTGCTTTTTGTTAAAGCCCCCTCTAGGTGGAGAGGATGATCATGGTAGTCATTTCTGATGATTTTCATTCCCAGGTTATTGGTTTTATAGGCCTGGATGTAGATCTTTTTTTTAAACATACAAAAAAATCAAACACACAAGAGAAATTGTTAGGATAACTCTAAAAGCTTCTGGTTATCATCGATGTATATTCTTTGCTTTCAACCAAGCTTTCTCTTAGAAACTGAACTCCTTCAGGCATTAGGTAAAAGGTCAAATCCGAGGCATCTATTCTTACTTTTGAAAGTAACCAAAGCTTTCTCTCGTTTACAGGATGGCTGTGACGTGCCATCCATCTTCAGCTTTGTGTGTATCCTGAAGAACAGAGTACTTAGTTTAGGAGCCATCAGTGAGACGCCAGAAGGGGTCTGTTTAACATTCAATGTATATGTTTTGAAAAAAGGAGTCAGGCTCCTTTTAAAATTCCATTTGCCTTTGCCCAAGAATGGGTTCACCTGAATTCCTCAACCTAATCCCTTTTTAGGTCATTAGCATCCAAACAGCATGGATGGATACCCCAGAAAGTTATCTTCAAGAGAAATAACTGAGAGCAAAGCTCAGTTATTAGACTCCAAGGAAGGATGTACAAGAGACAATCCAAAAATTAGGAGGACCAAGGAGCAACATCTCTTTGTATTTGGACAGAGAGGCTGTGCCTGCCTAATAAATAAGACCATATATACCATAACATGAACATGAAATTTTTTACCAAAATTATTGTTCCATAGAGAGCTGGAATATGTTAGTGACATCCTGGGGAAAGAAGGAGTGGAAGCACAGCTAGAACCTTATAAAAGATTCTGCGCCTTTGAGCTACAGGTTCCATGTGATACCAAAGAGAGGGAGGCATAGTAGGAGCTTCTAGCTAATATGTGAACTGGTCAGTATATGACACAGTATATAAAGATACACAATAAGGATTGAGAGACAAAATGCTTATAAAGTGATTAGTGCAGTGCCTGGCACTTAGTAGGTGCTTTAAAATGCTTTCTCCTCTTATCTCCCCTCAATAAATATTTGCTGAATTGAATTGAACATCAACTTTCATAGGTACATATGTACTAAAGATATTTGACAGGTACTGGACTTGTGACTTTATTGGTCTAGCTAGGAAATTCCCTAAATGAAGAAATTCAATCCATGGAGGCCATAGCAACTTATAGGGTTATAGAGTTACATAGAACACTAAGAGGTTAAGTGACTTGGCTAGGGTTATAGAGTCAATATGTGTCGGGGGCAGAACTTAAGCTCAGGTCTTCCTGGTTTAGAGGCCCCTTTTCTATCCACTACACCATGTTGTAGCAGTTGGGTGGCACAGGCCTGGAGTCAGCAAGACTCCTCTTCCTGAGTTCAAATCTGGCCTCAGACACTTACTAGTTGTGTGACGCCAAGAAAGTCACTTAACCTTGTTTGACATGTTTTGAAACCTCAGTTTCCTCATTTATAAAATAATCTGGAGAAGGAAATGGCAAACTACTCCAGTATCTTTGCCAAGAAAACTCCAAATGGGGGTCGTGAGGAGTTGGACAAGACTGAACAGCAACACACCATGTTGCCTTATATTCTAGGCAGTAATAAAAGTGCCTAATGTGATTTAATTATCTCATCTTCACAAAACCCTTGTGAGATAGGTAGTGTAAATATTGTTATCCATATTTTACATACGAGGAAACCGGGTGCAGAGAAATGAAGAGACTTGCCTAAAATAGTCCAGTAAGTGCCAGAGGGAGGATTCCGGGTCTTCTGACTCCGAATTCCCAACACCACTTGGCCCTTCATTCTAAGAACCCTTAATGGACACTTATTCCTTGAATAGGATAGGCTTAAGGAATCAGTGGGAGAATGTTTGTATCTATTATCTAAGCAGTTGAAATTCTAAAATCAAAACTTAAGAGAAAAATGAGAGATTTTTCTTGGAAAAAGTCTGTCTCCCCCAAAATCAGAATTTGTAGTTGGATTAATGGGCTTTTTAGGTTCCTTCCAGTTCTAAAATTTTATAATAGTCTGTCAACATCTAATCTGGCACTTCCAGTAAAGACATGCCTGTTACAGTTGATGGAAACAAACCCAGAAGTCTCAGTGATGTTACGAGACCTTTCATCTTTTATGAAAGAGTATTAATTTATTGTGTTTGACTATGCCTATTTATTACATGGTTTTTTTTTTCCTTTTAAATTAGGGGTGGGTGGGAAGGACAGAAAATAAACGCTTGTTAATTGTAAAATAAAATAAAACAGAAAAATGAATTTTTTATTTTTAAAAAATCACTATTACTAGACTCGGATCTTATAGGTGATCTGGGTAGGTTAGTCATTTTATACCTGACTACATAAACCATTGGGCAGTTAGGTGGCACAGTGAATAGTGCACTGTCTTCCTGAGTTCAAATCTAGCCTTAGACACGCACTAGCTGTGTGACCCTGGACAAGTCACTTGATCTTGCTGCTTCATTTTCCTCATCTGTAAAATGAGCCAGAGAAGGAAAATGGCAAAATCCTCCAGTATCTTTGCCAAGAAAACCCCAGATGTGGTCACAGAGTCAGCCACAGTTGAAATGGTTTAGCAACAAAAGCGACATAACCTTCGGTATCGAAACTGACGTTGGGAGTGAGAGTTCAGAATTCATCACCCCCCGATACAGCATTTCATCCATACAGGATCATTTCTAGGGCTCATGAAGCAGAATGGTCATGTGGCTTCAATGGCAATGTCCCGAGAAGAAAAGAGCTAGACTCTGAAGCCTTGCCCACCATTCACTGAATATAAACAAAGGAGGATTTCTTAGTCAAAGAATCTCCTGGAGCCCAAGGGTGGGGAACCTGTAGCCTCAAGGCCACACGTGGCCCTCTCTAGCTCTTCAACTGCAGGCCTTTGACTGAATCCAAATTTCACAGAACAAATCCTTTTATTAGGACCTAGACCATCTGCACTATGTGCCTGGTACATTGGAAAAGTTTTGGGAACAAGGGGAGGACTATCAGCTGGCTGTCGCAGTGAGAGTAATTTTAGAGAGGTCTTTGGGAAGGCTGAGAAATAAAGTGATTTGGCCACGTTCACAAAGCTAGCGTATGTCAGAGGTGGGACTTGAAACCTTGGTATTCCTGTTACACACACACACACATACACACACACACACACACACACACACACATACATTATTTTAGGTACAACATATCTAAAGCAAGCTCTGTAGAAAATGTGGGTTAGTTGTGTATGTTTTGGAGTAGAGGAGAATTGTAGCACAGAGCATATCTCTAAAGAAATACAATTAAAGGGATATTCATTAAGGACAACTTTCTCTTTTGGAGGGGGGAAGGCAGGGCAATTGGGGTTAAGTGACTTGCCCAAGGTCACACAGCTAGTGAGTGTGTCAAGTGTCTGAGGCCAGATTTGAACTCAGGTCCTCCCGGCTCCAGGGCCGGTGGCTCTACTCACTGTGCCACCTAGCTTTCCCCAAGGACAACTTTTTATTGTGGATGAGTGCAACTAATACTAAGGTTGCTGAGAGAGGGAGGAGGTTGAAAAGAGCTCCTGAAAAAGATACAATTTTAGACAGGGTAAGAACAATCCTAGCTTTAATAGTGTTTCAGCATCTGCAAAGTACTACCTTTCTATCTATCTATCTACACACACACAAAACACACACCCACACACACCCACATGTATGATCTCTCTTGAAGCTCATCACTACTTTGTGAATCACATGCTACAGGTATCGCTATTCCCATTTTACAGATGAAGAAACAGCGGAAAGAACACTAGCTCTGGAGGCAGATGTTTTGAATTCTGCTTCTGACACTACTTGTGTAAAGCAAAGAAAGTTGAACGTCACAGGCCTAAGTTTCCTTACCCATGAATTGGGGGTTTGGACTAGATGGCTCAGAGGTCCTTTCTACCTCTATATCTATGATCCTCTGACTTACCCCATGTCACATCAATGGGAGGTATCTGGCGTAGAATTTGAACCCAAGTTTTTCTGACTCCAACTCTAGCATCTTACTTGTTATACCAAGCCGATATAATTTAGTTAAGCTAGTGACATTTTAACAAGGTCATCAGTTAGATAAAGGGGTTGAAATGGCTGAGCTCCAAGGGTTTTTTTCATCTCGGAATCCTATGATCTGCAACGATCCTCTAGGTTAAAAAGAAGCCCACAGAGTAATGTGTATTTTCTGAGTGAGTCTGTTGAAGGAGATGCTGTTTGAACGAGATCTGTAAGGAGTTCAGCAGTATCAGATCATGGACAATTCTGAGCTAAAGGTTGATTATAACCAAAAGAAATATCTTTATCCTAGCTGTGTTAATAAACCCCTAAGTTGAAGGAAAAATAGAGAGGGGCATAGATGACCCTCTGGCTGTTGCCCAATGCCTACTCTCAAGAAAGTGAGGGAAGAACAAGATGGGAAAGATTGGTGTTGGCTTCCAACGATACTCCCTTCCCCATTAGAAATAGCCATGAACTTTAGGAAAGGAGCCATTGCAACATCTAGCAACAGCTCCATCCTTCTTGGAAAGGCCTGTGAGCCCCAGGAGGGAAGGGAAGGAAGCAGCCTCTCTCTTTAATTATTCAAGGCAAACTCAACAACCAGCTGATTGAGGACCATAACTTTTATGTTGAACATATCCTTCTATGATCCCAATAGTGAGTCTCAGTTGGTCTTTTATAAGCCCAGATAAAAATGAATGGACCTGAAATAATTGCTCTCTTCTTGGGTCTTTCTTAGTGATTTATATAGCTTGGATACTGGTCCTGCTACAAATAGAATATTAAGATATCCCTGGGAGAATTGGATAGACCAAATGTTTGGTCCTGCATGGATTCAGTTGCAGTTATACAGACCTGACTTCAGTGGCCTAAGTGCTATCTCCAGAGAAAAATTTAGATCCAGACCAGTCTACCTGCTTTATCATGCCTAAGCAGTTGCCTTAGTTTATCATCTGCTTCTTTATTTTCATTCATTCATGGCCAATTGGCCATAGATCTTTAGAGCTGGAAGGGACCCTTGAAGTTATCTTGCTCCAGTGAGGCTTAGAAAGGTGGAATGACTTGTCACAGTCATAAGTGATTACACAAGTCACACAAGTAATAAGTGGCAAAGCTGAGATTTGAACTCAGGTCCTCCAAGGCCACATGATTCAATACTGTATAATGTTGCTTCCATGTTCATTCAAGAAATCAGGTTTTTTTACATAAGAAAATTACATTTAATTTCTTCTCCATTATCTTTTAAATAATATTTTATTTTTCTCCCAATTATGTCAAAACAATTTTTAACATTAGTTTTTTTTAAAGTTTTGAGTTCTAAATTCTATCCCTCTCTCGTTCTCTCCCCTCCTTGCTCCCTGAGATGGTAAGCAATCTGATATAGGTTATACATATGCAATCATGCAAAACATAAGAAATTAGTTATTAAGCAAGGCATTGTGCCAAACAGCAATGACCTATCATGAAGGCTGAACCATTCCTGCAAATGATGGTAGAAGAGTCCTGGTACAATGGGGTATAGAAATCTATCTTGCCCTACAAGAAAGTAAGGAGGAAGGGGATAAGGGGGGGCGGTGACACAAGGGAGGGTAGACTGAGGGGAGGGGTAATCAGAATGCATGCCATCTTAAGGTGTGAGGGAGGGGAGAGATGGGGAGAAAATGTGGAACTCAAAATCTTGTGGAAACGAATGTTGAAAACCAAAAATAAATATATCAATAAAAATTTTAAAAAATAAATGGCCTGGTATTATAAAAAGAAAATAAGCAAATAAACCACTCTTAAGAAATGACCACAGGGCAGCTAGGCAGCACAGTGAGTAGAGCACCGGCCCTGGAGTTAGGAGGATCTGAGTTCAAATCCAGCCTCAGACACTTGATACACATACTAGCTGTGTGACCTTAGGCAAGTCGCTTAACCCCAATTGCCCTGCTTTCCCCCCTCAAAAAAAAAGCAAAAAAAGAAATGATCACATGAAAACAGATGCTTCTAACCTGTGCATAACGTCCACTACAGATAGCACCCCTCCAGTCAGGGACGTTGATACAGTCAGGATGCTTGATCAGCCAATTGTCTTCCTTAATGATGTAGGACCCAGGATATTCTGACACAGAGCCATCGATATCATGAAACACAGATGTCTTATCTCCATCCATATTTAGCAGATTGAACCAGGGCCCAGGTTCCCCAAAGAACACTCTGGAAGTAATCTAAACAGAAAGCCAATAAAATTATACTTGGAACTTTAGGTGAAAGATGATTGCAAAGACTTTTGGGTCTGGAAGACCCAAGAAGGAACGTTTCTGACTTCCAATGACATTTTAAAACATCTCAGACCCAAGAAGTTATTTGGCATTTCAGAAACCCCCGACTGACCCACAGCCAGGCAGCCATATAAGTCCTTGTTCTTTTGAACCCTCTAATCCAGAAACTTCATATTCACATGAGCAAATGAGAGGATTTATTTATGCATCTGCTCACTAGAGGTAATAATTTCATTTCGTTCTGTTCTGTCTTTGCTTGACACCAAAAAGAGCACAGAGCTTCTGAATACCAAAGTGACATCTTACAATAACAATAGCTCCCTTTTAAGCAATCCTCTACATCTGATGCTATACTGCCTCTCTAAGTGGGCGTGGAGAGTGAATGCTCAGAATCGCCAGCTCCGCCATCAAGCCAGCAGAACAGCTGCGTGGTGCACTGGATAGTCAGGAAGACTCCTCTTCCCAAGTTCAAATCTGGCCTCAGACACCTACTAGCTGTGTGACCCTGGGCAAGTCACTTAACTCTGTTTGCCTCAGTTTCCTCATCTGTAAAATGAGCTGGACAAGAAAATGACAAACCACTCCAGTGTCTTTGCCAAGAAAACCTCAAATAGGGTCATGAAGAGTCAGAGCAACTGAAATGACCAAACAGTAACAACAACCACACGATGGGCACTGAGTCTGACAAATTTTTCCAGGGCACAAACTGCTCTGGGTCCTTTGGAAATTTGTAGTCATAATCTGGGCTGTCAGGGGACCAAGGGATTTGAGTTTCATTTTCTTTCCCTCTTCCTCCCAGACTTCCAGGGAAGGGACAACAGAGGAATGAGAAAAAAAGGAGCCTGGATAATTCACCTCAGGGAGAAGCAGCCCTAGAAGGCATCTTAGAGAGGAAGCATGACATAGTGGTGAGAATACTGGACTTAGAGTCAGGAAGGCCTGGGTTCAAAACCTGTTTCTGTCACTTGTGTGGATGAGCACGGACATACCACTTACCCATCTGGAGCCTCAGTTTCTTTATCTATGAACTTAAAAGAGCTATATAAATGTTAGTTATAACTACTATTTAGGAAATTTTGTTTATATTTTCATATTCCAGAGAGATACAACATCACTTCGGCTCATGTTTCGTAGCGTCAGGTTTGTTAGGAGATGGCCATTGAATCACCTGGGGTATCCCTGGGGAAAGGCTCCTCTGGAAAATCCTGTCCTTTGCCTTTTATTACATTAATTTTATTAATATTTGATATGACAATGTCAAGGTATTTTAGAAGAATGTTATTTTGTTTATTTGAATCTCGAATTTATGTCATGGAAGTTTTGGAAGAGCTTTCTTATAGGCTGAGAAGAAAAAAACTGTGCACTTTAAACTGTTGGTAGGTTTCATGAAAGTTTTTTTGCAGAGCATTTTGCTTGGAAAAAGGCTGAGGGCAATTGGATAAATTTTTTTCAGTGATCCAGAATTATGGAATCCTATTTTGGTACTGTTTTCTCTTCTAACAAAAATAATCTTTGCACTTTTGTAATAACAAAAATTATCAGGGATGAAAAAACAAGACAGATGAGGAGATGACAGAACAGAATCTATGTCTCCTAAATAAGTTTACATTTCCAGGCTTGGATGAACCAGCTTCTAGGGTATAAAAAAACCTAACAAATGGCAGTTGTGATTGCTAAACTATTCTGCCAGTTATCTGCAGAATCCTTGGAGAACAGGAGAGCTGCCACCAGTCTGGAGAAGGTAAGTGTTGTCCCAGTTTTCAAAAAAGGGAAGAGGGTAGAGTCTGACCAAGAAGTTTGACTTTGGTTCCTGGCAAATTTGTAGAATAAATTATTAAGGGGATGGTTTGTAAGCATTAAGGAAGGGAAGCAGTGACCACTAAAAGCCAGTATAGCTTCATCAAGACCTGGTCAGATCAGACTTAATTTATTTCTTAATTTTGGGACAGACTGTTTAGACTAATAGATCAGGGGAACACTGGAGACAATGTATTCTTAAATTTCAAAAATCTTTCCTACTAGTTAAGATGAAAACATGAAAACATATGATAATAGAATTAAGTGGATACAGAGAGGAGTGGCCATTCCAAAAGAATAGTCATTATTAGGCTAATAGCAACTTGGAGAAAGGTTTCTAATGAAATGTTCCTTGGTATTATGCTACTTAATATTCTTTTTTTAAATCAGTGACTTGGATGAAACTATAGAAGACATATTTACCACACCTGGAATTGATGTGGAGATGAGGACAGTGAAAACATTGAACAGTCGTGGTACAAAATAAACTAGAAAGGGAGGAGAGGGCAAATCTAATAAGATGGAATTTAACAAGGCTACTGTTCGTAGGTTCAAAAAAATCAATATCATGGGTTAAGGGAAGGCATGGCTAGGCAACAGTTTCTTTGAAAAATATTGGGGAATTTTAGCAAGCTCACTATGCGTCAACAAGGTAAAGCTCGTGCTATCCTGGGTTACTTACTCCTTTCCCCTAAAAAATTTGAAAGGTTAATAATCTAAAGAAAAAAATATTGACATGTTTCTTATTAAAATTCTACACAATCACTGTCTGGTGCTATAAAATACTGTAGTTGATTTTCAAATGATGTAAAAAAATTTTCACCAGCTGCTTCTCAGCGATTTGAGGAGAGGCAAAATGCTCAGAACAAAAAAGATGTCAGTTTTGCTATGTTTTTCCTTAGTTGGACTACATCTGAAGTACTGAGTTCTGAGTGTCATATTTTGGGGGGAGGATGTAGGCAAAGTAGAGTTTGTCTAGATTAAAATGATCAGGATGGTGAGACAACTGGAGACCCTGCCAAAGGAGTGCTGACTAAAGGAACTAAGGCTGTTCAGGTTGGAGAAGATAAGCCTTAGGGTGGGCATAATTGCAGAAGTATTAAAAGGGGTGTCATCTGGAAGAGACATCAGACTCAATCTGTTGTGCTCCACAGAGCAGAAATAGAAATAATGGTTGGAAGTTACAAAGACACCTTGATAGAAGGAAGAATTTTCCCACACTCAGAGAGTTATCAAAAAATGGAATAATGGGTCATCTCACAAACTAAAAGATGCCCCCTTGCTTGAGTTCTTCAAGTACAGGCTGGATGACCACTTGTCAGAAATATTGTAGAAGTGAGTATTGGTCAGTTACATGTTGGATTGAATGGCTGCTCACATCTCTTCCAGCTCTGGTTTTGAGGATCTTAAAACTGAGAGGGATCTTTAAAATCATTCAACTTTCAAGAGGTTACGTGGATTTCCCAGGGTCACACAGGTGGTCAAGTAGCAGTCTACATTCAAGCCCAGGTCTATTGACCCCAAATTCAATGTTTCTCGCTTTGTGGAGGAGAAAATGAGCTAATTCCAGTCAGGCAACTAGCATGTTAACTAGATACTAAATGACTATGGAGAAAAGGAGTTTATATACCAAGTTAGGGACAAAATGGACCTTAGATTCTAGTTTCTAATCAGGTCAACTTTCCACTGCCCCATCGTGGGATAGCATGTAATGTTTCTTTTATTTTTCTAGTTAGGGAATAGCAATAGCAGTGGCTTGCAACCCCCTGAATGGGGCCAACTGGCCTGGCCTCACAGGAAGCTACCCAGTCTGTCTGGACGCCCCTGCTTGGAATAACAACAACCTGTATTATAGGATTTGGGAAACTTCTAAAGCATTAACTAGATCTTGGGTTTGGCTCAGAATCAAATCCAACCCTTCAAACTTACCGGGACGTCTTCAAAAACAATATTTGACACATTGTTATTGGGGCAACTCTGCCAGGCATTATTGAGGCGAAATGCCAGGGCACTTGTATGCCGACCGTCCAGAGCTGCAAATTTCCGGAATGTGCAGTTTTGGATGTTGATGGGGCCATCATAGAACTGAATTCCTCGGATTGGGAAATTCCTACAGATTTCGGAAAGGAAAATTTTATGCAAAGGTCAGTCCTGAGACAGCTTGCTGTTCATGCGTAAGAGATAGTGTGACTTCGACTTTAACGTGTCACCAGTATAGTTAAAGCAAATAGAATTTTTTATGGTCATAAAGGGCTTTCATGTGCCTCAAATCATTCTATTGTTACAATATTCCCATGAGGGAGACAAAGTAGCTGTTACTGCATTCATTGTCCAGAGGAGGAAACAGAAGCTTAGAGATATTAAGAAACGTATGCAAAGTCTCATCACTACTGAGTGGTAGTGATAGGACTTTAACACCAGATTTTCTGAATCCACATCTCATGGTGATAGCAACAGCTTGCGTTTATATATTGCTTTATAATTAATTACATAAAGTCTTACATACTTCATCATATTTGATACACATAACAACTCCATGATACAGGTAGAACAAATACTGGTATTACCACATACATATCACCATCATCATCATCATCACGAGGAAGAGGAGGAGGATGATTATAACTAACATTCACATAGTGCTCACTGTGTGCCAGGCACTGTACTAAGGCCTTTAACAATTGCCATCTCATATGAGGACACTGGAGAGAGATTAGGTGATTTGTCCAAGGTCACACACTTAATAAACATCATAGCAAAGACAGGAGCCTAGTTCTTCCAACTTCCAGGTCTATGTTGTTCCCCACTCCCCTGTGTTGCATCTCGGAGTTCATACATGAGTTTGAACATAGATCATGCCACTATCAATGGACTGATGCTGGGGAGGGTGGACAAGTAGCACTGGAATAAATGTGGTCAGCACAATTTTAGAAGACCTTTAGGAATAGTCTCAGTCTACAGATTTAACCCACTCTCTCCCCAGCAAGGACATTTTGGATTTATTAGCTCCCACTGGGAACAGAGTCCTTTGCAAAAAGATAAGAAAGGCTGTTATTTGGGTTTGTTGATTCCGTGTCTTTTACACTCTGGTGGCCTAGTTTGGGGAGGACAAGTGGGGATAATGAGCACCAGAAGGCAGCTTGCTCAGACACGTTGTCCCTTCCCCATCCCATACTCCGTTCTGTTTTAAAATAAAATTTTATTAATATTTTTAGATTTTATATCATTTATATTTTTCACTGCATTCTGCTCTCCAATTACCTCTCAGAAGGTCATCCCTTGTAATAAAGTATGATAAAGTATGAAGAAAGAAAAAATTCTGCAAAACTAAATTATATATATATATATATACATATATATATATATATATATATATATGTAAAAGGTCTGACATTAAACAGAGCATGACACATTCATGATCTCCCAGTCTTGGGAAGGGGCAGGGGATGTGTCTTCCCATGTGTCTTTGTTGAGGTCAATGCTGGTATACAATTTTGCATCATTCTGGTTTAATTGCCATGTTATTCTTTCCATTTACATTATTATAGTCATTTTACATATTGTTTTCTTGATTCTGCCAAGAATCATCAGTTCATTGTATCGGTTCATATGTCTTTGCAAACTTCTCTGTACTCATCATATTCATTGTTTATAGCTCAGTAATAGTCTACTATTTTCCTGTACCACAATTATTTTAGCCATTAGTCAATCCATGGACGTCTGTTTTGTTTTGATATCTTTGTTACCACAAAAGGGCTGCCATTAATACTTTAGTGAGTAAGGGGCCTTTCTTTTTGTCTTTGATCTCTTTGGGGGTACATGTCAAGCAATGGCATCTCTGAATCAAAGGCTATGGATGTTTTAGTTACTTTCTTTGCGTAATTCCAAATTGCTTTCCAGACTCAAACCACCAATTTTGGTATTTCTAACAAATAATGAGAGTCTCTTTTTTTTTTAACCAAGCAAGACTAGTTGCAGTTGTTGCCCCATATCTGAAGTGCTCTACCTCCTCATCCCCTTCTCTTGGAATCTCGAGCTCCCTCCAAGGCTAAGTTCAAATGCCACTTGTTTCAAGAAATCTTTCTTTATTCCCCCAGTTGTTATCACTCTCTCTCCTTCCTCCACCACTAGGTATTGTCGGTGAATTCTAAAATGATATGAATCAAAGGGAAGTCTGGTATGCTGAGCTTTAGAAGACTCAGTGCATACTTAATGTTTCATAGATCTATAGAGATATGTAATCAACACAGATGCCCAATTGTTGATATAAAAATATGAACGGACTGTATCATTCAGGTTAGAAATTAAACAAAACAAAACAAAACTTCCTGATGGAGAGGACTGTCTGGCTCCAGAAAGGATTACCAGGGGAGGCTGTGACATTGCCCTTCTAAAGACTTAAAAAAATACATCAAATAATTTAGGCTTAGATTTGTCTGAATGGGCAACGTGCTTTCAAATTATTTTATCACATGGTAAACTAAGACCTTCAGAAGTAGTGCTTTTCTCAGCAAACCATGGGGTCTGTCCTATGGGAAGAGAGTAGTGGGAAGGTAGAATTTGGATTTAATAAAATCTTGGCTCAAGTCCTGTCCATTTTGCTATGTGACCTTTAACTAATAGCTTAGTTCCCCTGAACCTTTATTTCTCCATTTATAATATAGCACAGTAATACTTTTACTACTCAATTTATAGAACTATTGTGGGGAGCAAAGGAAATAATAGATGTCAGAGTGTTTTATAATGCTAAAGTGCTAAATGTGAACTATTTTCAGATGCAAAAATATGCCACATACATAGCAGGCGTTAGATCTCAAAGAATAAGAGCCCCCAGTCTATTCTTCAGCTCAAAGTCTTACTTTCACTTATTTGTACTTAGGATCAGAAGGTTTGGATAAGTTTCTTTCATATAGGAATTACAACCTCTTTTTCATCACAGGGCAGGGCACCTTGGTTTGCTAGGAAATGGCACACATAAAGTAAATCTCTCCATAGGAAGGCTCGTCTCTTGGTTAATTTGCTAATTTCTCCAGCTCACATTAGGTATGAGGCACTGCCACTGTGTGGAGTCTATTGTTGCTGAATTGGTATAGATGAACCTAAGTCTTATACTGGAATCATTGATTTTTCTGAAAAACTGGTGTCATTTTGATCCCTGACATTGTACCCAATTCTACTAAAGTAAAGGCAACCAAGAGCACAAATCGAAAGGATAAAAAGGATGCTACAACAGCCGCAGAACCTACTGGCCTATCGGGAGGGTTCTTCCACTGTGATCCAGCCCTCCAGGTCCCCAGATTCTGTTATCCATCATCTCTGTTCCCACGTTGCCACTCTCTCCAACAAACAAACTATTCTTTATTTCTTGCTTGGAACCATCGTCATAAGGGAATGTTCCACCACTGGAAGAAAGAGGATTTGAGGCAAAATTTAAAGGTTGAGTCTCAAATTAAAAAAAAAATATGTATTTTAATTGATATTTTTTGTCTTCAAATAAACTTCATTTCTGAATATATGGCCCCCAACTCGTCTCTATCTAGTGAGCTATCCCTCATAACAAAGATTTTAAAAGAAAGAGAAAAAACAACACATCACCTATGCCTAACAGTACAAGCCATATTTCACACCCACAATTAGGAATCTCTCCTTCCCCCTTCTCCCCAGTATACCAATGTGAGATAAGAAAACAGAATAGCAATATGTGAGGGGAGCCAAGGAGTTTTACCTTCCACATCCAGTCTTCATTGTACTACTGCCCAATTATCACCAGGAGCAGCATATGACTCCCACAGACAGCTGGATGCAGACACCCCACATTGCTATCTAGAGACACCCCAGAACCTCAAAATAGCTCTTGAACCCAGGCTCCTCTTGGCAAGAAACCATTTGCCCTGCCATGACTTCCCAAGATCCTTTGGGCCTCATAGCCTACCCTGCCACTTTCCCTTCTCAAATCCTAGCTGGCCCATTCATTGGCCATGAATAGAATATAACTGTAAATCCTCTTTTACGGTTGCCTCTCTCAATTAGAATGTGAGCTCCTTGGAGAGGAGGAGTTGTCTCAATTTTCTAATTGTATCTAATGCTTAGTATAGAACTTGGCTCATTGTAAGGGTTTAATAATAAATGCTTTTCTATTCCATAGTCTTCCCCCACCCCCAACTTTTATAACAGGGGAAAGAGGAGTATTTCTGAATTCTTTTACAACTTGGTCATAATAAACCTCAAATTAAGGAGCCCAAATGCAAAAATTAATCTTACCTGGCTAGGGTCAGGCCAATTCCATTGTCAGCAAACCTGAGAAGAAAAACAGGTAGTAAGTTAGCACTCTTCCCAACAATAATTCATGTCTATATAAAACAAGATACTATTTATAAAGTGCTTTGCAAACCTGAAGTGGTGTATTATTATTATTATTACCTATAGATTCAGGGATTGCAAAGTGCATTGCTCATAGGCTACATAAAAAGGAGTAGTGTGGGATAAGCCTGAAGAAGATAGGATATCTAAATGGGAAGGGTATGGAACGTCAGGATATGGGGTTTTAATTTTACTTGGTAGACGATAAGAAACCATTGGAGGGATCTGAAGGATGTGACCAGATCTCTGCATAAGGAAATAGAAGTTTGACAGTTGGGTAAAGAATGGATTGAAGCCAGAGAGATCTAGATTTAATTTATTATCTCAAATTTAATGGCCTAAGAGTAAATTTAAAGTAATATTTATTTGTTGTCTGTTCTAGGTACCAAAGGGGACATGAAGCTTATATAAAATATGGTCCTAGTCCTGATGTTGCTCTAAGAGACACTTTGGATTCCCTGTCTAGCCTGCCTCCTTCCCAAGCACCCTCACTCCATAACCTCACCCCACCTTCTTCTTGGGTCAGCTGCGTTTTTGCACTGGGTTGAGGAAGCACCTTTGGG
>CM053624.1:90820881-90844826 GCA_028646595.1 Phalanger gymnotis
TTTTTTTTGGCTCAGATCTGTGCTTTATTTCATTAATATAGGGAACTTCCGGTGAGGAAATTCCCTCTGCTGATGCAAATAAACAACTATTCTTCAACTTATAGTCTTACAGTTGCCTGAATATCTGAGAGGTTAAAGGAAGAGCTTGAATGCAGCTCTAACTGACTCCAAATCTGGGTCTCTATCCAGTATACCATGCTGCCTCTCACACCAAGGATATGTCAAATCCTAGAAAATTTTGTGGTTAAATTCACATGACAGACAATCAAGGCTTGGGTTTTAGGCATCAGATAGTTATTCTAAGCTTCCTTTCAACTCTAAATCTTACCTTAATATAATAATCTTACACACCATCTCTCCTTTAATCTCCACGTGGAAAAAATCCTCTCTATCCTTCAAACCATAGCACAAAACCGCTTCCTCAACGAAGTCTTCCCAGATTCATCAGGGGGAAGCACTTTCTCCTTGACGCTGCCATAGGACTTAATAAGTACCTCTCCTATAGCCCTTATTATCCTAGTCTGCCTTTGATTGTATTTATTTGTATACACTGAGGTGCTATGATATAGTGGATAGAAAGCTGGTGTCCAGGAGACCTAGGTTCAAGACCCACCTTTGACACACTGGCTGCATGACCCTGGACAGATTGCTTAATTTCTTAGTTCCTCGGGAAGACTTTAAACTGTAGAACAGTTGCTGATTTGAATCAGTAGAGAGAGTTTCCTTGCTTAGGAACTCCTAGAACTGATGAACTCACAAGTCTATTTAAAAAAAAATCTATATCTTTCTTATTTCAACCCTGCTCGATTACAAAATCCAGAGGTCATGTCTTGTTCATCTTTGTAGTCTCTGTTTTACTTAACTATGGGCCTTGTACATAATATGCTCAATAAATGTTTATTGAATTAAAATGCTCATAAGCATTGATCACCTGCTATGGAAGCTGCATAAGGGATTCCCGCATTGGGTATAATGTAGGATTAGACGGAGGCAGAGCCAAGATGGCAGAGAGAAGCCAGGAAGTTGCCTGAGCTCACCCCAGTTTCTGTCTGAAATGGTAAATCAAGACTCTAAGTGGATTCTGGAGCAACAGAACCCACAAAAAGATGAAGTGAAACAATTTTCCTGCTCAAGATAAGTTAGAAGGAACTTCAGGAAAGATCTATCTCACTTAAGTAAAAGGGAGTGAAGCCCAGCACAGGTGGTGTTTGGGCAAGCCAGTGAGAGGCTCTTAGCCACAGCAAGGATCAGCAACAGAGGCCCCTTGGTCCCGGATCAACGCCCCAGCACAAAAGGCAAATTGTCAGCCCTAGAACCCTAGCACAATAGGCCTGACGAGGCTGGGCCACCCCAGCACAGTGGGCAAGCCACCAGCACCTGAGGCTTCAATGTGAAAAGCCAGTGACCAGGCCTCTGGCCCACAGCACAAGAAGCTTGGGCCAGTGCCTCCTATGCCCCAGGAGCAAGCTCAACTTTAAAAAATGGGCTATAAACCAAAAAGATCATAGAAAGCTACTATGGCAACAGGGAAGATCAAAACACAAACTCAGAGGAGGACAACAATGTCGAAGTGTACATGTGAAGCCTCAAAGGGGATTATGAATTGGTCTCGAGCTCAAAAGGTCCTCTTGGAAGAGCTCAAAAAGAATTTTAAAAACCAAGTAAGAGAGGTAGAATAAAAATTGGGAAAAGAAATGCAAGTTATGCAGGAGAATTATGAAAAAAGAGTCAACAGTTTGGAAAAGGAAGCACAAAAACTGACTGAAGAAAACAACTCCTTAAAAAAATAGAATTGGCCAAATGAAAAAAAAAATCCACTGAAGAAAACAACTCCTTCAAAAGTAGAATTGGCCAAATTTAAAAGGAAGTACAAAAGCTAACTGAAGAATATAATTCCTTAAAAATTAGAATTGGGCAAGTAGAAGCTAATGACTCTAGGAGACATCAAGAATCAGTCAAACAAAATCAAAAGAATGGACAAAATAGAGAAAAAAAATGTAAAATATCTCCCTGGAAGAAAACTGACCTGGAAAATAGAACCAGGAGACATAATTTAAGAATTATTGGACTACCTGAAAGGCATGATCAGAAAAAGAGCCTGCATAGCATCTTTCAAGAAATTATCAAGGAAAATGTTCAGTTAGATGGCCTCTGGGGTCCTTCCCAGGTCTAGAATTCTATGCTGAGAATGTAGAATAAGTTGTAGAATGCACTAGGTGAGCAGCTCAGTCAGTGGCTCAGTGGATAGAGCACTGGGCTTAGGATCAGGAAGACACGTCTTCATGGGTTCAAATCTGGCTTCAGACATTTCCTAGTTGTGTGACCCTGGGCAAGTCACTTCACCCTGTTTGCCTCAGTTTCCTCATCTGTAAAATGAGCTGGAGAAGGAAATGGACAAACCGCTCCAGTATCTTTGCCAAGAAAACCCCAAATGGGGTCACAGAGAGTCGACACGATTGAAAAATGACTTGACAACAATAGAGTGCTAGAACTGTCACCAAGAAGACCTGGGTTCAAATTCTGCCTCTGACACTGCTCCTCCTCCTCCTATTAGCTAGAATTTACATGATGCTACTACATGCCAGGCACCGGATTAATCACTTTACAAATGTTATCTCATTTGATCCTCACAACAACATTGAAAGGTGGGTGCTATTATTATCCTCATTTTATAGCTGAGCAAATGAAGGCAAACAGAAGTTAAATGACTTGCCCACAGTCACACAGCTAGTAAATTTAAGAGGTTAGATTTGAACTCAGATCTTCCTGACTCCATGCTCTGTGCCACCTAGTTGCTGCAACTATGGGAAATTCCAATAACCTCTCAGCTTCAGTTTATTCATCTGTAACCATGAGATAATAACTCCTGTAATCTATCTCACATGACTGTTGTAAGGCTAAAATGAGCTGTCCTATGTCTGTAAACTTTAAAGTGTTTCACCTATAAACTATCATTATGTTGATAAAAGGTTGGAAATATGAATTCCAGTCCGTGTTTCCTTTTGCCAGCCTCAGACTTTGGTTCAGGATAATCTGCTCACATACCTAGTCACCCAAGACATTCTATGATTGTCGTTTGTACTCTATTTTTGAAGAGGACCAATGACCACATGAGGGTGATGTCTTGGCTTGTGAATTGGATTTAAATGAGGCAGAGCTGTGCCAAGTGGGTCGGCCTCACTTTCTCTTCCAGGGTCATTGAAGTCCGGAGGCAGGACAAAGGACAAGACAACAGAGAAAGGCTGAGGTTGGGCAAAGACCACAAGGTCCTAGTACAAGGCCTTGATCAGGGGAGCTCAATAGTGTTTGCTAACCACCACTTTCTCATTTCGGGCTCTTGGTTGTAAAAATGCATCAATACTTGAAAAGTCCACTAGATGGTGATATTGCTTCATAGAGATGTCTCCACTGCCTCTTGTCCCCCCCCCCCCTCCACACACGCCCCCTCTGTTTCTTTGAGTCTTTTCAGTGTGTATTTTCCCGGGGGTCTTCTCTATCTTTGTGTTTCTGCACTTCTATTTTTTTGAATCTGTTTCTATCTCTGTCTCCATTTTTCCTTCTCTAACTCGGACTTGGTGAAAGTGTCTCAGCAGTCATCCATCTCTTGCCTCAGAACTATCTGCTTTTTATTTCCCCCATCCTTCTCCCACTCGTATTCCTTTTTTTTCTTATCCTAGAGCCGACATGACGATGACTAACATTTTATATTTCTTTTAATAAACAGGCTGAGTCACTTTTTACATAAGTAGCCCTCATTTGATTGTTTTCCACTGTGGTTGACCCTCTTTAAAGTGTCGCCTCTTTTTGAATTGAGCTCTTCTTGCATGAGCAGTACTTACTAACCTAAGTATTGACAGTATCAGCTTGGCATTTCCATTTATGTAACCACAGGAGGACGACACTGAGCCACATTGAAAAGTACTAGGCTCCACAGCAAAGGCAATTTCTAAGTCTTTTAGGGGATATTAAAAAAAAAAAACAAATTTCTTGTTTGTATTGGTTCCTTTTCAGCCTCAGTAACTTCCTGCTTCTGTTCTTAAGTTTTATCAGAAATGGAACACAAAAAAAATTAAACAGGTGGTAATCTTCGGTTTACTCTCTCTGTACTTCTTTTCACCTTGAATAGATAAGAGGTACAAATCCTCATTATTAGTCTTGCACCAGGAAAAAATGTGATAGATGAAGTCTCTTCCAACCCTAAGCCTCTAAGCACAGTTTAACTGTAAGGGAGAAAACAATCAAAACTCACTGGCAATGGTCCATCCACACATCTCCTCCTCGGAGCCATGCTCCATGATCCTGGTTTTTGTAAGCAATAAAGTGCTTAATGATGGCAGGTTCCCTGGGCTTCAGAGGGTCAGCATCCTTGTGTGGGCTGTATCTGTAACACAAGAACAGAGACAACTATTTTTGGCAGGAAGGAGTTTGTCCTTTGGGATTCTAGAAAAGGCTTATTTGTTCAAATACCATGGTGTGTTCCTTCTGTTCAAAGCACTCCAAAAGACAAGCTATTAGCATCGGAGACCTAGAGCCCGAGCTAGAAGGAGCCCCAGAGGTGATGTAGCCCATCTGTTCATTTTACATATGAGGAAACTGAGGCTTAGTGACTTGTCTAAAGTTATACCAGGATTAAGTATAAGAGGTGGGGTCTGAACCCTAGTTTTCTAACTCTAGACACTATACCATGCCGCATATATGTATAACGAATGTGTATAACATGCAACGTACATCTGTCTAATACGTGTATTTAGGTACGCATATTTGCACATAAGCACATATATAGAGTACATTCATGCATTTGCATATACACGCATGTAATCATCTGGGCACATTTCTACATGCCCTGTACAATCTGTGCATGAATACACACATGTGTAACTGCACACTTCATACATACAAGCTTGTGCATACAATAGATCTCTATTACACAGCATACATGCAAATATATAGGCACACACATGTGCACATGCATACACATGTACATACACACAATGGCAAAAAAAAAACGCTTATGCTTTGTTTTATCCTGGCCCCTGACATAAGATTAGATCACAAATTCTTATGATGAGTCATGAAAAAGGAGACATTAAAAAAACCACAACAAAATGCCCTGGTGAATGGAAGCCTTAAAAATATCTCTACAGCTGATGCTTATCAGCAACAGCTTGGGAACAAGCAACAGACATCTGGCTCTCATTCATTCCTATTTCTGGAGAGGGCTCAGGTTGGGAGCAACATGGAGAGACCGGGAAGTTCATCCCAGGCCATACCTGGAGAGTGCCATGGAGATTTCAAGTCGTAGTTCTGGAATATGGAGGAGAAAAAAATGGTAGAGGGGAGATTTTCCCAGACTCAAAGTTAGAAGGACTGGACTCATGTCCTAGCTGTGCCTCTAATTAGCTGCATGGCCTTCATTAATGACTCTTTAAGCTTTTTTTTTTTAAGGTTTTCACGAAGTACTTCATAAATATTCTCCCATTCGATCCTCACAACTTGGGGAGATTGATGTGATCATTATCTCCATTTTACAGATGAAAAAACTGAGGGAAATAGAGGTTAAGCGGCTTGCCCAGGGTCACATGGTTAATAGGTGTCTGAGACAGCGTGTGAACTCAAGTTCCTACCTCTATCCACTGCACTATCTAGTTTGTCAAGTCCCTCTGGGTCTCAAATCCATCATTTAAAAATGAAAGGGCTGCAGTATGATCCTATGATTAGATAAAAGCCCTTCTAGCTCTAACAACCCAAAAGTCTGTCTTAGAACTCCTTGACTTTTTCTTGTATTTCAGGAAAACTATCCAAAGTATTAGATCAAATGGCTTCATCTTTTTTCATTGCTTTTGGCACTGGCATTATTGGGCTTGCCCAGCTTTTAATAGATGCTTCAAATAAATCGAAGAGCCCTTGACAAGAAATCTGGTCATTCGTAGTCCATTTCTTCCCAGAAGCCTTGTCTGCCCCAATGATTCACCTCCACTTCAAACCTGCAATCTTGGTTAACTTAGATGGACGTGGAGGATTTGCCTGACTGATTTACATAAGTACTTGATGATTCTGTTTTTCTTGACCCCTAAAAGACTTAAAATCATGCAATTGAGATGTAGCCTCCTTCTCCAAAAAGCCAGCCTTGGATTCAACATGGAAACATCTCGATGAGAAAATGTCTGAGTCAAGCAAAACCTGTCATGCTCAATCTGTCCTTCCAGGGATGCAGAGGCACAAACTGGTCAGTTAATTACCTGGCAGAAATGATAGAAAGGAAAGGCCTCTTGTCCTTGGCAGAAGCTTCTGTGGTTTTGACTCCATTGTCAATGATCATGCCAGCCTAGGGAGGAAAGAAATTTGGGGCATATTATATAAACTTGGGTATATAACACCTCTTCTCAACAAATGCTCCTTGAAATTCCTCCTTGAGAAAGTTTTGTCATCCTAATCAAGTGCTTAATCAAAGATTCCCAAGAAAGATGTAGGACATGACAATGATCCCAGACAATTCCAAAAGACTCATGATGGAAAATGTATCTACATCCAGAGAAAGAACTATGAAATCTGAATGCAGATCAAAGCATACTATTTTCTCTTTTTTTGTTGTATTTTTGGTTTTTTTTTCTTCCTTGTGGTTTTTACCTTTTCCTCTGATTCTTTCACAACATGACTGAAGTGGAAATATGTTTAATATGATCATACATGTATAGCCCATATCAGATTGCGTGCTGTCTTGGGGAAGGGGTAGTGGAGGAGAGGAATTTGGAACTCAAAGTCTTATAAAAGCAAATGTGGAAAACTAAAAATAAATAAATTTAAAATTAAAAAAGATATAGGACATGTGAATGTCTGAGAATTATGAGTACTGCCATATGGAAAAGGAGAAAGAGCACAGGATTAACTTCCCATCCAGATCCTGATGTTAACTAGCCAAGGGTCTCTAAGACTTGGTTTCCTCAAATGTAAAATGAAGTGATTAGACTAGGTAATCCCTAAGGTCACTTCCAGTTTTGATTAACCTATGATTCTACGTACATAGTCTATAGAGCACTAATTAGAATGTCCGTATTTCTAAATTTCATTTTATTTTCAGATCTGCACTCTCTATCACCTCTACCTCCTTAATTGAGAAAGCAAGAAAAATAAAACTCTTGTTATCTCCAGTGCCAGTTTCTGTCTTCTTTTTTGTGGATCAGTTTTAAAAATCACACGACCTATATCTATTGCATCTATTTGATTCCCTTGCAATTTGTCTTCTTCCCACACAACTCTATTGGAACTGTTCTCTTGAAGGTCATCAATGATCTTCTAACCACCAGATCTGACAGCTTTGGCCTTAATCTTTATCCTCTAAAACTTCTCTGGAGCATGACGCACTTAGTACAACCTTGTCCTTCTTAAGAATATCTTTTCTTGACTTCTATGACTTTTCCCTCTCTCTCAAGAGGGAACCACCTCCAGGGGCACCCCTTGCTTTCCTCTTGCTCCCTTCCCATATTCATTGTCCAAGATGGCGTTGGTTGATCTAGGTGGTGCCCCTTTTCCTTTATTTCACCCCCTTTCTCAGGATAGTGGCAAGAACTCCCACTACTAGGGGCACCCCCTCCCTTTTTCGTCCAGACCCCATCCAGATCACTTGATTGATCTTACGATTTGGTTGAAATGGCAATCACCAATGCTGTTCCTTCTGGTGAGATGATGCACCACCAAGTATTACATCTACTCTGCCACTGCATCCTAAACTCCTCTAGGCCTTACCATCTGTCCTGCATCTATGCCATCTAGACACTTAGGCACTCTCATCTGACCTAATGATGAAATCTAAGGACCCCTGCTTTTGCCATTAGCTTTGACTTAGTCCCTTCATTGCTATTTCCACTGTCACAACCCTAATTCATACTCATTACCTCATAGGAGATGAACAAGAGCTTCCCAATTGATCTCTCTACCTCAAATCTCTCCTCTCTCCACTGTGTCCTACATCCCAACACCAGATGAATCTTTTTACTAGATTTTAATTAGCATCCCTGCCCAATGATACTACCTGGCTTAGAAACTTTTGGAGGGTTCTCTTTTCCAAAAGAATTTAGTACAACTGTATCGATCTTGCATTCAAAGTCCTCTGTAAGCTGACCCGTTTACCTTTTTAGCTTTATCTCTTACAAATCCCCTATATTAAATTCATTCTCAAGCCAAACTGTTCTACTCACTGTCCTTTCCTACCATCGATCAACATATATCTGTTAAATACATACTATGTGCCAGAAATTGTGCTAAGTGCTGAGAATACAAGTGAAAAAAATCAAGAGTTCCTATCCTCAAGCAACTTACATTTTATCACTATTCTCATCTCTACCTATTGAATTCTGTCCATATTCTAGGGTCTTATTCAAATGTTTCATTCTATAGAGCTTCCATTGATTTCTCTAGTCAGAAGTAATTTCTCCTTTCTCTGAACCCCTACAGCACTTTGCTCATACCACTAATATGGACCTTAAATGCTTTATTTGTATCTTATATCATATTATCTCCTATGTAACTATAGTCTCCTGGAAGACATAGACCACATCTTAAACATCTTTGTATTCTACACTATGCCTTATACATAGTAGGCACTCAATACATTCTTGTGAAATGAATGAATGAGTGAATGATTCTTTTTAGGATTTAAAAATTACATTAAACTCGTAGCAACTTTTAAAATTATTTTCAAAATTACTACATCACAAAAATACTATCTGGCCAAAATATGTTCTTGGCCCTTCCCATGTTTCCAGCATCTCATTCTTCCTTCCCTGGAAAGAGGGGAAGAATGGCACCCTGGGACAAGAGAACACATTTTTTTAGAACTATACCTACATCTATCTGCAGAAGACACACATACACATGCAGAGAGAATTTCTCTAACAAATCTTGCCTCTGAAAATAATACCAAACATCCATATGAAACAGTCACCCAGATGTTTCTAAGTATTATCAATTCTTGTTATATTGACAAACATCTGGCTGGCTGACTATTTTGGTTTCCATCCAGCTGTTTAGGCTTCACAGGTACATTTATAGATTCTTATGAAACCAAAACAGACAAGAAGAAAGAAGAGAAAGAAATGCATACAATTTTGTTTCAGCTCACTCCCTTTAGGGCTAAGAGATGTAGACCAGTGCATATTTCCATGGATGGCTTACAATATTCAACCCCCTCAAATGAATCATGAAAAGGATCTCAAGACATTTACTATTCTAGAGAAGGATAGGTGAGTGTTGTGCCAGCAAAAAAAAAAAGACAAGCATCTTTTCCCTCATTTGGTTTCTACCCAAATGTTGAGTCTGGGATCAGTGGTTTTAAGTCCACAGTTTTAAATCTTTTATTAAACAATAGCTAGAGTTCTAATGGGGGAATGGTGGCAAACTGGGACGTCTCCAAAAACATCACCTTATTTTCATATACAAATTCAGGGAATAGAATTGCTACTGTCTAGGGAAGAAAAAAATGACTAGAATATCTCCTAAGTGGGTGAACAAAAGTAAGAGTCAGTATGGTTTGTTTAGCTGGGACAGCTCTTTCTACTTCAAGAAAACTTACCCTATAGTTGGAATGAGCCCGGTTGTTATAGAATTTTCCCAGTGGAATGTGTTCTGAGTAGCCTGGGGAATACATTCCTTCTGAGGGACCTGTAGGTACGTGGTGAAAAATAAACCAAAATCCAGTCTCCTGTTGAGGGAGGGAGGAGGAATAAAAGGAAAAATCCACATAAGTGTTCATTTCTAGGTCAATTAAACCAAATCAGGCAAAGGATAGTAAAGACTGTTGAACAAAGTGCAATGTATTTACATTGCTCACATATACCCATACCCTCCCATCACAAACCCACTTTCAGTTTTCTTTCTGAAGAGAAATAATAAAATTTCTTGAAACAGGTATAATTTTCTGTAAGGGCAAGCAAAGTGGGACTTTTTATTGTTTTTTCTTTTGGAGTGCTTCTCAGCACTAAGGAATCCAAGTGCCTTTGATTGAGTCCTGCCTTTGTTTGTAGGAAGGCCCACACCTTTTTGCTAATTAGGTCATGAGAGGTGTGAAGCCCTCAGGCCCTGAAAAAGAGTATATATACCCAGAGGATAGCCATTGAATTCAGAATCAAGAATTGAGAAGTCTCAGATCTGAGGGAGGAGAGGTATTTCTTTGGGGGCTCACTCACTGGTCTTATGATTTGACCAGATGAGACTCTGGGTAGCCGTTGGAGCCCCATGGCTTTGAAAACCCAGATGTTGGTGCTTCTCTTTCTGGTATATATATATTGCTATGGTCAGACAGAAACCTGTCTGTTGATTTGTGTTATTTTCTCTGCTTATAATTTCTGTTTGTATTTTCTCTGAAGTTCAGGGTGCTGACTTTTTCCTCTGAACTAAGTGAATGATTTATGTATGTTTAATTAAAGTGAGATTGTAAACCCCTTAAAGTTACCTTCCTTAGAAAAGCAGATGAAAGAATCTGTGCTAGCAGCCCTCCTGTGTGCTGGTGTTATTGGTCTTACACAGTCACAGTAGTGTCAAGTAACATTGTTGTTACATTTTCAGAGCCATCAAATCAATTAAATACATCCATGGCTAGCAATTTTTTGTACCCAGGGCAAGTAGTATAGTATATATCCTCAAACACAGCTAGGGAGGCTGCCTTATGCAAGAGTGCGGATGTGGTTCCCTAATCCAATAAGGAATTCAATGGGAGAGTGGCATCAGAAGTTTCTGATTTTAATGAATTTTTCTTGCTGACTCAATGCAAAACTCAGTTGTTTCTAGCTTCTGAAGGGCTGCAAGTGCTTTTGCTATTCTCTAAATTCAGCACTATAGGGCCAAGCCCTGGTCATACTACTGTAGTTATGGCTTTGAATTTAAAACATCCTAGGCTTACCATTTCTAAGGACATTGTTCCAATTTCTACAAACTCTGGGGGATGCCTATTGCTTGAATTGAGTCAATTCAGTCATGGTCTGGAGACCTTTCTGAGGATGAATGGTGAGTGGATTTACAGCAGTGAGTGGGAAAAGAGCTAGCTAAATTTCAGTCTTCTGAGATGTTTACATCTCTAAAGAAGTGATCAGCTCTAGCTATTGCTAATCTTTTTTTCCAGAGAAGAAGCTTTTATACTTACCTCAGAACCTGCTGCAGCGCAATTCACAAGGTTGTTGTTGGGATTTGCCATCCAGAAGGTGGACACCGCACTGTAAACATGAAAGCAGAGATTCAGTTTGCATATTGGAATGACCGATGTTCAAGAACGTCAGTGAATATTTCTATAGGACTTTACAATTAGTTCAAAGAGCCTCTTACAGAAATAACCACGTGTGAAAAAGCTCCACATCTCTGTTAGAAGACTCTTCATTTCCACTCAAATACATTTTCATTTAAGAATTTAAAATATGTAGAAGGAAAAAGGACCCAGACTTTTAAAGAAAAAAGTTATTTGTGGTAGAGGTCCCTGAATGCTTAGGCAATTGTCTAGAGACCAGTAAAGTCTATAAAACAAAACGAAATGAAATTATTCTGTCAAATAATAGGAATCCATAGGAATAGAGGAACGAGAGCCCTCGTAAGCTAGGAAACTCTCTTACGATTACAAAGAGACCGTTAGGGGATTCTCTAGAAAGCTGGGGACATCAGGTAGCATTCTGTCTCTTCCAACTTATGAATGTGTGGGAGGTGGTGATCTTTTCCCTGCTAGAGGAAAGCTGTATGGAATAGGGGGAAATCCTAGCAAAACAGAAAAGAAACATTTCTTCTTGGGCAGAAAAGATGCATGATTAGGCAAAATGAGTAAGGATTGATGGAACAAATTAACACTTTCTCTGTGAAAAGTCATAATCAAGTAATTTGGGGCACATTATGCCCTTTGAGGCAATGAAGTCCTAACAGGCTGAAACTAGAGAGCTAGGGTTTAGCATAAGCCTTAGAAGATTTACGATGCAAATAAAAGATTCAGGATGACTTTATAGTTAGTCTTGTTTGAGAAATATTATGCCACAGTATTGACAATTTTAGTATTTCCTTAGTATCAAAAAAAAATCCACTTAAATATTTTTAAGAGAATAAAAGCAAGAGAGAGCTGAACTTTTTTGGCTTAAGTAATAGGCCAAATAGATAATTAAAGCAATTAAATCCAAAGACTTTTTCACATTGGCAAGGAGCTTTAGAGAGGGAGGACTCTGGAGCTAGCTATGGTTACTATGGAAACAAGAGTAAGCTTTATCTTGATTGCTGAAAAGCAATGCTGGGGGGGGGGGTGTAATGCTGGATGGAAGCCAGCCCTATCTTATTTTTATTGAGAGCAGAAGTCTAAAGTGGAAAGTAACCTTTAAGACTACCTTAGTCTAATCCTTCATATTTTGCTGTTGAGGAAATTGAGGCCCAGAGATGATAAATTTCTTATTCAAGAAAAACAAAAATACCCTAGTAAATCCGAAATGTGGCCATTAATTCCCTGAGGACAAGCTAGAAGAATTTTGTTACACATCGATTGTGGAATTATTTGCTTTCTTTTGCCTCTGCTGCAAAAAGTATAAATGACAATGACATACTCTCCCCTACTTCCCTCTGTATTCTCCCCTCCATCCCTATGAAGCACTACTGCATTGCTTTACTATAGTAGGGAGATGATTCTAAGTTCTGAAAGGTTTTGCCAGGAGAGCTATAAAAAATAAAGGTGTCTGTCATCCAACTGTAATAACAACCACATTGGCATTCCCGGGATGGCTGCTAACACAGGTTCTTAGAGGAAAGATAGCTGTTTCAGGGGTCAACAATCTTGTAAATCACATAAAATACAGAGGAAATACAGAGAAGAGAAATAAAGACCAACAGACAGGGCTGTATTGCCTGAATCAAAGCTTTACATCCACCACTGAACCAAGAGAGCCTTTATCTCTGAGAAGTCGGGGAGCTCTGAATATACAGCCACTCAGAGTCTCCACCAGGGAATCACAACATCTTTCTCATAAGTGAGCCCCCAAAGCAAAAGCTCATCTCTCAGGATATATACTCTTTAGGCTCAGTGCCTAATTAGAAATTAACAAAAGGTGTGTGAGCCTTCCTACGAGCAAGCAAGCTTCCCTTAATGGGCTCCACATGAGACCTATTGATGGGTGGGGAAGATCTTATTCCCCATTAACCTTACACCAACCTATCCATAAATGTTGAGCCATTCATTACGAGAAGACTGACCACTAGGTAATGAACTTTGGGGAGGGGGATGGGGTCAGCTGCTCATGAAACAATCCACTGAGGCATAGATGGTTTATGATCTTTGTCAGTGGGGGGAGTGTCCACCATTGATAAAATCCTAGATCTTCTGAAGTATCAATGATATCACTTGACATTGCTCTAGTTTTCCCAAAAGGAGTTTTTAAATCAATTTCAGTAGAGCAGTTTTGCATAGTGAACAGATGATCAGCATCAGAATTAGAATGACCGGAGTCTTGCCTCCTTAATGCACTCTAGTTGTGTGACCAAGAGTAAGTCCCTAAGCCTCTCCATGCCCCTAGATAATTCTCTAAGGCTATAAATTACATATAAATTGCTCATCTGCATTTGTGGACATTTTTACACCTGGAATTCCCTTTATGGATGAACTCATGGGACTGGACCAAAAGAAAAAAGATTATTAACTTTCACAATCTCACTTGAAGATTATTTCTTTTTTCTGTATTTTACAGGAAGGGTAGACAAGACATATATAGAGCTGAAGTCATACCACAAGTCAGAGACTAAAAGTTAGAAACAGAATTAAATGAATCCTCATGGCCCTGGTATAGAATCCACTACTGTCTACTAAATTTTATTACCTTCTTTTAGCTTGTCTGTCATTTCTATCTTCTTAAGAAAAGAAGGCCTCTGGGCTGATGACTAGGGTCAAAGGTCTAAGCCAGGAGCTGTCAAGGATGGAATAGACCCATTTGCCTAATTTATTCTATAACTGTCCACATCTCATTATTGGTAAAGGGCTTCATTCTTAATTTTTTTTGGTGGGGAGGGGACATTACTTATGAATTAGACTGCTCTAACTACTCCCATTTCTCTCACAGAGAAAGTAAAGTTTGAAGTAGAAAAGTAAAATCGTGGAAAGAGTCGATGGCTGAGCCAAGCCTTCTGTTACAGATCCTTTCACTCATGGCAGTACAATGCCTCTTATTAACACAGAATATAAAGAGACTAGTGGAAAGAGAAGTAGCTTTGGAAACAAAAGAAGAAAAAGATTTGAATCTTTATTTGGGGACCCATTTCCTTTATAAGCTAGGGCAAACAGCTTCACTTTTATCAACCTTAGTGACTTTACATTTGTAATAGGACAGGTTTGGACTAGGAAACTTCTAAGGTAGGGGTGGAAAACCTGTGGCCTCAAGGCTCTAAGTCTTCAAGTGCAGCCCTTTGACTGAATCCAAACTTCAAGGGCTACACGTGGCCTTGAGGCCACAGGTTCCCCACCCCTGCTTTAAAGTTTCTTCTGTCTCTAGACCATGAGCTATAATTTCATTGAGAAGCAACTACATTTTTCCATTTTCTTATCAGATAATTCTGTGGAGGAAGTGACTAATTAAGAATCAAGGGCACTTAAGAGAATGATTTCATGCTTCCTTGAAGAAACTTGGGATAAATTTTAGCATTATCTCATCCTTTCTGCACTTTTTTGTGGTGGTCAGAACAGAAATGATCGTCCTTTTCTTTAAACTTTACTGTGGATAAGTCTTGAGCATTCATTTTTGGTCCACTCCAGGGAGAATGTTCAGCTCTGACAACTGTCTC
This sequence comes from Phalanger gymnotis, assembly GCA_028646595.1. Lineage (NCBI taxonomy): Eukaryota > Metazoa > Chordata > Mammalia > Diprotodontia > Phalangeridae > Phalanger > Phalanger gymnotis. The sequence continues at coordinate 90,835,660 of CM053624.1, forward strand.
TACGATTGTGTCAAAAGAACTCATGCAATTTACTTCCTTCCAAACTGACCAGTGAGACATGTGGATAGATTTGGATACGATCTGAAAGCATCCATTCTACCATCTGGTGCTGGTCTCTGCATGTTAATGGTAAGGAGCATTTTCATCCAGAATCATTGCTTTGCTTTTGAACTTCCCTGACAGATGGCAGGAGGTGACGCCGCAAAATCATTGGCAGAAATTTCTCAAAATGTGTCCAGATCACTCACCATCTTAGTAATCCACTACACCCATGATGATAGTCAATAACTTCTTGATGTCAGTGTTTGAGGTTTAGCTGTTAGAAGGTTATCCAAACCTTGTTATACCGTACACTTCCTTATGACCTATGCGTTGTTAGTCTTTGAATTAGAGAAATAATAAGTCAGATTCCCCCAGGACATGTTTTTTCACGAAAGGAAGTTAAGAGTGGTTGAGAAATTGCATAACTCTTCTATGCCAGTAGGGGCCTTACTGTTTCAGTGGTGCCTCTCATAAACTTGGAAGGTGACTTGGAAATTACAATTATATATGTGCTTTGCTTCATATCATTTATTTGCTCAACTTTTGAAGCCAGATTCTCTCAGAGCAATCACAAAAAGATAATAGGGATAATTTAGAATCAAAAAGCCATGTAGTCTAAACCCCTAATTTTACAAATGAGGAAAATGATGCCCAGAGATGGTGTATCTTGCCCAACATCACATAGGCGGTAATTAGCAAGTTGGGATTCAACCCAGTTCCTCAGACCCCAGTGTGCTCTGACCACTGCATTGGGTTGCTTTCTTATACCATGTTTCCTCCAAAAGCATAGCTTCTTTGGAAGTAAACTGGGTTCAGTGGGTTCTCCAAGTTCCCTTGCCCTCCTCTTCATGTTACTAGCTTAATTCCAGGGAGAAGATCATGTCTTATGAAACACTGGCTCTGACATTAGAGAGATGATCACATAAATAGTTCATAGAAAGCCACTGCAATTAACTTTTATTTGGAAAGCCACATCGAGGTTTAGGCCCAAAACAGATTAATACAGTTATGAAAAGGAGTGTCATGCTCAATCCCTCCACTCGCTTTGCAAAAGTTAATATTGGCATAAATGATCCAATGGACCCTCAACATTTGGAATTACAGCTGTAAAAATGTATAATAGCATCTTGGATCTGGAGGGGAAGTCTTGGTACATCATAGAATCCAGGAAAGTCAGTTCTGACCTGGGAAGAGTCATTTGATTTAGAACAAAATGTTAAACACACAGGAAGTCCTTGATAAATACTTGTTGAAGGTTCACCTTTCATATCTTTATTGTTCTCTCTCTCTCTCTCAAGATGTCCCAAGGCAAATTAGAAGATGATATCATAGTTGGTTCTGGCTTTTATAATTGATTTGAATCACAAATTTTGGTATCTGAAATACTTAAAGTAACAGCCTTTTAGCTTAGGCTGAACTGGTCAAGTCTGATATTAAACACGTGGAACAGACATACTGATTGAATCAGGACTTTTGTAACTGGAAGACACCTTCAGGGCTATTTTAGTTCATCTCCCTCTGCATAGATAGGGAAACTGAGGTTCAAAGGGATGAGTAATTAAGTCACACAGGTAGATATTTAATGAATCTTTGTGGGTTGATTCATTGCGTGGGGATTTGAGTCTGGTTTTCCTTACTTAAAAGCCACTACCCTTTCCATTCCACCATTAATTCTAATGAGTTGTACCATAATTGTGAAGAGAAGTGTCATAGTGCTGTGGTTTAGAATTAAATCACATAGAAAAAACTCTCTGTTCTATTTCCACTCGCCACCAACTTCCCATGTGACTTTTGGCTTCAGTCTCTAAGTATGCTATTTATTGTACATTTTACAAGCAGCAAAGAAAAGCAAACAAAACCCCCAAATTTTAATGTCAACTTCAGTCTGTGAGTCATAATATCTAATTATATAACCTTGAAATTACATATTGTCTAATATGACACAAATGAATAAAGGAATTAATGAAGCATTTATTAAGCACTTGCTGTGTGCAAAGAACTGTGGCAAGTGCTGGGGACATAAATAGAAAAGAAAGACAGTCTGTGCTCTCAGGGATCTCACATTCTAATGGGGAAGAAAACACATGTGGAAGGTTTCAGCTGCAAGTCAGATAGAAAATCCCTATGCTTCTTAGGATACAATGGCAAAGTAGATGAATGTCATCAAATGCTAAAATTGTGTCATGCTGGTATGTCAGAAAAATGAACACAGGTTCTTTGCTACATGATCTCAGAAATGTCTTTCCCATCCATGGCCATACTTCAAGTTCTATTACCTTTATGAAGTTTATATACAAAGTAAAATGAACAATGGCTTTGGACCTAATTGTGTTGTTATTTTGGCTAAACATGCATTTAGGACTCTGATTGATTCAGCCACTATGTCTATAAATATCTACTTCACACTATGTAGACTTGCTTATACCTCTTAAGACGGCAATCTCGGTGCCCAGTGTGACCTCCCAGAAGTCACATCCCTTACGTTGTTTCAAGGTCTAAGTCAACATTGTAGATGCCAAAAGCTTTGAGACATAGAGTCTTACTTGCAGTCCTGCCTGGGTTTGGGGATGTATCCTGGGTAGGAATCCTCTGTAATCATCCTGCACATTCTGCTGTCCCTATCAGAGGGGAGGAGGGTTCCAGACTTGACCAGCAGTCCAAGGCAGTGATCGAATGTGTTCCGTTCCTCAGGTCCATCTTCAGTAAAGAAGCAGTGGCCCAGAGAATCATATCCCACAACATCCTTGACCTTTAGAAATCAAGACAAAGGCAACATTTCATCTAGTATTCTTAGCCACCTACTCTTTGAGGTTTTAATATTGTCATTAAATGATGGAAAAAGACGCTACACCTTAGCATCAACCAAGGCAAAGTATCTGCAAGAAGGCAGCAAAATGGCTCAGCAATATCATAGAAGTGAATGTGAATCAATGGTATGAAAGGTCTTCTTTGACTCCCCAAAGAAGACTGGAACTCTTGGGCCTGTCTTGGTCTGAAACTTCTCTTCTAGAGTAGAGAAGTATTTACTCTGGTTGTCACCTTTTTGATAATCACTGGGCTATCATCCTTCCTCTTTCCCCAAAGGTTAACACATGGTTACCCTCAAAGTGGGTAAGGTCAGCACACATTTGCACACATTTAGTCAAATGCCAAAGACATGTGGGAGTCTGGAGATTTTATAACTTACTGTCCTCATTTCCTGGAGGAAGGAACCGAGGCCCCAAGAAGTAATAGAATTGCTCTTAGGCACCTCAAACTAGGACTCTATGCCCAAACTGTCAAGTTCTAGAGTCTCAGCCCAGCTCTATGTTCTTTACAACATATTACCTTCCTCTAATCCTCTGTCAATGGGTGTTACCTTGAATCAAGGTTTACCACTCAATGAATCATTAAGTATTTCAATAAATCCCAATTCTTTCAATAAATAACGAACCAATAAAGTATGCTACTTTTTCTCCTTGTGAACAACTCAAGGGGCTATGAATGCTTTGTAAGACCAGCAGGATAATCAAAGGTATCCTTTAAACAAATCTCATTTTCATTTGCTATTCTCTGGGTGGAACTCTATGACCATACCTGCTTTTTTTTAAAAAGGCCTCCCATTAACTCCTTAAGACATGTGAGATGCTACATATTAATTAGATGGGAGATTCTGGTTACTCTTTCTTAAAGCTAGTGTGGATTTTTCTTGTGTTGCTTTACCTTCTTCCCATTCAAAATAAGGGATGAATGATGAGAAGACTGGGATGAGGTGAAAAAAAAGGGATTTCAAACTTGTAGGAGAGTGAATGAGGAACTAGAAACAACATGGAATAGTGGGGGAAATTGTGCATCCATGATTAATATTCTTTTGGTCATAGTCCTAGCCCTTTCTTGGGTGTTGATAAAATATGGACATAAAGTATCAGTAACCATCAAGTTAGGGATGGAAACATATTCAGAACACTCAGTGCTGCTAACTTCCTCTGCCTGCACTCCAATCTAACTGGAGAATGACCGCTCAGCGTCTGCATTTGGTGGCAGAGGGCCTTGGAACCGGTCCTGAAGATTTTGCTCATTAATTTTGAATTCCTAACCCTGTAGTTCCATTTCAAGCCCCGGTGTCTGCTTTGCTTCATAGAAACCTTCTCCTTAAATCATTTTTCAATCTCTTCTCCTTTAATCCAAATACTTCCTTCTTCACTGTAGTCCTATGCCCAATCTGAATATTAAGCTATCATCCTATTTAATTCTCATGAGCCCTAATTGCCCCATCAAGAAGAAAGTCCTACTGCAAAGGCCTATTTAACTTAGAGCTTAAGTCTTTTTGATTCTACTTTTCAGAGTGCCCATTACATTACATACAACTGAACTGAATGTAATATAATTATTTACTAATAAAATTCAATAGAGATAAAAGTAGAATCTTATATTGGAGTTAAAAAATTAGCTTCACAGATACAAGGTGAAGAATGCAGAGTTAGACAATAGTTGGACTGAAAAAAATAAGTGCTTTTACTGGATTGTAAAATCAGTATGAGCCAACAGAGTGACATGGCAGCCAAAAAAATAAAAAAAAGCTAAAATGACCTGTCTGCAGTAAGAGAATTATAGCCTCCAGGAATTAGGAAATGATACTACCATTGTATTCTTCTCTGGAAAGACTACATCTAGAGTATAATGTTTTGCTCTGGATAACATAGTTTTAGGAAGCTGGAGAGTATCCAAAGGAGGGAAAACAGGATGGTGAAGAGTCTTCAGCCAATGATATATGAGGATTGGTTAATAGTACTAGGAATGTTTGGCCTGGAGAAGATTTGGGGGATGGGGGAGGAACATGATTGCTGTCTTCAAGTATCTAAATGGTTGTCAGGTGGAACAGGAATGATACTTTATTTTGGTCCTGGAGCATAGAATCTGGAGTAGTTGCAAAGAAGTAGATTTAGACTTCATAATAATTATAGTGGAAAGTGGAAGGATCTTCTTCAAGAGTTAGGGAGGACCCCTCCATGAAAATCTTCAAATAGAGGCTGGATGAGTACTTGGGCTATATTGCTACAATGGGGACTCTTCTGTAGGTATGAATAGGTATCTGCTGAGGTCCCTTTCAAGTCATCTAAAACTGTGATATATTTATACTAATCAATACATTTACATTCCCATAGAGCTAACTTCACTTGAGCCTAAGTAGCTCCAATGGTAAATACATCTGTTGTCCTTTGTTGATCTGCCATGTCAAATGAACTGCAGATGGAAGCTTGTGAACATGGCACCTGGCAGATGGTCTTTCCTCTCTCCCCTCCATCCCCAGCTCCCATTGGAGTTCCGTTGCTTACACTTTTGATTGGATTTCACGCTACTTGACTAAAAGGTGATTCACAGTGAAGCAAGCTACCAAGAGGCTGAAGAATGTTGCCTAGTTTCTGTCTACAAAGGAAAGAATCTAGCCGTGTAGTTTCCTAGCTGTGGTTGAGGGGGAATGCAAGCTCAAAGTCCACCGTGTGCCTTTTTCGATGCTGTTCTTTTTTTCTAGAATTCTCCTCCCTCTCAAAATCTTGATCAAGCTCCCATCTTAAATGAGATAATATTTGAAAAACACTTAGCACAGGCTTGGCACATAGTAGGCACTATATAAATGCTTATCTCTCCCTTGCTCCCATCTCCCCGTCCTTTACAAAGATTGTCTTGAGTTCTTTAGTCAGAAATAGTTTTTCATTTTTCTATAGACTCATCACATTTTAAACCCCTTTTCAACTCTTATCCCATTGCATACTGCGTGATTTTTTTTGCATGTCACTTACTTCCCCTGGGATACTGTCAGCTCAATGAGAGTAAGGAAGGTATCTCATCTACATTTATATCCTTCATAGGGCAGAGGACTTGTGAAACTAAAACAAAGGTAGATGAGGCAGGGCCTGGCACACAGTAAAACTAAATAAATCCTTTTCTACTCATTCCTTCTCATTGTCTAGGAGGTTTAAATTTAATTCTATTTTGAAACTGGTGAAAATCATTGAAGAAATGGTTATTTCTTTGTTTTTCCTCTATTCCCTCTTGGTAGCAGATAAAGGAAAGAATAGAGAAATAATCTTTTCTATCATTTCTTACCTTAAAAACTGTCCAAAATTGGGTATTTTTATAAACAGTAGTGTGCTGGTATCACTTTTAAGTTATCTATATTATTAATGTGTTCTTAATTCTAGACAATCAACAAAATAATAAATCAAGTCCTGATTTGTACTGATGATCTAAATGCTCATACTGAAAATATAACAGTTGGCTTTCCTGACCTGGTTATCCAAAATTATAGGTAATCAGACTAAAATGTAAGTGGGAAATAATTAACAAAATAAGTTAAGATACAATACAACACAGATAATGTTAACTTGTGGTTTTCCAAGTCAATATGCAGCACTGGAAGGATAATTCAAGGCCTTAAATTTCCCCAGAAAGGTGACTAATCCGTGATTACAAAGCTAGTTATCAGAATGATTAAGAAATTAATATAAGGGCTATAGTAAGGAAAGCCAGGAAACAGAAAGGTTGAAGAAAAATGCTGAAGCAGCTCTGATGATGACTATATTCTGGAGGCTTAGAATGGTATGCAAAAAATAGAGAACAGTGAAAGTCATTGAGGAGAGCAGAGTGAGCAGGGTTTAGAAAGGTATCTCAGCAGCTACACTCATGTGGTTATTGTGATTCACAAAGAGGATTCTTTGATCTAAGACCCAGGGCCTCTCAGAGACCATAGGAGAAAGAAAACTCTTCCTAGTAGTTAGACAGAGGCACACAAAGTTAAACTGAAGAGACATTGTTAGTAGAAAAGTCATGTGTACCCAGTAGAGCTGGGGAGCCTGATAGAGGCAGAATTTGTTTTCATAGTAATATTCTTCATTTGAGATGATGTCAATAATTCTTGACTGCAATTCAGAGGAAACGTCTACAGGCTTCAGTCACTCTGGGTCCTGGAGGAAAGCTAGGAAAGACAGCATGGTTTTCTGATTGGATCAAATCTTTGGTATTGCATCCCAGTTGTAATCCCGCTGCTTGGCACACAGGTGCTTAGAAAATGCTTGTTGACTGACAGACTGAAGAGAATTCTTGTTCATAGAAATCAGATCATAGATTTAGAGCTTAATGGGATCTCAGTGGCCATTTAATCTTGTCTTTTTATTTTACTGATGGAGAAAACAAGCCTCAGAGGGAGGCGATTTGCCAAAAATCACAGGTAGTGACTCAAAGAACAAGCATTTGAACCCAGGTCCACTGACTCCCCAAACCAGCACTCTTTCCACACTGCTTTGGAGGCTCCCTTCTTACCCTCCAATCCACAATTCTGCAGTGGATAGAATTCTGACCTAGAAATCCAGATTTAAGTTCCAGTTTCTGCCCTAACATTCCCCATAGAGATAAGTCTTTTCATTTGCCCAAATCTGAGTTCTCACTTCTGCAAAAATGAGGCATCCTTAAGATTCCTTCTCATTTCTGTCACTTGGCCCAATAGCTCCTAATTACATTTCTGTTACAAGGCGTAATCACTTGTTTTAGTATGCATTCTCTTGATTAATTTCATCAATATTTGGGAGGAAATGGAAATGTATCCCACTTCTCAGAGGAAACAACAGGGTATAATGGAAAGAGTTCTGGTTTTGGAGTCATAGGACTTGAGTTTAAATCTTGGGCCTGTTACATAAGCTATTCGTGATCTTGGATAAGTCACATAACTTCTCAGGGGCATTAGTTTCTTCATTTGTAAAATAAGGGAGTTAGACGAACTTAACTCTGTGGTTCCTTTCAGTTCTAGATCTACGGATCTGAATCTGCTCTCATACTTTATCATAGAGACATAGCAGCCAGGGGCTTTCTAGTGTTGATCCCTTTGGTCAGGCCATAAACTCTTAAGCTAACAAATGTTTATTCTTTTCAATGGGAAGCATAAATTGAATTCTGATTCATGAATTTACTAATTGTTTCCCCACTGAGAGGGACATTGGCCTTAAAGTATAACTAGGAGAATAAGTTCATTTGGAAACAAATTTCTAATTCAAACCAAGAAAGTTGTCTGGGAAAGCTAGCTTTTTCCAACATTTGTGCTCACAAGCTTTGGTTGCAGAGAAAGTCTCACATGAGGAGGACAACACTGTTTCTTATTAGTATGCTATTGTCCTTTTGAGAATTACTTCAATTCCAGCTCCTGGCATGTAGGTAGGAAAAAAGACTTACACAATCTTGGTGGAATGTGCTATATAGTTTAATATCAGAGCAGAGTATATTGTACAGGAGACCTGACTTGATTCCTTGACTGCTCTCGACATAGAATGGAGTTTTCAGAATGGAGAGGTCCTTAAACAAGAAGGACAAACCCGAAGGAAAAATACTAAATGCAAAATGGGGCAGATGATTCCAACTCCTGAGGCAGCTTTCCAAAATTGAGAGCTCTCTGCTGGTAATGGAGCCCTCACTCGTCCCAAAGGGCAAGGCACCAGACAGAGGAAACTTAAGAACTCTTCACAGGGTGTGGTCGTTGGGTATTTGCTATTGGGTAACAAGACCAAAAAAGCATTCTTTTTTCATCAGCCCCATCATTCTGTCCGTATTTCATTGCTGCTGTTTTGGCTGAAAAAGCTGGTTTCTTATGGCATTTCAAAGTTATGGCACAGTAAGTTAGGTTTCACTAGGAAGCGCCATAAGGGTCTCCAGTTTCCAAATATAGGCCCATCTTTTTTTGGTGCTCAGAAAATGCCAAAAGCTGAGTATTTGAATTGGCATAAATCATGTGTGGAAATCAGGAAGATTTCCTGAGGATAGGCTAAAATCATCATTTCTTCTGGGCTATTTTCACACATAAGTGAATCTATGCTTGCGCTATCCACGATGCCCCTGAAAGATGGCATCCTGTTATTCAGGGTATTCCTGAATCCACCATGCCATGATGCTTCTACATTTTAAAGAAAAATATTATCCATTTAAAATGCGTTTTAAGGTAATAGAATAGAATTTTAAAATAGAGGTGTGATCTTTTCATTCTAAAAGTGGCAGTAAATTGGAAAGAAAATTAAGCAAAAGACAAAATATTTTGTTACTAGTATATTTGTGGGCTATCTTTGAGTCTTTCTCTAGCTGACCATCCCTCTGTGGCTTTACTT
>CM053624.1:90845326-90936560 GCA_028646595.1 Phalanger gymnotis
AAAGAAAAATATTATCCATTTAAAATGCGTTTTAAGGTAATAGAATAGAATTTTAAAATAGAGGTGTGATCTTTTCATTCTAAAAGTGGCAGTAAATTGGAAAGAAAATTAAGCAAAAGACAAAATATTTTGTTACTAGTATATTTGTGGGCTATCTTTGAGTCTTTCTCTAGCTGACCATCCCTCTGTGGCTTTACTTGACTCTTTAGCCAGTCTGAACCCAATGATGGATTATTATTATTATTACATTTTTTTTTTACTATGCTCTCACTAGCAACCTAGAATTGTTCACCCTTTAACTTTGTCGTAGTTGTCAGTTTGCAACCCTAAGTGATTTCCACTGTCCTTCTTTTCTGCTCTACTTCTGAGTCTCTGAGAATTGGTGAAGAAACTCACAAAATCCTACTGATGAAGGCCATCACAAAATTACATGAAATGTAATTCTGATTGGACCTTGACTGCTATTTAGCAATTCTTTGTATTAATGCCTTATTCACTCCCTACAGCATTCCCCAAGACAACTGTTCCAAATTTTCTCTACTATCCTTAAAACTTCAAACTTTCTTTACTCTCGAGAGATGTTCTTGCATAATACTTTATTGAAAATATCAAGGTCTGTAATATGGATACATAAGCTCCATCAATTCTGCCCCTCAAAACTTATTTTTTTCACCCATACTATATCTTCTCTCTTCTAACTCAGATGCAAAAGTGTCTCTCTTATTTTCATAGGCTAATCTGTACCATTGATCTCGGTCCTTTCTATATCCTCAAGGACATTTCTTCCTCAATCATACTCTCTCTTTCTTGTAACTTTGATCTCTATACCTCCAATGCTCCTCCCCCTGCCCTTTTTTCATTAAAAAACTACCCCCGTTGTTATGTTTAAGTTTAAAAACACACCCCTAGAGTAATTCCAGAACACATGCTATATCAGAAATGCAGGCAAAGATGACTCTGAAAGTCCTCATTATAGCCTTTACTGAAATGCTGACCCAGAACTGAAACTATCACTTTGGTACCTGGGGCAACTTTTAAAGACAAATTCAGTTGTGGGGTGAGAAATACTCTCATCTTGTGGAGAAATAGAGAACCCCAAGGAGTCATTCCAATGGCAGTGGCCCCAGGACATGAGGCTGCTTCTGGTGAAATAAATGGAAAAGGGAGAAGGTAGGGGCAATCTAGGGAGAAGCTCATGTGGGATGGAGCCATTGGGAAAGGCTTCCTTTTAAAACAGTTTCTTATTTTAACTTTTTTGCACTTCATAGTATTTTATTTTTTCCCAATTACATGTAAAGATAGTTTTCAACATTCATTTTTGTAAGATTTTGCATTCCAAATTTTTTTCCCTCCCTCCCTATCCTCCCCTCCTCCACAAGACAGCAAGTAATCTGATACAGGTTATAATGTACAACCATGTTGATCATATTTCCACATTAATCATGTTGTGAAAGAAGAACCAGAAAAGGGGGAAAACCACAAGAAAGAAAAAACACGAAAAATGAAAATAGTGTGCTTCGAATTGTACTCAGACTCCATAGTTCTTTCTATGGATGGGGATAGTATTTTCTACTTTTGGAATAGTCTTGGATCCTTGTATTGCTAAGAAAAGTAAGTCTATCATAGTTGATCATTGCACAATATTGCCATTTAACTTTATTTCTGCTAAGTGCTAAGCTCAAATTTTTTTCTGTGATGGTTAACTGAGTTGTCCTGGGTCACAAAGGTAAGGTCCTAAGGCAGAATTTGAACTCATATCTTCCTAATTCCAAGTCTATAGTGCTTTCTACCTCATTACCTATGTGAACAACCCATGCCACCAAAAGGCATGAAAATGGATTAGCATAATCAAATATATGGTCTAGCAATAGCCCTTTCTCTTTAAACAATTCTGATAATGCCACTTAACTGCTTAGTTCAATGTTATCTGCCACCTTTATGTTGAACTACCCAGGTACACTTAGTTTTGGCATAACCAGTATAACCATTAGCCACGGTGCTGAGCAGTACTCTGCCACCACTCTCCAGAGCTACTATTCCATCACTGTCCTCTACTCGGGTGACTTCGAGCATCCGATTTGCTGTTGCCTAAGTGTTCTTCTCTTCCTCATAAGCTATTTGATTTAAGTGCTGTGAAATGTCTTTTTTGCTGTACTAGATCAATAGGTACTTGCCTGCAAGAATCAGGAAGTGCTGGCATGGTGGCACTCATGGCTAAGTACAGTGTAAAGACGTGCCAACCTTCTCAAAAGACTAGCCTATACCCAATGACTCTCTTCCTCACAGCTCACTTACCTCTCAAGTCTTTTCTGCTCTTAGAACTTACTAAAACTGGAAGGCCACCTACCAATCATTTCCTACTCATTAAATCCAGGGGATTTTTATCAGTTGAGATTTTTCTTGATTTCATTGCAGCATTTGATATTATTGACCATCCTGTATGTGGAAGGTCTTATAAACTCCCAACTCTCTTCCTATCTCCTCTTGTTGAAATCCATCCTATTCCTTAAGGCCCAGCTCAAATGCCGCCTTGCCACCTTTTGTGACTCATGCCATCCCTACCCAACAGAAAACTCTCTCTCCCTTTTTTGACTTCTCCAAGCACTCAATTTGTATTTCTCTTATGCCCTTATTTTTTTTTTAAAAAAAGCCATGAATTATGAATTCAACATTCAACAATAAGGTCAAGAAGTAAGTCTGACACTTACAACTAACTTTTATGAGTAGCCTTAAACCTACATTTTGTGCACTTTGGGCATTCTAGTCATTGTGTAGATCTACTAGAATGTATGCCCGTTGTGGGTAGGCACTATATTTCATCTTGCTATCCATAGCACCTAATGCAGGATCCTGCACTTAGTAGGCACTTAATTATTATTGATGAGAAGTAAATTGTGGTACTGCTACGAAGGAAAACTTATTCTCGTATTAAGTCTAAAGACTATGGCAGTTGGTATTATCAGTTCCCTATCAGACAAGCAGATGTTGATGCACAGGAGTTCTGCATGATTTCCTTTGCAATGTGACCAGCAATTGCTTCTGCCATGCTAGCACTCCCTGAGTGATCCCAGTGCAGGAAAAAATGGTATTTCACAGCACTCAACTCAAACAAGGCTCCAGCTTATGCTGGGAAATAGAATATCCAGACAATAGCAAATTAGATACCGAAGGACACCAGGGACATGTCAGCACTTAACCAATTTAAGTGGCTGAATGGTCTTTGGTATAAGATGGCAATCAGCAATGCCTGATTTCAACTTGCAGTTGGGCCAATGACTTTTTTTTTCAAGTCTGTAATTAATCATCACCTCTCTAGGGGCCTAGTTTTCCATTCTCTGAACTAAGGGTAGGCTCGTCTCTCCCCACCCCTACCCCCCAAGACTAAGAAGATTACGTAAGTGCCTGGAAGATAATTAACACCACACCCATGGTAAAGATTTTTTAATAACAGTTGACTTTTATATAGTGCTTTGAGGTTTGCAAGCATTGCACGTTTGAATATTTAATCTAGGATCATAGATTTTGAGTCCGAAGGAATCTTATAAAGCCATCTAGTCCAACTGTCTTATTTTAAGAATGAGGAAACTGAGGCCAGAAGAAGTTTAGTGACCTTACTGGGGTCATTTGGGGAAACAAGATATCTGATCCTAGGTCCTTTGACTCTACTCTTCTCACTGTTCCATTATTCTTCCTCATTTTATATCTCAGTACTTTAACTTTTAATTGGTGGGGTATCAAACATAATAGAGAAGGGAAAAGGAAATTATTTCAGTCTGAGCTCCTTTCCCTGAGGAGTGAAGTAGAGCTATGTTGACAGAAACCATCAGAGTAGCTGATATCTGTAAGCACTGAGCACCCAAGAAAGGGTGCCAACTCAGGCATGCTGTCTCATCTGGCTTACTTGTGATTGGTATGTACCTAAGTGCCTGGGGTTTTCTTGCTCTGGATTGGTGCATTTGTAAAATGTGTCTGAATGGCTTGTTTACTCTGGAGTATAAAAGAATGTGCTTCAGAAGGGGAAGGCAGTGAGTCACTCCATCAATTAGTCTGTAGTCCTGGCACAGTTGGCCAGTTCCTGGTTAGGCTTTGTGTGTGCTGTGGAATGTCGTAGAATGGGGACAAAAATGATCCAAGGGGGCTATGTCACAGTCTGGCAAAAGTCCTCACTGTGGTCTTTGCTTTCATATCAAGAGATTTAAATTAGGTTAAGTTCTCTGCAACCACGAGCTAGGTCTCTCCCTTGAAACCAGTATGCTAATTGGTACAAGATAGATGACTCAGAATCTTTGAATCACAGAATTTTAAAATTGTGAGGGATCTTAGAAAGATGGCAACTGTTTAAGTCCACAGGGATGTCAGCATAGCAGAGCAAGGAGTGGGGTGGGGGTGGGGTGGGGATGGAGGCCTAAAAGATCATGTCTTGGTTGGGAAGTTGTATGTGACAAACCTTCATTTCTTGGGTGCCTAGTGTTCTCTTCATAATGTTATCCTGTCTTATTCTGTGCTGAGCGATTTTCCCCCTCACCTCCTGACTTTGGACCATTACTCTGAATTCCTTCATGTCCCATGAACTCTGGCTTGAGCCAGCATGACGTTCCATTTGCCCTCTCAGATCGTGACTTGGACCTCCATCCTTAGAGGGGAGGGTTGATCTTTTATGCCCTGTGCATTGCTCCTAATCGCCAGTGTGAATCAGCCCTATCTCCACAGAGGGCAGGATCAGACAGCAGGGTTCTAAAACCATCTGGTGAGTAAATTCTTTAGCTATCATTTCTTACCAACAAGCCATTGGAGCCATGGACCGTGACACATCGGGAGAATGTATGATGGATGGAGAGGTCTTTCACATAAGTTGGCGGGTCATAGCCTCCCTTTTCATCCACATCGCCAGCCAGGTGGAAGTGGATTGGATATTGCCCCATGATCTGCTGACCCATATGTTTCAGTTCAATACCTTCGAGATGAACTGCCTTAAACCCAGGTCCAAACTGGAAGCAGAAAAGACAAAAGTCAGAAAATATCCTTGAAACACTTGTGCCCTATTAAGACACCCAAAAGGAAAATAAAAGACCTGGCAGTGGATGAAATCCTAGTTGATGCTTATTGTTATAAGCAGTACCTTCCTCCCATCCCAAACCCTCCATCAATGTCCTTTCTGGTTTCCCCTCAAAACCCACCATCAATGTCCTTTCCAGTTTCCCTAGGCTGTGAGAACAGGGACTGACTTTTGCCTTTCTCAATATCCCCAGTGCTTACTCAGCACAGTGTCTGCCACACAGTAGGTGCTCAACAAATACTTGTTGACTAGACTTGACTTAGAACTTAATAATTTTTTTCCTTTTGTCTCTTGTCTAGAGATCATAGATGCATATGGAACATAGGCTCCTATTCTAGTCCCAATAATCTGTGACATTCTGTGAGGAGTTGATGGCGATTATATGTTAGATCGACTCTATCTCGTTCTGTTGTGTAGCATTGTTAGTGCATATATCTTATTTCCTCTACTAGAAAATGAACTCCTGGAGGACAAAAGATATCTTATTTACCTTTGCACCTCTGCCATTGTCTAGTGAACTGTACTATAGGCAGCTAGGTGGTACAGAGGATAGAGTGCTAGGCCTAGAGTTAGGAAGACTTGAGTTCGAATCCAGTCTCTGACACTTATTAGCTGTGTGACCTTAGATGACTTAATCTTTTTCTGCCTCAGTTTCCTCATTTGTAAATTGGGAATAATAACAGTACAACAGGAGGGTTGTTGTGAGAATTAAAAGAGCTAATAATTGTAAAACACTTAGCATAGTACCTGGTACCTAGTAAGTGTGATACAAATGTAAGTTACTGTTATTATTGTTTCAATTTTTTTTAACCCAGACCTGTGGTTTCCTTGGTGAAGGCAGCTGTCTGTGAAGAAGCTTCCTTTACAAAGGTATTATCAACCACAAGTTAACAATATATGGTCTTAGAGAGCTGCCTAGTGCATTGAGATATTAAATGACTCAATCAAAGGTCCCATAGTCAATATTGTAAAAGGCTAGACAAGAACTCAAGTCTTCCTGACTTCCAGGTTGGCTCTCTATCCATGATATCACAATGTCACTCCTAATTATGTGGGGTATTCAAAAAAATCTGAGTGCAGTTTGAAGTTATTACAAGATAAGTACAAAGCATTATAGGAAAAGAATGCATCATTAGGGGATGAGGAAAGGCACTGAAGATAATCAGGGATTCCAAAAAGAGGAGATGAAGAAAGAGCATTACAAGCATTAGGTACAGCCTATTCAAAGGCACAGAGGTGGGAGATGAAAGATTATGCATAGGAAAAAGCAAGTAGTCCAGTTTGGCTAAAGAATAGTGTACATGCAGGGGAGTTCAGTGCATAAAGACCACTGCAAAACAGTGGCACACCCTAACATTCTACCATAGCTAAGCCAGTCAAGATTGGTACACACATACCTTGATATGCCCGCCAAAGGTATCAACATCAAAGAAGCTGCAGATCTGGTTTTTATAGGGATAGCATTTTCTCTCTGTCTCTCCCATGATCAGAATGTTCCGGCTCAGAAG
Organism: Phalanger gymnotis; assembly: GCA_028646595.1. NCBI lineage: Eukaryota > Metazoa > Chordata > Mammalia > Diprotodontia > Phalangeridae > Phalanger > Phalanger gymnotis. The sequence goes on from CM053624.1 coordinate 90,851,891, forward strand.
TCCCACTTCAGCTCTCATGTCCACACCATCTATTTCTTCCCCAATATGGAGATACATTGGTTTTCCTGTGGAAAGAATGGCCATGCCCAGCTTCATCCTCTGCCTTGAAGGCAGTAAGTTACTGGGTGGCAAGCTGGTTTCTAGGCTTATTGTTTAACTAAAATCAACTTCCCCGAAGTTACTAATGATGTCTTAACTGCCAAATCTGATGACCATTTCTCAATCTTCATCCTTCTTAATCTCTGCTGCAGCATTGTGTCTGACATGTTGACCACTCTTTCCTCCTAGACACTCTCTTCTCTCTGGGTTTTCATGACATTGTTCTCACTTAATTGTCCTCCTACCTATCTGAATGATCTGTCTTAGTTTCTTTTGCTGGATCATTATCCACGTCACGTTCCCTAATTGTGGGTATACCCCAAAGTTCTGACCTAGGCCCATGTCATTTCTCTCTATATATACTTTCACTTGTGACCTCATTGACTCCTATAATTTAAGCATCATTTCTATAAAGATGACTCCCAAATTTGTATCTAGCCATAGGAACTCTTCTGAGTGTCATTCATCTCCAACTGTCTGATATTTCAAAATGGAGATCCCACAGGCATCTTAAATTCAACATATCCCAAACAGAACTTGCTATCTTTTCCTCCAAACTTACTTGTCTCACAAATTTCTCTATTTCTGAGCTGGGCACCACCACGCTTCCAGGCACCCAGGTTTGCAAGCTTGGCATTATCCTTGATTCCTCACTTTTTTTCACAGTCGGTTGCCAAATCTCATTTATATACTAACACATCTCTTTTCATCTATCCTTCTCTCTACTCACACAGTGACCACCATAATCCAGACCTTTGTCATCTCCTGCCTGGACTATTACAATAATCTTCTAGTTGGCTTCCTTGCCTCAAGTCTCTCCCACTTCAATTTATCTTCCACATAGCTGCCAAAGTTTTTCCTGAGTGCAGATCTGACCACGTCACTCCTCTATTCAATATCCAAACTCCAATGGATGCCTATTACCTCTAGAATAAAAAAAATCCTCCTTTGTTTGGTTATTAAAGTCTTCCACAACCTGCTCCCATCTACCACTAAAACCTTATTATACATTTCTCCTCATCCTACAGTCTAGCCACACTATCCTACTCCCTACTCAGCAGAGAATGGTCCATCTTACCTCTCCTTCACTTTGACCTGGCTGTCCTCTAATGCCTGGGCTGAGTTCCTCCCGTACCCCACCTCTCAGAATCCCATAATTCTTTTAAAACCCTGTTCGAATATGACTTTCTATATAAAAACTGATCGGATCCCTCCCCACTTCAGCTGCTAGTGCCCTCTCACACCCAAATTTGTCCTACACTTATTTTGTATTTATTTATATTCACATTTATATACAGGCTGTCTGCTCTGATAGAGGGCACACAGTAGGTTCCTTGAAGGTGAGGATTGTCTCTTTTATTGTCTGTTGGATCCCTGATGACTAGCACAATACCTAGGGAGAAACGCATTACTCCCAGAGTCATAGAATAATGAAGCTGGAAGGAACTTTGGAAATCATGAATCCAATACTCCTCTTTGATGGTTCAGAAGACTGGGACACTTCTACAAGACTAATTGACTTCTCCAAATAACACAGCCAATGAGTGGGAGAGCCAGGACTAGACCTGAACGTCTTGGCTCATGCTTTTTCTACTACATCTAACAGACACCTACACTGTCTCCTCCCTGGTTTGCTCTTCTATGAGATGAGTGGAAAGTCAGTTCTACAGACCACATTATTCCAGTAAAAGCAGATTATAGAGTCACTGGGTAAACACTGTATCTGTATAGCAAGTTTATAGCTGACACAGGCAAGAATGTTATTAGACCCATGACTGTCAATAACAAAAGTCTAGAAATCTCAGGATAGTTAATGTATGTTGTTGTGAAATGACCATTCACGATATCCAGTGGGTTTTTGGAGGGGGGGGAGGGGGGAGGAGGAGTGGATAATGGGATCTGAATGGGTGATTTCATCAGTGTAGGAAACTCCCTGTGTGGATATGTTACACCCAAACTGAAGCTCACCATGAAGCCCACCATTAATCCCCTTTATATTCTTGTCTTTGTCTCTGCCCTACACCCTGAAATGGCTTGAAACAGCTTAAGGTATAGTCTGGGTAGTTTACTCAAGGCTATTCCCCTGAGCCCCCTTTTCCTCATGATTCAGCATTCTGTATATTCTCTCTACATCAGCATTATGTGCAAGGATCAGTTGCTAGGGTAAGGCATAAGTTTATTTTAAGGAGAAACCTCCCCAGTTACCAAGTAGCCCCATACCCTGGGTTAGGGTGCAGGTATTCTACTGACCAAGCTAGGTCCCCCTCCCACACAGATCATAGATCAAGTAGGGGTTACTTTCTGGGGAATTCTACCTCATACCCTCTACCCAGTTATAGGAAACTGGTCGCGCCCCTGAGGGCCACCCATTCTAGGAAGCGCACCACCCTGAGTCACAGGACGGTCGCACCCCTGAGTCTAACCATATTCCCAAATTAGCTCTGAGCTGATAAACTCAACCAATGGCTGATGTTTGCTTCTGTAAGTCATTGCTTCCGCTAGCGACCCTCCCTAATTGTGTCATTGTGGTTTTTGCCTTTATAAGCCTGTAAGTCCCTCAGTTCGAGACTGCCTGATTTGAGTGTATACTCCAGGTAGTTGTGCGCTTGGCCAATAATCCACACTTAAATTTACCTTGAACCCAGGTCTCGTCTCGCTGTTATTTTCTACACAACAGATATACCTATCCTTCATTGATACAGATGGGCAGCCAGTTTATAACAGCCAAAGTCTCTGGAAGTTGTCCAAAGCACTGAGAGGTTAAATGATTTATTCATGGTCACAGAGCTAGTCTATGTCAAAGGCAGTACTGAAACCTAGGTCTTCCAGATCACAAAGGAGGTTCCCAGAGGCATGGTGGGTCTTCCTTGCTCAAAAGCAATAGAGTCATGAAATGCTGGTTGTGAAACAGTCATGTTCTCTCTTTAGGAGCTTTTGTTTTAATCTAGAGGAACATTAGGGAATAATAGATGGCTTCTGGCCTCTATAACTGCTGTTAGAATGGTAAAATTTAGATTTAACCAAAGAACCAAGTTCCCAATATTTAGAGTTGTAAGTAATCTTCAAAGTCATTTGCGCCAAATCCTTTTCGAAGAATTAAAAGGAGCGTTTCCAAAGGTGATTAGGGCTAAGCTTTAAATCTTAAGAAGTTAGAGGCAGGAGATATCTCAGGAAGGCTAAGAACAGGCTCCCTTGCTCTGGACACTAGACAGGACTGGCCAATAGGAAGGGCTTTTGAGAGCAAGCAGATTTACTTAAACTCTTTCCATTTTGCATAACAATAACTGAAGTTTAGAGGCCACAGCACATAATCCAGAGTGCTAGACTTGGAGTTGAGAGCTCTAATCCTACCTCAGTTACTTAATAGCTTTGTCAATCTGGGCATTTCATTTAACCACTCTGAGGCCCCAAGCTTTTCATCTGGAAAATGGCAATAATGACCCCCAAAGTATTTACTTCACTAGGTCGTTGTGAGGCTGAAATGAGATCAAGTCCACAAAGCATTTTATAAACCTCAATGCTTACAAATGCAAATTGTTATTATAAGACTATAACTTTAAGGTTTATAAAATGTTACCTCTTTTGTGGGGGCAAAGAATTAGCCATTAAGGGGATGCCCATCAATTGGGGAATAGCTGAACAAGTTGTGGTATATGATTGTGATGGAATACTACTGTGCTATAAGAAACGATGAGCAGGATGCTCTCAGAAAAACCTGGAAAGACTTACATGAAGTGATGCAGAGTGAAGTGAGCAGAAGCAGGAGAATTGTATGTAGTAAGAGCAATAGTGGACAATGATCATCTGTGAATGACTTAGCTATTCCCAGCAATACAAAGATCTAAGACAATTCTGAAGGACCTATGATGAGAATGCTATTTATCTCCAGAGAAATAACTGATGGAATCGGAATGTAGATTGCGGCATATTGTTATTTTACTTTCTTTATTTTTCTTGATTTTTTTGGTTCCCGTTTTCTTTCTCAACATGACTAATATGGAAATATGTTTTGTATGACTGTACTTGTATATTCTGTATTAAATTACTTGCCTTCTCAAGGATGGGAGAGGAACAGAAGGCTGAGAGAGAATTTGTAACTCAAAATTCTAAAAAGCAAAGGTTAAAATTTGTTCTACATTGTAATGGGAAAAAATAACATTCAAATTCAAATAAAAAAGATTTACAAATGCTCTATATACATGATGTCATTTAACCCTCCCAGCAACCCTAAGGAATAGGGATTATTATCATCTCAATTTACAATTGAGGAAACGGAGGCTCAGAGTGTGACTTCTCCAGGGTCACACTGCTCGTAAGCCTGTGAGGTGGGATTCAAATTAAGGTCTTCTCATCTCAATGGCCAACCAGATTACCCATGTTCCTGGACTTTCATATGTAGAATAGCCCTCCACTCAGAGAATATGCTTGTGCCCACAAAATAATACCTTAACTATGATTATTTTTCAAGGAGTTTTCTCATTCCCTTGCCACCACTGACCTTACCCTTAGTTACCACCCACAGGGATAATTGGGTCATCAGGGTTTAGCAACTAAAATTGGAGTACATCTTGTGAGCTTGTAGCATCATGAATGAATCCACTGCTGTTTGTACTTCGCTGGTGATGGAAGGCCATAACCAATTCAAAACTAGCGTGTGTTCAAATTAATACCAGCCCAGATCAGGAAAGCCATAGCATCAGTAAGAATGCTAGCAATGTGCCTAAAGAGATTCTAAATATAGGCCAAGTGATGTTTTTCATTTTGCAGACTTGGTACGATAGAAGATATGGAGGATTCCTTAAAGCTCATTGTTCAGGGAAATCAACTTGGCTCATTATTAAGCCTAAAAAACATCCTGTTGGAATTACTCTTTTAAAAAATAGTTTCAGGCTTAAAGAAAATGAACTTTCCAAAGCATTTGTTACCTGAGGGAAATTCTGACCTCTCTGGCCAGCTGAGCTTTTTGCTCTCAGAAGTGGGTGTTTACATAAAAAAGGAAAAAACAAGTCACCTCATATGACAATAGAATTAATGGCAAACATCAGAGATGTTTCTTCTTTGTACCCACTGAGCCTTCTGACATCCACCAGAAGAATAGCCCTGAAACTGGACTGTGAGGAAGGACTTTTGTGCTCTACCCTTTTCATTCAGTTTTTTCCTCCCTTCTCTTTCTCTTACCTCACCTCTATCTCAGTTACAATTCAGATCCGCTGAAGCAGGTTTCTTTACAATCAAAAGGGTTGGAAGCACAGTCTGCTCAAGGTACCCAGTAGGGGAAAATGTTGGTGAAGGAAAGTTTCCATGAGCAGTATTCTCATAGGCACTCAGGCTTTCCTTTTCCTACGGGCCTCAAAGGTCATAAGGATTATACCACTGATACCTATGAGGGATACACAGGAAGAGACTGGAAGAGAACAAAATTGCCCAAGCATTCATAAAGGCCACAGTGGGAGGAGAATTTTTTGTTAATTTTTTTTCCTCAGCCAGAACTTCTCTGCTTGCCAGGAAGGAGAAAGGATGCAGGAATTGGGATGACAAATAAAGTCTTTCCTTAGAGGAACTATAAGCAAGTCTGTTCTGCAAGTGGAAAGACAAAATTTCTGCTAGTGTGAAGGATATCAAAGATACATCAAGTTCCATGAACCATAGAATATTATGTAAATGTTTATTCTTGGGAGGAGAACCTAGAATTTTTTAGAACCAAAGTTTAGGCCAAAATGGAGTCAGTACCTGGAGTCTTCACCCTGACTATGTTACTGACTCACTTCCCTTCTCACACGCCTTAGCTATTTTTTAACTGTTAAGAGGTTTTATGAACCACTTGAAAAAGAACTTCAAAAATGACTATTTTGTTATCATTATTGCTGATTTTATTATGTACAGAATGATTCTAAAGTGAGAGGCAGCATGTTACAGTAGAGAGAGAGTAGCCCAGCACTGGAGTCAGGAAAACCTGGTTTCAGGTGTGATCTCTGACAAATATTGACCGTGCAGCAATCTCTCAGTCCTCCAGAAAGGGCTCAAAGGCAATTAGCTGCAGAACAGTTGCTAATCAGTACTGGTAAAGGAAGTTTTCTCCCTGAAAGTTCCTTGCACTAATGAAATCACAAATAACAGACCACCCCTCACCAAAATCCTAATGAATTTTAAAGGTCAGAATAGCAATAGTTACTATTCCATTTTAAAATGCCTTATATTCCTAGGTCATTTAGCTTTCTTGCATTGTGACTCCTTGTTTCCTCTTCTATCCCATTCTTCAATAACTTTCTGATAGCCCTAGTTCATTAACACCCCCATTTTCTCCAATAATTTCAAGTCAGAAAAAATTCTAAAAGATTGCTGGTTTCTTTCACATGTTTTCTTATGCTTATAACACCATATTCCAACTCCCTCCATAATGAAAGCTTTAGGACTTTGTTTTAGTTTAAATTATCATTTATCAGGGGCAGCTAGGTGGCACAGTAAGGTAGAGCACCAGCCCTGGAGTCAGGAGGACCTGAATTCAAATCCAGCCTCAGACACTTGACACACTCACTAGCTGTGTGACTTTGGGCAAGTCAACCCCAATTGCCCTGCCTTATGCCCCTCCAAAAAATTAAATTAAATGATCATTTTCCATTTCACTCTGTTGTTATATACATTTTTAATGCATAGTCCTTATCTTCTGTATACAATAGAAACTCATTGAGGGAAAACTTTCCTTCACTTTTGTCTTTGTATCACCAGAACCCAGCATAGTGCTTTGCACAGAGTAGATCCTTTAAAAATATTTGTTGAATTGAATTTCCCCAAGAAAATATAACTTGTATATTCCATATAAGTATCTTTCCTATGATTATGTTAATATATCTAAATTTATAAAACAACACCTTGTACTATGAAGAAACCACATTGCATTTCTATTGAAATGTTGTGTAGCTATAGAAAAATGTCATTATTATTCCTTTGAAAGGTAGAAGCATATTTGGAGTGAGATGAAAATCTGTAACAGTGTTAGTTAGGGAAACAAAATTTTGTGTTAGCATTAAATAACCCGATTTGGCAAGCGGGATGGAGAGGGGCATTGTTAGAGCAGCTGACAAATAAAGTTAGTTGCCAGAGAAAACTCTGGAAATGGATAGTCATGGAATGCATACAGCATGACTGTAATCTTCCTTTTCTCTTCTCTTCTCTGCTGACCAGGAGAGAGGATGCAGGGACTGGGAGAGCTTAGGGAGAGAGGGCAAGTAAGGGCTTCCCATGGAGAAGCTGTAAGCCAAGCAGTTCTGCTATTGGGAGGATCAAAGGCTGAACCAAAGCCACCTGCAAGAGCTTTTTGCCAGGAGCCAAGAAAATGCCCTGATTGGTTTTTGATTCTAATAAAAGGTTCAGGGTAAGTTTGAAAGTTCTTTTCAACTTAAGCCTGGGAGCTAGAATTAAGATGTTTTTAGATCAAATAGTGATTTATAGCGGTCGACATTTCGTGAACTGGTGTCCAAGTATACCTAAGTGGTTTTCACCTCTCTAAATGTTACTCTAAATTGCTTATCACTTTTCACATGTCATTGTACTGATTAGAAAATCAGTATAATGAATTACTAAAGTAACTAGAAATTAATAATTTCTTGATTTTTATATGGCATACCTTTATAGAAGAAAGTATTATCAATGAGAACGAGTGCTATGTTTTTCCTCCCTCTGTTATACAATGACTATGGAAAATCTCTTTGCTCAGATCATATGGCAATTGCCCATGCACTGAGGACCACCTGATAGCACCTCATGTGAATTGCAAGCATGACGCCTAGAGGAAATAAAGTCTCAAACATCTTGACCTTCTAAACCTAGGCTATAACAATAGTTATAGGGATAGCTCAATCTTCTTCCACAGTCACAAGATATTAAACTCCTAAGAAATAATCTATTAAATGATACTAAGTATTTACATAGTGTATTCTAAGAGACTATTATTTCCTTAGCCAATTCTATTATTGAAAAGGGGCTTTCTGTGTCTTTAAGTGACTTCCTCAATTTTTTTTCTTGACAACTAGACCCTGTTTCTTTGTGAAAACTGGGAGTCTGCCTCTTTCCAAATAAGTGTCACAATGAGACATACTTCACACAATTCTTCCATTTTGTAATTTAATGACTGTCTTATATAAAAGTTTGAAGTCTGTCTTCTTAGAACCTCTCACTTCACTCAGTTCCTTACTCCTAGTAATTAAAAGATTCTTTGCTTCAAAATTGAGAGGACCATTGTATCACCTCTTTTATAACTTGAACTGCTCTCACTTCCATCCTTTTTAGTACTCTGAACATTAAACATGTAGAACAAAGTATTTTTATTCCCCTCTCTTGCTGTTCTTGACCGCCTGACCATTCACACTGTCCCTGACCATCATGAACCTTACGAAAATGCTTTTGGCTGAGAAGCAGGTCATTAAGAAACTTGCAGTCAAATGGAAAAACATTTATCATTTTAATTTTCCAAAACTGGAAGATCTTCCCCTGTGCAATCTCCCAATTTCCAGGCCTACAGTTAACCGAGTTTTGCCCTGAACACAGGCATGATGAACTCAAAGCTGTTTTTCTTAGGTAACAAATACTCCAGTGGAATGTTTATTTTCTTGGCACTTTGTCCAGCAAAAACCTCTCCCAGAGCTTTCTCAGCAAAATAGCGTTGTCTCTCTGGCTGCTTTCTTGTTATTGAGACAGCCAGTCTGAACTACAGTGAACTTCAGATGCCGTAAGTCATTACTAAGAAAATACTATTGAACCAATGTGCCAACAGGCTTTCCAGTGGTTAGAGCAAACCACAGAGTGATGTGAGGGGCTGGGGTTGAGTATCCTACTAGTCTTAGATGGGAATGTAGTTAGATACTCACAAATTTTACACCATTTTTCCAGACTTAGGAAGTATAATGAGGCAGGTGAGACATGTACTGGTTGGTTGATGGTACTGAGAACACATAGGACTTCACCCAGTGATTTGGCATCATGGAGGTTTTATTGATGCACAAAGTACTGGGAACCTAGATTCAAAGACTGAAAGACCTTAGAGAATATCAAGTGTGACCCTCTCATTTTACAGAGGATGCTGAGGTCCAAAGTATCTGCAACTGCAGACTCTCGTATAAAGGGAATGCTAATGCTAGCCGTTTGCCTGGGAGCTGTCCATAGCTGAAGCCCTTTCAGAAAAAGGAGGGTGGGATTACATCATATACCAGGGGAAGTATGGCCACACTGTTGAATCTGTCAAGTCCCTTATGAATTCTTTAGTCATGGTCAACCTTGGTCAAATATCCAGTTTCATAAACTCATGCCTCACCTCAAAACATGTTTTTTTTTTCCTTTTTGTCTTTTGGATCCCATAGGTTTCATATCACTGACCTGTTCTCCTGGACCCTAGACATACTCCTTGTCTCTGGCCCCTGTTTGCTTTCTAGCTGATTCTTTTTTTTTCCCCCAAATGACCCATCTCTTGCTTCTGGCCCCTCATGAACTGTGATGTTATAAGTATAAACTGTTTTGTCTGCCATCATAGAACAGAGGGGCACTCACCTATAGTTCATGGATAGGACCAGCGGTAATAGCATGTAAACTAGTGAAGTAACTTAGTAAAATACAGGAGTGTGTTGTAAATGTTTAACAAAAAAGACCCCATGACATTTTTCTCCACCATTTTCTAGGTCTAGATAATCAACAAAATAGTAAATCAAACCCAAATTCATAGTGTTTGTTGATTTCCACAATGTAAATGCTCACCATGAAAATTTAACAATAGGTTCTTATGAACCAGTTCAAGCTGGCTCCAACATGCCTTTTTCAAGATCCCACAAAGAGTCTGAGGCAGAGCCAAGACTAGATGACAGGTCTTCTGACTCTTGGTCAAGACTCGCTATTACATCATGCTATCTCTTGGGGTGATGATAGCAGAGAGGAAAAGAGCAAGAGGATTAATATCTACAGTCTGTCAGGGATTTTGTTCAGGCCTCCTGAAAGCATAAACCCCTTGTGGATGTCTTTCTGACCCCTTCTTTTCTCTTACAGATTGAAGGATTGACCTGTTTGTTCCCTTCCAGCTCCCCTTGCCAGGTCCACTGAAGAATAAGGCTGTGCCTCAAAGCTTCTGACCTTGCGGCAAGAAGTTCAAGAGCATTACTCCTAGTAACAACAATAGGGTCATACTGCTGACCTGTTCAAAATAATAATAAACATGGGAAAAGTCTATAAAAATGTCAAAACCTTCCATTACAGGGAATTTGAGTTAAACAAACCAGAGACTTCATCAGTGTTCACACAAAACAGAATATTAGAGTGGGGGGGGTGATAGAGACTATCTAGTGCACCCTTATCATTTTACAAATGAGGAGATTGAGACCCTCACTCAGAGCTGAGGTGAATTGCTCATGGTCAAGTAGATACTACATTGGAAGGAAGGAAATAAGCATTTATTAAACCTCAACTATGTGCCAAGTATTGTGCTAGGCTTTGAAAATATAATCTCATTTTATCTTTATAACTACCCTAGAAGGTAAATGCTATTATTATCATCTCCATTTTCAGATAGGGAAACTGAGGCAGACAGCGGTTAAGTGACTTGTCCAAGGGTCACGCACCTAGTAAATGTCTGAGGTTACATCTGAATTCAGGTCTTTCGGACTCCAGGCCCGGTGCTCTATCCGCTGTACCACCTAGCTGCAAAGCAGGGGTTCAAATCTGGGTCTCTTATGCCTTCGCCTTCAGATCCTGTCTTTCCATTACCTTCATTTCCTTTAACACCTTAAAATAAAATATCCCCCCACCCCAACTCCTGCCAAATATTTGTTGAGCTGTGAATGGAACTAGACCTAACCTCTCTTAGTTCTTCCCTTGGCTCCTTCATTAAGTCATCTCTTTTTTTCCCCAGAACCAGCTCTAACTAACTCAGTCCACCTCAGTCCAGGATTTATTAAATACCTACTATGTGTCAGGAACTGTGCTAAGTACTAGGGATACAAAGGAAGGCAAAAATTGGCCATGCCCTCAAGAAGCATACGTTCTAACGGGGGAGACGACACATAAATAAACAGGTACATAGAAGATATACACAAAGCGAATGGAGACAATCTGAAGGATGAACTCACATTTATACAGTTTTTTAAAGTTTAGAAAGCATTTTCCTTGCTACAACAAGGTGAGTTAGGAAACTAGTAAATCCAGGGAAGAGGGAAAATTAGTGGCAGTCCAAGCTGAAGTGTACAACGAGCGTCTTTCCGTAAGGTCTGGTGTTGAATGTCCTTTTCAACAGAGTCATCACGAGAGACTCTTCAGTTGGAGGTGACATAGGAGGAAAACAGGAGGTCCAGGGGGAGCTACAGCCAAAGCAGCTACATCAACACATGCTGCTCTTAAGCGATAACCGAAGGGATGGGCATGGGAACAGTTTACAGCACTTAGTCTCAGAGAGAGTGGCAGCTCAAGGGGGAATTACGGCACTCACAATAATGGGATTTTAAAACCCATCACCAATGTTATCAGAGAACGAAAGGGTCTCTTGGGGAAGGTAATAGAAATGTGACTATTTGTGATGCTTGATAGAATCACCATGATAGGGGAAAAGGGCAGGGAGTAAATAATGGACTGCATTTGGGGAAACTCTAAGTTCTATAACTTTCTTATCATTTTTCTCCCCCAGATTTTCTAATTGCCAGTGAGCTCCTGCTGTGGGGAGCTCAAAATTGGTAAGCCTCCCTTATCATCTAGGTATTTTCCCCAGACATTTTGGTAATTGTTCTAAAATCCTGTACCTAAAATCCAGCTCATTTATCAAACATTCTTCTAAATATGGCCACTAGAGAAACAGAAGCTTATCATAGTCGTTATTCTGTTTATTTTCATGAACCTAGGAAGTTGAAAAGATAAGCATTATCTTTTTCTAAGTCACAAAAGGCATGTGTGTGTGTGTGTGTGTGAGAGAGAGAGAGAGAGAGAAAGAGAGACAGAGACAGAGACAGAGAGAGAGAGAGACAGAGAGAGAGGGAGGGAGGGAGAGAGAGACAGACAGAGAAAGACACAGAGAGACAGAGACAGAGAGAGACACACACAGAGAGAGAAAGGAAGGCAGAGAGAGAGACAGAGACAGAGAGAGAGAGGGAGGGAGGGAGAGACAGAGAGAGACACAGAGGGAAAGAGACAGAGCAGGGGGGAAGAGAGGTGGAGAGGGGGGGTAGAGAGGGAGATAGAGAGAATGGGAGGGAGGGAGGGAGAGAGAGACAGACAGAGAGAGAGACACAGAGAGACAGAGACAGAGAGAGACACACAGACAGAGAGAGGAAGGCAGAGAGACAGAGACAGAGACAGAGACAGAGAGACAGAGAGAGACAGAGAGAGCAGGCAGAATTTGGAGTGAAAAGACACGAATTTAGATGACCTTAAGTATATATATGAGCCTCAGACTTTCCAGGTATAAATGGGGATAATTATTTAGATCATTAGGTTGTCATGTAGATGAAATGAGATGATGTCTGTGAAGGATTTTGTAACCATAAAAGTGAATGATTATTATTCTTCCAAGAAAGAAATCAAGACATAGAAGCTTTGGATGATTTTCTAAAGATCCCACACAGTCATTAAATTTCCTGTTTCTGAGAAGATTTAAAGAAAACCATTTACCTGATGCCTCTGAGTCACTATAGTCTATAAGAAGATGTGATAGCCCAGGGAAATTACTCCAGCTCACCCATTCTTCTCTCCTTAATATTGCATCAGGGTATCTACATAGAATTTCACCAATAGTATCTCTTGGGGGAACTTGTCAGTTCTCCTGGTACCTTCACACAAAGACTTCACAAAGCTTACTGTTTCTTACTTTAATGAAACAGATTTCATTGTATCTCATCCCGTTTAACTCTAGCACCACAGACTCTCTTTCCTTCCTCTTCTCCTCCCTGTTTTATGCTGTACTGATAAAGGGAGTCCAACTACAAAACCAAACAAAGCATCAAACACGCCTAATCCATTTCATACCCATGTAATCTGGAAAGAAAACATTAACACCCAGAGAAGGGCAAGAGCTGAGGATGATGTGACCTGGTACTGTTTTCCTGAACCCGCGCTTCACATCTCTTTTAAAATGCTTGAGTTTTACTCAAACCACCCTCCCTTTATCCTGTTTTTTTTTCAGTTGAAGTGGGTGGCTTCCATATTTTTTTGGTAGGAAATTAAATGCTGTTCCCAAAGAGGCCCTGCATTTTAGTAGAGACATGAAAGGAAGAGGCCCCACTTTACACGAGAGATATTTATTTGGCCATGAACTAAAGACAGGGCCATTTTTTTCCAAATAGTTTGTGGGGACTCAGAGTTTTCAACTTCACATCATTAATTGGACTTAATGGGCAAAGTTAAAAATGTGTGCCTTTTAAAGGGGAAACTAGTCATATGATGGAAATCAGCCATGCCGACCTGATTGATAACAGTTAGTGGGAAGCAGTGTATTTTTAGGGCTCCCTTGTTACTGTATTTCTGATCCCTTTTCTCAGCCACTGGAAATGCTAACACAGTGGGAGTCTGGCTTATTGTCTGACTGTGTGCTCACATTCCATATTGTCAATGAACCAGGTAATCCCAGTGCCAGAAATACTCTCTGCTTATGAATCAAGCATGTATGGAAAAATAAGCTCTTTTTCAGAACCCTGTAATCCTGAGACATGGCATAATGGAGAGAACAGTGGACTTAGAGTCAGGAAGATCCAGGTTCAAATCCTGCCTTAGATACTTACCAGCTATATAACTCTAGATGAGTCACTCAACCTATCTCAGCTTCAGTTTCTTTATCTGTTAAATGGGGATCATAAGAACACCTTCCTCACAGGGTTGTTGTCAGGATCCAATAAGATAACATAAGCAAAGATTTCTGCAAAACTTGGAGAACTATGAAGAGAGCTGTTATTATTAATTATTATTCATTTGCTGCTCAGGGTCCCTTCCTCAGACTTCAAAGGCAACCATCAATGACTATACCTGTATATTACCCAGAAGAACATTGTGAAATACTCTTATGAGGTCAAGGAGAATTACAAAGGACTGTTAATATTCCCACAATGGAGGGATCCAGATTTTTCACCGTCAATGAGATATGGCTCTCTATGGAGTACTACCAAACCAACTGTCAAACTTGATTAGTGTCCTATTCTCTCTCCAATTGATTAATCGGTCAAGCAGTCAACCAATAAGCTTTTACTAAGCTCTTATTATGTGTGCCAGTCAGTGCTAAGAGGTAGGGATCCAAAGAAAAAGCAAAACCAGTTTCTGGATTCTAGATAGTGCATGAGCCTTAAAGAGCAAAGATAAGCAATTCTGCTATGACTAGCGGAAATTAGGTTTCAACCTCCTCACCCAAAACATAGCTGAAATTATCCTTGAAGAAGGTTTGTCCTCGTTCTAAATTCTGTGAGGCGCCAATCTGAAGTGAGGCCAATGCTATTAGAAATTAACATCGCACGACATAAATTCCAGCTTGCTCAAGCTGAGGCATAGGAAGTAAAGCTAGGAAAGGAAGACGGAAAACTCTAAAGTGATGGAAAACTCTAAAACAACTACATCACTTTTTTGGGTAACATTTAGTCAACTTGAGGCCTTCCACATTTCATTTCAGCCAGGCCCAGAGAGGGCCAAAATGAAACTCACCTGACACTTTGACCTCATAGGCAGTGCAGGTTTTGCAGGGCAGTATCTGGAATTCTTCAGCTTGGTACATGGAGTAGTCTGTGCTAGCAATGACCAGGGTGTCTCCAGCTTTCCATGACTGAACGTTATCTGTTAGCCTCAGAATCGTGCTGTTCACATTGGTGTCGATGGTGACGGTGAGTTTGGGCCTCACTGTAATCCCAAAAAGAATCATCAAGTCACTCATTCTTGGTTAACTCTTTGTCACCTCTCAAAATGCTCTCCCCCTACCTTCCCGCCTAACCCATCAATACAATTACAGGTTTGCCAATCCAAAACAAAATTATCTAGCTCACCTCATTGTGGTCTTGGTGTAGGCTTTGTGAAGTCAACAAAAACCCAACCAAGAAAGATCCATTCATTAGTTACTGGCAAGGGAATTTTCCACTAAGTTCTTAAGTTCAAGTTAAATGTGGCTTTCAGTGGGGTTATTTCACCACACCCACTTAGCTCCATGACTTAAAAAAAATATAGTTGCTCTGAACTGTTATTTACAGTAGCAATAAATGTCTTCCCCAAAAGGAGATGTTTTGCTTAATGACTGCTTTTTGGAGGATGCTGAGTGCCTCTTTTAACAAACCAACCATTTAAAATTCACTTATAATGATCACCTTTGGGAACAGTGTTGTTTGAAATGAAAGCTACAAAAGATAGGATCACTTCTGAAATCTTAGTGCTATGAGGGTCATTTCTGCACATCAGACGCCTGGTTTTCTTGGGGCCTGGCCCTTCCCCTTCCTGAAAGGCTTGTGTGGATGGGGTGGAGTTCTCAAAACCCCTGCCAGCTCTCTCCACTGTCTTGTGATGTCTCAAACAACTACCGTTGTCACAAAGGCTGTGCCACAGAAAGGCAGCCCAAGAGGGGCCGTCTGACACTGGTAGGAGGTTGAGGTGGCTGACCCCAGTTGCCTGAGAGCTGCCAACACAGAACTGCCAGAGTAGGAAACAGAGCTATAATTGACTTTTTCCTCCCAAAGCCCGGTTTCACAAAACAGACCACTTACCAGATTTACCGCATAGGAACCTCACTCGGTAATTCTGGCAGGCTTTGTTCTTACTGTAGCACACAAACCTGTAATCCTGGCCACTTTTGTAGACGACCTCAGTGGTTAACTTAATTCCATTCACTGTAGTGGCCTAGAATAAGGATAAAAATTACAGTGCGTAAAACTTTTTTTTTCTTCTTCGAAAAAGGAAGATTATGAACATTAAATAGTCGTAGGTGTCAAATTGTCCTTCAAGCAAAAGCCATTCACTATTGTTTATTCTTGCTAGTATCTCTGAGAGGGGAGTATTGATATCCTATCTCTACTGTACAGAACTGAAAGATGAAGGTGCTTGAAGATTGAAGGACGTGAGGAGGGTCACTCACAGTCATCAGTATCCAAAGGAGAGATGTGTTTGAGTTTGGTCTCATGATAATCTTAGGCATGTGATTTTGAAGCAGGGGCTGCCAGCTGTTGCAGTCTTTTATATGTAAATCAAGGAGGCTGGAGGAGGAGGGGGCCTATGGTTAGGGAGGAGAAGTGTAACAAACCTAGATCTAAAATAAGATTGTACTTTTGGGGGAAAGTTTATTTTCAACTCAGTGAATGTCTGCCTTTTTTTCCCCCCCTTTCTTCACTTAAAAAGAAAGCACATTCATCAGAGGTCAAATGAGATTCAAACTCTAAAAGCCTGTCAAAAAGCATAAAGAGAGATCTTAAGGCCATGCTAGTCATAAATACCACCCCACACTTGTGAGGAAGCCATGAAAAGCTGTGGGGCAAGGTGACCTTTCTTTATATTGAATACTGATTTATTTTGCAGCTAATGAAGGGTAAGAGAATTCTTTCTGCATATTTTCCTCTAAGGACAGAATTTAAATGTACATCACTGTACAGCGAGTGTTATAGAGATATTATCATCATACACCTATGACCAACATGCCTCTCCAACCTACCTCCCATCATACTTGTTCCCTGATTTGGAGCATCCAATTCCTCTTGAATGTTCAGCCCTATTCATATCCACCCAATTCTTCCCCCAAAACAACAACAATAATAATACAATAAAGGCATAATTATCTTATTTTACAGATGAGAATACTGAGACTCTGAGAGGTTAAATGGGTGGCTCATGGTTAGAGTCAGTAAATGTTTGAAGCAGGATTCAAACTCAAGTCTTCTGATTCAAAGGCCAGGTTCCTTCTCTTATTTTACAAACTCACACTAAACCCATTTGATAATCCATTATGCTCTTTAAAGCTATGATTCTATTACGTAAATGTATACTTACATGTATGTATACATACGTAGGTATGTAAGTGTGTATATATGGGTTATATGTTACACATATACTATATGTATACATTGTGTATATATGTATATGATTATATATGCATACACACATACATTTGTATATTGGTAGAGGTGAGGAAACCATCTACCAATGCAGTAAGTATATGTGTGTATATATGAATGTGTATATATATATATGTACACACACGCGCGCACACACACACACACACACACACACACACACACACACACACATATATATGTGTATGAATGGATAGATGGATGGATGGATGGATAGATGGATATGGCATTTTGCCATATTGGATAGAGAGCTGGCCTTGAAGCTAGGAAGAGGTGGGTTCAGGTATTTATGACTGACACAGACTGGCAATGTGACTGAGCAAGTCCCTTAAACTCTTAGTCCCCTAGATGACTTTGTAAGACTTTAAGTTACAGAGCAGGGACTAAGCTGCATTGGTAGATGAAGTTCCCTCATCTCTACTTATATACATGCATATATATAAGTGTGTATGCATATACACACACAAACATATACCCACACCATATACATATAAAATGTATATATTACACATCACATACAACACAGAGATACAATATATACATATGTACACATAATATATACATATATAATACACATATATATTCCATACATATGCTAACGAAATCACAGGCGCACTCCCTATCTCTCTATGTGTATGTACACACACATACATGTGCGTGAGATTTCACGCCTCCTTTCGCGATGCCACATTAATTCTCAGCGTTACTGGACACACTTCATGTCCCACTGACTGTGGTCCAATAGAATTTTCTTCTTATCAGAAAGGTAGAATATTGTTCCAATGATCATACCTGGATGTCAATGGGACGAATACAAATTTTTCCTGGATGAGCTGCCCTGAGGTCTGAAATTTTCTCCCCACCTTTTGATGAAGTCACCTCATGCTTGTGAAACCACTCTGTCCACTCCACATCTAGAAACAAGAAAAAGAATGAGATGGGACAGAAAAGGGCCCCTTACTGGAAGTCAAACCTTACCATTACACCAACAAATGCCTTCGGCACAACTTTATGCCAAAACATCCAACAGTTGCTTTGTTAAGGGCTATCTGTTAGAGGGTTTTTGTTTGAGCTTGTTACCTCCCTTGGTGAATGTCATACATGTGAGTGTAGTGCCAAGTCCATGGGTTGGGCATTTGGTATGGGAGTTTTAAGAGCTGGTTGGTCGGCCAGTTTTCCAAATTTCATTAAAAAAAAACCCCTCATAAATCAAAATAATTTTCAATTGAATTATCAATTGGAGTTTTAATTATTACTTGAAAGAGAAGAGAAAAAAAAAAGGACCCGAGGGAAAAACTTTATGTGTATTGTAACAAGGAGAGATTTAATTCTTTGCAAAGGAAGGAAATATTGACTTGTGCTGTGGAATAAAGTATGATCTTGGTAGAAATGATTCTGTTGGTGAAAGAAAGTTTCTCTTTAAACTCGTAATGACTAGAAAGCTCAGTCTGTGGTCCTTCATCTAATGGAAAAACACGGCTACAGCAAAAACAGCTCGTTCTGTGGTTGGATTATGCCGCTGGGGCTTCCTGAGTTCTGAAATACGTAGATTTCTTACCTTGCACCCACTCACTGGATGAAGAAACATTGAAATGTTCCCCATGTTCAGTTTTAAATAATTTAAAAACTCTGGCTGCAGCTGAGCCTCGGTGACCTGTTAAGAGGGTAAGATAGTTTGGTAACTTTGAGATTTTTCAAATTGAATAGAATATGACATAAACAGGAATGAAAAAAAAAAATCCGAGACAAAAGGTCCTCAGTCATTTGAGCAGCGTCATCATTTAGGTCATTCACTTATTTGATAAACATTTATTAAGCACCACATGTGCTATACTCTCACCATCCCCACATTCCACCCTTTGTACCACTGCCAGACTTATCCCTATGCATATACAAGATCAGGTCACCTCTGCTCAAAATCCCTCAATGGCTCCTTTTCGTCTACAGAGTAAAGTTCATACTTTTCTTTTTTTTAACCTTGTATTTTGTCTTCCAAAGCCTGGCACTGCCCTGTCTTCCCAGCCTTGTCTCAAATTACTCCCTTTCATTCACTGTATGTTCTGGCCAAACTGAGCAGTGCGTATGTCCTTCTCCTTTCCTTTCCCTATTGTTTCCTGCTCTAGAAATGGTCTTTCCTCTTCTTTATCTGTTGAAATTGTTTTCATCCTTTAAAGCCCAACTCAAATGTTTCCTCTGCAAAGCTTTCCTTTACCCCCTATCAGTAATGACTTTTTTCCCATAGGACCTCATGCAGCATTTTGTTTTTTACTTCTCTAATGCATACATATATTAGAATTATCTGTATTTGTGCTTTATTTCTGCCACTAGATTGAACCACGTAAGTGTCTTATCTAAACTTAGCATTTGATCTAGAGCAAGCAGGTATCCGTCCCTAACAGACACTTTTAATAAATGTTGTTTGAATGAATGAATGCTACAACTTAATCGAACACTGGAGGAATACAAACACAAAATACTATTTTTAAGGAGCTTCTAGGTATCAGGCAAATATTTTTATCTTGAGAAAAGTTCTTAACTCCCTGACTTACAGGGAGGAAGAATGATGACATTGTTCTTCTGAATCTATTGACTTTGGGAAACCAGTATTTTGAGATTGTACTGCTATGCATCAAGGCATTGATCCTTTTTGGCCTGATATTAGGTCAAGAAGACAGCTGACCACATGGTGTGATTTGAGGGGTGCCCAAAGGCTCTCCTGTACAAAAATATTGCATCAGTTCATGGTGTCTGGAATTCCCACATTGCTTAGGTTCCCACATGGCCCTGGATCAGGAAAACGATGGCCTCTATTAAAAAACGACTACAACAGATTTCAAACTTGGGCCATTCTGACTCCAAGTCCAACATTCTATCTGCTATGTCACCCAGCTCCCCACAAAGATAATAATGAAACAGTTCCTGTCCTCAAGAGGCTTATGTTCTACGCTTTGAACTAAAGTAACAGCAATGCAACATACATTCAAAAGCAGCCCCAAATTGATTCTCTTATGCACCATCCCACTTCCCACAAAATCCCATATTCAATAGTCAAGAGACAGTGAGAACTGAAGGCCTTTTAGTGGAACTTTCATGTCTGTAGCTACAAGAAGTGGGCGTGAAGGCTCGATAGGAAGACAATCTCCCCATCTAGCTAGTCTCATGACTTACCGTGATATTCTACGTGGTCTTCAACAGAAGATGAAGGATCTCCTTTCACAGTCAGGAAGCTCCAAGGATGCCTGGAAAATAATGAAAAATCTATGATATTCTTATGTTTGGAGGATTTGAATCGGTGCTTCAAAATAAGACGAAGCGGTAGAGTGGAAAGAGTGCTGAATTTGGAGAAAAAGGACCTGGATTCAAATCCTGATCCATGCCAACTGTGTGACCTTGGGTAAATTACTTTGGTTCTCTGGGCCTTTGTTTCCCCATCTGTAAAATGAAGAGGCTGGAACAGATGACCCTCAAAGGTCCCTCCCAGTTCTAAATCTGTGATCTTGTGATCCAGTCCTCAAGAATCGACTTGGACAATTGCCTTTCTTCTTCCCCTCTTCTTTGAAAAGAAAACTCAGCAGTTACATTTCTTCAGAACTAAGCCTTGCCTGCCATTTTAGCCTCACTCTCCATTGCTGTATCATCTTTCCCATGAATCCCAAGATTCCACTCCTGATTCCCAAAGAGTGCATTAATCCTCTTGACTAGACACTGGAATACCAGGGGCATGCATGCCACTCATGAACATCACCCTAATGAATATACAGAACTTTTGCCCTACATCCTAATACACCTCCCGAGAAACTTCATTGTGTTTTTAGCTTCTGCTAGAGTTCTGCATGTAGACTGACAGTTTGAGCTGAATTTGGTAGTCCCAAAATAGGCCTACGATCAAAAAGCAAAACAAAAACCCCCATGGATTCCACTCTTGGCTCTCACTTTGTGACTTTGGGCAAGTCACCTAAGTCTTGTGAGCTTCAGTTCCCTTACTTATAAAAACATATCCCAATTATATCTGCTCCCACCTACTTTCCAGAATTGTCAAGAACAAAAATTAAGGTGTCAGCCTTTTGAAAAGCCAGAAAAGGCCAGTCCAAGAGAAACACGGAGAAGGGAGGTTCTCATGGGCCCTGTGTAGTGTTCAGAGATTCACTGCCTTTCAGTTGGAGCCAATGAGAAAGAGACTCCACATTTTTTTAACCACTTGAGCACAGACTAGAAATCAATGAAGATTAGTGAATGTCCAAGTAATTGTGGAAATAGAAGAAAGGTCATTGCTAACTGTGGATAGAGAGAGGCCCACACCCCCACTTCCTCAGGGGAATAATATTCCAAACACTCCTTTTAACCTGACTAGTAAACCTAGATCAAAGTTGGGTTTATGAACTAACTTCTTCACACCAAAAGCAGGTCTCTTCTGAAAGGTGCGCCTCATAGCCCAGACAGTAACCACTGGCACAAGAAGCCAGGCCAAAGCCTTGCCTGATGTCTGCCTCCTTGAGTACTCTATTTACTTGATGTTAACAAATCAGAAACCTCTCCATGGAATTTACATGGCCCCAGAAACCTTAAGTAGATATTTTTAAAATAAGGTATTTGTTTTACTTTGGACTTTTTTTGGCATCACTGAGATTTCTTTGAAAACACCCCCACCCTTGAACACCTCCCCATATAACAAAGAAAAACATATAAACAAAACCATCCAACATACTATATGCTATGTTGATAGCATGTGCCACATCTATAGTACCCCCCCACCTCTTTCCTAGGAGAAGGGAAATAGATAGAGTGCTTTTAAGGAGGAAAGAAGAAATAGGCAATAAGCGTCAGTCGGCCCTTTATATGGAAGAATCCAGCCTGACTCTTTAGAGAAATACTGTACTCTTATACAGCTCACCATGCTCCTTTGTTGGATAAGAGAGGCCAGTCCCTCCCTATCTGGCCTATGCATCTCATTGACAATCTCCAATTATTCCCTTTCACAAAAGTTCAAGACTTATGTTATAAACAAAGAAACCCTGTTAGTAGAGGGAAAAATCATTTTTCCCTGGCCCAAGGCTGGCCCACCAGCTTACCAGCAGATTAACTCTAGGACAACCCAAGGGGAAATTACTGACCACCAACATAACTCCCCAAGGAGCCTGCCAGTATGCCAGATGTGTCAACTGGAAAATTTTCCAGCATATCCAGTGCCAAAGGCACTGAGAAGCTGTGATCCATCTCCAACAAGAAGTGGGACAGCAGGGTGGGAGGAATGATTCTATCCTACTTAGTGAGTTGGTTGGATGGGGGAGAGAGAGAGGGAGACAGGAAGAGAGGGAGAGAGGGAGAGAGAGAGAGAGAGAGAGAGAGAGAGAGAGAGAGAGAGAGAGAGAAAGTTTCCCCCAAAGCGGAGAAAAACATGACCAAAATACTTTTGAAAAACAAGGTTGAAGGGCATTCTTGAGAGAGAAAAAAATCTAATGAAGACATTTTTGGTTTGAAGGCATGCTTAATGTTTTTGCTCATTTTGTTCACTTGAGTCTCCAGAGGCTTATTACTAAAGAATGATGATAATTTTTGTCCCAGGAACAATGGGATGCAGCTATTTTCATAAAATCATTCCAGTCCAGAGTTGGGAGGAACCTCACAGACCATCAAGTTCAACCCGTACCTGAGCAGCATTTCTAACTACGACTTTCTCAAGAAGCCATCCAGTCTTCCTTTGAAGATCTCAAGTGACAGAGAGAATTTATGACCACCCAAAGGAATCCATTCCATTATTTAAACAGCTCTAGCTTTGAGGATTGACTCATGCGATGCTAGCGCTAAAACGGACCTCAGCACAGTGCCTGACACATAGTAGGTTCTTAATAAAAGTTTATTGAATTGAATTGCGATCATCTAGGGAACCCCTCTCATTTTATGCATGAGTCCTAAAGAGGTACAAGCAGCCTCTTCTAAGTTCCATGGCTTATTAGTGTTAGAGGCAGAATGAAACCTCAGCTCTGGCTCCCAGTCTAGCGGTCTTTCCACTACATGATGTGGCTTCCCTAAATTAAACACTCCTAGAGGGATTTGAATCCTAGACTCAGAGATGATGAATCTTATTCAACTCTGTTGACTGAACTGAATATCTTTTGCATATGGGAAACTAAAAGCACACAGAAGTTACTCAGTAAGTAAACAGAAGGAGGTCTTGAGGATATGAATCATTATTGTCCTATTTGAAGATCATGGTGCTAACACTATAACATAGTTCTGGTCCAGCCTATAATCTGACATATCATATGAAACCCACACTGAATAGTATAAGCTGAGACAGAGCCCCAATACAATTTGAAAGATGCCATTTTAAGGTCCTGCCTACTCCCAAGTATTTTCCTTACCCTCATCCACTAATCTGATTTGGAATTCCAACTACTAAGGCCATTAACAGCTTGTGCAGCATAAGTGGGAATACTGTCTCCAGAAGGCCATTAGCCCTTTCTCATTAGCATGGATTACTTTAACATATTAAATAGTTAATACCCAGAAAGATTTGTAGAATGAAAAAGTCCTATGTAAAGGAGAAGGGAGTGGAGAAAGAACACCAGACTAGAAGTCATTAAACTCCTAGTGATGGTTCTGCCACTAATTAGGTGTCATGCTATCACAGAAAGAACACTGAACAGAGAGAGTTAGGAGATCTGAGTTCTAGTCCTACGGAAATTGACTAATCACTATGAATTTCATTTTCCTCATCTGTAAAAAGAAGGTATTGGATTAAGACCCCTTCCTTCCCTAATATTCTATGATTCTGCATGCAACACTCTCTGGGTCTCGCTTTTCTTGATTATAAAATGAACGGTCGGAATCAGACGATTTCCAGGTCTTAGCAGTTGTCTGATTCTATAATCCTGGGTGTCCTTTCCACCATTTTGATGGTGTTGGTTGTTTGGATGAGTGGGTTTCACAATAACAATAAGCGGAATTCATTTTTCAGTGTGGTCTAACAGAAAGAATTATTATCTCATCTATTACATTTATCTATTGTTCTCTTTTTAAAATTCTAGCATGAGTTTCAGCAATTACTATATTGCAGAGTAATCTGAGATCTAGCAGTGGAGACCTCCTTCTTCAGTTTTCTTTTTCACGATTTCTCTCGTTTTAAAAAAATTTGTTCTTTCATGTCCTTCCATGACTTTGTTCAATATTTTATCTAGTTCTGTGAAGTACTCCATTGGGATTTATACTGGTAAACCACTAAATCGCTAGATTAATTCTGACTTATTCCTTTTTTCTTTTTTTGGATGACAACTCTCTCTTTACTGATGTCCCATAATGTTTTTGTCCTCCAATACCAGTTTCTTCTCTTGCTCACCTGTTAGCAGATTTAGCGTGTTCTCTGCAAGGGAAGCAATATGGTATAGTAAAAAGAGTGGTGGTACTGCAGTCACAGAACCTGGATTCAATTCCTCCCTCGGACTTTTACGTGTGTGGCCTTGGGCAAGTTGTTTAACCTCTGTGGGCCTCCGATTTGTCGCGTATAAAAAGAGGCAGTTGGACTAGACTAGATTATGAGGTCCCTCCTAATCCTTTTCAAATTTCATCTTATTAGATCTGGCCTAACTAATCTATGATTATATGATTTAGAGAAGTTCTTGGGATTGTCGGGGCTAATTTTCTTCTTCTTGTGTTTCTTCTTTTGCTTCTTTTGATTTATAATATTTGTGGATATTCCCCCTCTGCTGCTTTTTGATTTCTTTGACCATTCCATTTCCTTTCCTGGTAAATGCTTCTCTTAAGGTTTTGTCCTTCTCTACATTTATCAATCAGGGGATTTTTCTTTCTATTCTTGTCTAAAGTATTTCACATTGGACCTTTCTTGTAGCTTTTTACTCTGCAACTTTATTTTTCCTACTTTTCTACTGTTAGAAGACAAGAGGCAGCAAAGGCCTACCTGCCATAAGATTAAACTTTTCCCCATCATGCTTTCTTTCTCACCAGTGTCAGTCTGCTCTTTTGAATCCTGGAGAAAGTGCCTTTTCGTTAGGCTCTCTAACATTTGAGCCCAGGGAAGCAAGCTGGGTGACTTGAACGACCACCAATGCATGTGCTAAGAGGCCGTGCCTAAGAATTGTCCTCCAAACTAAAGATTTACTGGGTTGCGGTGCAGAAAGCAGTGACAGAAGGGAAAAGGAACTGAAATGTCCTCTGGTCTACTTTTCCAAACGTACACAAATCTTCATGCATCAGGGAACCACCCCGGACTTGGTCAACAGCGGTTAGGTCACTGGATCATTGAATCCTTTGATTTAGAGCAAGAAGGGATGTTGGAGATTATGGAGTTTAATCCCCTCATCTTAAAGTTGAAGAAACTGATGCCAAGGCAGAGGATGTCACAGTATATCAGAGAATCTTGGGGCTGGAGACTTCGATGGCCATCTGGTAGATGAGCAAGAATTGTTTCTACATCGTGTCTAACATATGGTCATCCAGCCTTTGTCAAAGGCTTCATCTGAGGGTGTGTATGACTCTGTGTGTGTGTGTGTGTGTGTGTGTGTGTGTGTGCACGTGTGTGTGTGTGTGAGGGGTATGTATCATGGCTGGGGAATACCTACTGAAGTTGTCCATTTCACTTTTGTACAGCTATGTTGGGAAGTTTTTTCCTAACAGGAAGCCCAGATTCGCCTCTCTATCCTCCACCCATTGCTCCTAGGTCTAATCCCCCTTCCAAAGGACAACCCTGCAAATATCTGAAGTTAGTTATCATATTCTCCTCTTAAGTGCCCTCTTTTCCACCATCAAATACACAGTCCTTTCCACGGATCCTCAAAGAGCATGAAGTGAAGGCCCTTTCCCAGGCTGATTGCCCTCCAGTTTATCAAGTGTTCTTCCTAAAGGACTCAAAATGTGGTTTCATCTGGCCAGGTCAGAGTACAGAGGGATTATGGCCCTTCTCAGTTCTGCACATGGAGTTTCTCTTAATGCAATCTTATATTACATTAGCCTTTGAGACTTCCATATTACACTGTTGACTCACGCTAAACTTGTGGTACCATAAAATCCCCAGATATTTTTCCGATGAAATGCCGTCTAGCCGCATCTCCCCCGTCTTGTATTTATGAAGACTTTTTTTTAGCCTAGGCATAAGGCTTTTACCTTATCCTTTTCAAATTTCATCTTATTAGATCTGGCCTAGCGTTCTAGCCTGCCAGGATCTTTTTTGGATTCTTACTGAATCATTCGGTGGGGCAGCTATACTTGCTAGCATTGTGTCACCTGTAAATGTAATAAGCCTCCTTTCTATGGTTCATCAGAACCATCAACATAAATGTTAAACAGCAGAGAGCTAGAGCGATGCCCGTATGATGTTCTTCTCCATCCAAACAGATGGGGAGCAGGCTGCGGTCAGTGTCAGGTACAATCTTCTTGCTACCATCTCAGCCTACATTGGGGAGAGTCGGGTTGTACTGGCCAGCTTCCCAAAGTATAGCACTAGTCTTTCATGATGCAGTGGGCCAGGAGTCAGGGCCTAGGCTTCAGTACTGACTGCTACTGGCTATCTAAGCCCAGGCCAAGAATTTTCTCCATTTGTAAAGCGGGGAGAGGAATGCCTGCCTTCATGGTAAAGAATGAGATAATAGATCTGGAAATTCCTTTAAACTCCTCAGAAAGAAGGAAGGAAACAAGCATCTATTAAGCACCTACTATGTGCCAGGTACTGGGCTAAGTGCCTTACAAATATTATCTCATTTGATTCTCATAACAACCCTCAGAAGTAGGTTTTATTATTATTCTCATTATATAGTTGAGAAAACTGAGGCAAACAGAGGTTAAGCGACTTGCCCAGGATCACACAGCTAGTAAATGTCTGAGGCTGTATTTGAACTCAGGTCTTCCTGATTCCAGACTCAATGCTCTATCTACTGCACCACCTAGCTGCCTCCACGTATAAAAAGATGAGAGATTATTGAATCTAATTTTTGCTTCTATGTCAAAGAAAGTTTGCAATATGTCCTCTTTCCCAAATTCCCCAAAGTGGACAAACACAATATCAGCCACTTTTAAGATCTGTTATATCACCACCTTGGCTTGTTTTGACATGGCAGCAGCTAAGAATCATTGTTTCTTGCATTAATTTTCTGTAAGTAGAAATGCAGCTTTCATTGTGGCAGGATCCCTTCATCCTATAGCAACGCAACCTCTCAACATCCCACATTCACATTGCTTCCTAGTCTCCAGTCAGACCTTGAGAATTAACTCAGGAGCCCAAGAACTGTGATAAAAAGAATTCTTCATCTGTGCTGGCTTTGGGGAAAATTATGTTTTCTCCTTTTCGCTCAAGCCATGCAATCCTGCAGTGGAAAAGCTGGCCTTCTGTATCTTCAGTCCTCATCTGCCTCACAAAGTTTTAATCTTCCAGTCCCAGTAGGCAAAAATCATATCTTTCTAGTATATACTTAGATGTTTATCATCTTAAAATCAACATATTTCAGGAAAAAACCATTATCTTCACAGCTCTCCCTCAAACACCTTCCCTTCTCCCAACTTCCCTGTTTCTATCAGTGGTACAACCATTATGACAGTAACTCAGTCTTAAAACATGAAAGTCATAGAGCGATAGAATTTTAGAGTTAGAAGGAGATGTCAGAGATATTTGACTCCTCTCTTTCCTACCCCTTTCACATCCAGCTGGTCACCAAGTCCTACGATTTTCCCCCCTTAAGAACGCCTCCTATCCATCCCTCCCTTTCCATTTCTATTGCTACCACAATGCTATCATTGCCTAATACTTCAACTACTACACCAGAACTTCAATTGGTCTCTCTGTCCCTACTCCTCACTCCTTTAATCCATGCTACACACTGGCCACTGCCAGATTACTTTTTCTAAAGCACCAATTTGATACTTTTTTAAAAATTCTTTCAATAAATGTTTGTTGTGTGTCTATTTGTGTAAAGCATTTTTCTAGGCACTTCGGGGGATACAAAGATATATAAAATCTTTAGGGACTCCCCAACCCCTCTAGGATAATGAAAAGTCTTTACTTGGTATTCAAAATCCTTCACAAACTTATTTCAAACCACCTTTCCAGCTTTATTTCACATTATTCCCCTTTATACATCAAACTGGACTACTTACTATTCCCCAGACTCAACACACCATCTTCCAGCAACATGAGAATGCATGGTCATCTCTCATAATGGGAAAGCACTCAGTCCTCATCTCCATCTTTCAGAATCCTTATCTTCCCTCAATGCTTAGCTCAGGTGCCACTTAGTCTGGGAAGTCTTTCCCAATCCTACTAGCTGAAAGTGTTTTTTCATTTCTCAAATTTTCCCAAAGTACTTTGCCTATACCAGGGGTGGGGAGCCTGTGGCTTTGAGCGGCGTTTTGGGTCCTCAGGTGTGGCCTTTTGACCCAGCCCAGGTTTTACAGAACAAGTATTTTTATTAAGGGAATTTATTCTGTGAAGTTTGGATTCAGTCGGGGGCCACGCTTAAGGACCTAGAGGACCACATGTGGCCTTGAGGCCACAGGTTCCCCACCCTTGGCATACACCATTCCTTTCCTTCCACCACACTTTAGCTTTTATTATACTTCAGTGGTTACATTAATTTATCATAATCAACAATATGTATTAAGCCCCTATTATATGCCAGGCACTGGGTACAAAGATGAATTGTTCCTTCCCTCAAGAAGCTTATATTTATATCAGAGGAAATAACATATTAACATACAAATAAATAAAATGGAGGGAAGGTACTAGCATTTGGGGGAAAATAGGAGGTGGTGCTTGAGCTGAGTTTTAAAGAAAACCAGGGATTCTAAAAGCAGCCCATAAGGAGAGAATGCAGTCCAGGAATGAGGAAAAATCTGGACAAAGGCTTGGTGATGGGAAATGGGATGTTATGTGTAAGGAATAGAAAGCAGGCCAGTTTGGCTGGACTAAAGGGTATATGAAGGGGAATAACATGGGTTAGAACCAGATAGTAAAGGGCTTTCAATGACAACCAGGGGAATTTGTATTTTATGCTAAAAGTAATAGAGCAAAGCATCAAAGTAGAGTGTAAGCTCCCTAAGTAAGGACAAAGACTACGTCACTTCTGATGCTTTCACCTCCAGTGTCCAGCAAAGTGCCTTCACAGAGCAAGAACTTAGTTAAGTGCCTGTTGAATGATGGATTGAAAGCATAATCCTTGCCCACCAGTAGCTTATAAATATGTCATTTCCTCTCTCAGAAACCTTCAGTGTCTCCCTAGTGTTTATAGCCTCGATCTGAACTCTTCTTTGACCACATGTTCAAGATGCTTCATGGCCTAGGCCCAGCAGAGGTTTGTAATTTTATCACCAATACAAGCCCGCCCCCATAGCCAGGTTGTTCCACTATCCCCCAGACATACTACATGTATTTTCTCCCTCTGGACATTCCTACCCCTTTCTTCTGCCCCTCTCCCCACCAATCTCCACCTCCTGTCCATCTCTCTGAAGGAAGCTTACCTCTATGATTATTCCATTTAAGGAAACTGAGGCAGAAGTAGGCTAAATGAAGTTTACTCTTCCTTCAGAGCCCATCTTCTGTAGCCTGACTACCCACCCAACAGTGGTCTCTAGCTCCAGAAATCTTGAAACATTTATGGTCCATGTGATTGTTTGTCATATATCATATACTGCTTCCTAATTATGTCATCTTCTTCTGTGTATAGACATTCATCATAACAATAGCTTGCATTTATGTCACACTTTTAAAGTTTTCACAGCAGTTTACGTACATTATCTCAACAACCCTGTGTGGTAGGTATTCTTACTGTCTCCATTTACGAAATGAGGAGAACAATATTGATGGAGGTTAAGAGTCCCTGAAGGATCTGAGGCAGCATTCGAACCCAGATCTTTCTGATTCCAAGTCCAGCATTCTAGACACCAGGATGTCCAACTATCTCCACAGAGTCCCTTAGGTAAAACATTATGTTGTCCTTCTTCGCGTCCTCCAGAGGATAATGCACTATCTTTCATAGCATAGCTTCTGAGTAACTATTTGATTCTATTTTCAGTTCAGTACAATTCTACCCTTTGTATTGGATTACAAGCTGTTACACCGTGATGCCAAGCTGGGAGTCACAGAATCACTGAATCAAGAATTTCAAAGCTAGAAGGGCCTTCAGAGTCAAATTCATACCTGAATGAGAATGCTCTCTATAACCCACCCGTCCAGACCGAAGAGCTCACTGGAAAGGAAGCTGACCACTGGTCAAATTAGCCCATTCTATTTTGAAGTCAGAAAACCCAGGCCCAAGTCTAAATTCCTAATAACTAGAATGACCATCAGCAAGTTGCTCCATCGAAATTTTTTCATCTGCAAAATAGGGGTAATAAATAATATTTGTTGTCTTCCTACTTTGCAGACGAGATCACAGTTTAACTATTTGTTACAGGTGCTTGTCCTGTTCCTCCTTTGCTGATGAGATGACAGTTTAACTGTTTGTTACAGGTGCTACATCATGCTGTGTTATGGAGATATGAGCTAAGCATTCTGTAGGGTGATATGGATTCTAGTCCTGGCTCAGTGGCTGATAAATTACACAAGTTACTTGTCAGTATCCTCATTTATGTTGTAAGGATTTCTGGGGTCCCTTCTAGCTCTAGAAGTTTATAATTCTAAAGAACTAATGTTACTGTAACTAGTTTTCAAACTTTCATCAGTTCTAGAACATCAGACACCTGTCTGAGTATATGGCCCTTTAACTTTCAAAGGAAATGCTCCATTACCTGGGATTACTCTCTCTTTGGCTATCACTTCGTGGTCTTTCCCTTTGATGACTAGTAACGGCCCTTTGATCTTGACTCAGAAGAGTCACCATGTCTATACCTTATCAGGTGAGGGGTAGGAAGGATGCTAATGGTGGCCTCCAGGTGTCTACAGGATAAGATTCCCCCTCTAACTTAAAAGAGCCGAAATTCAAACCAATTATAAAATGTTGTGGCAATCACTGGATAAACAGCGAACATTCTCAACGTCAGGGCACGTGCCAATGTACACAGACAGGATATTTTACAACCTGAAGGGTAAATATAATGCACACCGAGTTACATATAAGACCAGGTTTTTACTGTGTTTCACTAGGTAAATATACTTTGCATAATCTACAAATAAGCTTTTTGCCAGTTCTCGAGGCATGGTACTATCCTGAACATGCACTTAACATAAAGAAAGATGAATTTTAGTTATGCACATATGAGGATAGAGATTTAAATTTCTCTGCATCTGGGAATAGTATAGTACAGTGGGAAAAAAAATTTTGAATTTAGAGCTAGAAGACCTTGTATGGTATCTCCCTTGGTGCCTAGCACAATGTTTGGCACATAGTAGACACTCAAATGTTTATTAAGGAAACATTACATATGTGAATGATTATTGTTGGATGAGTGAATAGGATTTTATGAAAGGTAGTATGATGTAGTAAAGGGATCTAGATTTGCTTCAAAGAACTCTTCAAAGCCCAGCTCTGCCAGCTCTGCCTTCTGTGTGTCCTAGAGTAAATCATTTAACTCTATTGGTCACAGTTCCCCATCTTTCCAAATGAAGGGGTTGGACTAAATGACCTCTAAGGTTTTTTTTCTGGCTCTAGAATCCATGGTCTTGCTTTGATCCAGGGCCACAGAGCTAAGATTCCTTAAGTGAGTTTCAAACCAAGGTCTTCCCAACTGCTAGGCTAGTAACGTGTTCACTATCCAGCTATCTCCATACTGCTTCTCATACCCATTATGGATCTGCAATATGCTTGGGTCATATTAATTCACTTTTAAACGGGGGTATTTGTGTGTGTGTGTGTGTGTGTGTGTGTGTGTGTGTGTGTGTGTGTGTGTGTGTGTGTGTGTGTGTGTGTATGGTGGGAGACTCGCCAGGGAGGAGGGGCTATTTATAAAGAGGTAAGTTTTCCATGTGAAAGGACTGTGCTATTCGGAGACTTGGGGAAGATCGCACACATAATAAGAGCTCTGTCCCCTGCTTTCCTGGCAGAATGGACACATACCTAAATCCCAGTCGCAGGAAATGTTTGCTGCCCAGTTTGGTCATGGCTTTCCTGGCCGTGTCATCGAGGTTTTGAGATCCTTCATCATTCACAGCCACGGAAAGGATCATGCCATCAGCCACTGTGTTCAAATACTGTGCCAGGCGCTCACTCTCTTTCTTGGACTTGTAAGTATCAAACCTAAAAAAAGAGAACAGAAGTTAGGACTCTCTGCAATGAGAAACATTTCTGCAGGCCAATTCCAAATGTCCAGGCGTCCATGAGTTTTATTGTGATAGTTAAGAGAGGATGACAGCACACTATTCACTTATAACAAAAAATATTATTTTTTAAAGGATTGCACAGTGAAAAACATTTTTTAAACTTAGAAATAAATCATGGCCTCTTGCATATTTGACTTTTCAGAAAAAAAACAACTCATATTTGCAAGCCCAAATGGTAAAAATCTCCACAGCATTCTAATGATCTGTTTGAGCCTGGGTTAGTGGAAAAAGACACTGTATTACATTCAAGGGCAGCTAGGCGGTGCAGTGGATAGAGAGCCAGACGTGAAGTCAGGAAGTCTCATCTGCCTGAGTTCAAATCCAGCCTCAGACACTTACTAGCTATATGACCCTGGACAAGTCACTTCACCCTGTTTGCCTCAGTTTCCTCATCCATAAAATGATCTGGTGAAGGAAACGGCAAAGCATTCCAGTACCTCTGCCTAGAAAATCCAGAATGAGGTCACGAAGACTCAGACCCAACTGAACAACAAATTAGATTCAGGAAACCTGAATTCTATTTCTAGTTCTGCCGCTATGCTGAGGGGCCATGAGAAAGTCACTTTACCTCCTGAGACTCAGTTTCTCCCTCTGTGAAATGAAGACATCGGACTAGACAATCTCTAGAAGAAACACCCAGTTCTGACACCCTATTATCTCCAGCATTATTATTTTTAGGAACCCTGGAGCCTTATTGTAAGAGTAAAAGAAACTTTTTTTCACAATAAAATTTCGCTTAGTGTTATGAAAAGAAAATCCAGGAGCAGCTAGGTGGCACAGTGAATAGAGCACCGGCCCTGGAGTCAGGAGGACCTGAGTTCAAATCTGGCCTCAGACACTTGACACTTACTAGCTGCATGACCTTGGGCAAGTCACTTAACCCCAATTGCCTCACCTCCCCCCTCCAAAAACAAAACAAAAAGAAAAGAAAAGGAAATCCATAAGGTTCTTGAAGTGGTTTATAGAAAGCAGGAAGGGAAAAGTAGTATCAAGTATCTCTGGCTTTACAGGGGGATAATTCCATTGATATAGGAGAGAATTCCTAGATCAGAAAATTTCCTCTTCCAGGCAAGTTGGTAACTTCTCTGTAAAGTATCTTCCTAGAGAGCTGCCCAAAACACTAAGACACTGGATAAATGACTTGCTAAAGATCATGCAGGCAATGCGTATCAGAGGCCAGGACTTCCTGGCTCTGAGGTCAGCTCTCTACCCACTATCCCACGGTAAAGGAGAAGACATAAAAAGGGAATATTCCAATGTCATGTTTATCCTTAAATTTGTACCCTAATCGCATCCTTTCCTAGCTCCTGAGGATTTTTTTTCCCCAATTCTTATCCCTTTCCATTCCAACATCTTCAAAATCTTCCTCTCTATTGGCTTACGTCACTCTGCCTTCATACATGTTCAAGTCTGACCAATGCGGGGCGGGGAGGGGTTGGGGGAGGGGGCAGAGAAGGCCTTCATCTGCCTTTATTTGACAACCAGTTAATTTCCTTTTCTCCCTGAAGACTCCTAGAATTATAAATCCAGAGCCATTTCCTTTATTCTCTACCTACTCATCATTAACTCTGCAAAAATGATTATTTTGTAAAGTGAAAAATTTAGCTCTCAACAGTGTTTTTGTCCACTTTAGTACTTTGTTTGAAATTAGGGTACAGTGCCACCAGGTGGCAGCAGGTGCCTTGCTTGCATGACAAACCATAGATGTGGTTTGCTAGAGATGGAAATAAGCATATTTCTCTTTTAAAAAAAGACAAAAACAAATAACAACCACAAAAACCCAATTCTTTTTAAACCATCCAAATAAATATTATAAAATATTTTGATAAAGAAAATACATACAGACCAAGCTTTTAAAGAAAAATAAAAGACGACTATATATTATTTGGTACCTTTCTCCCTTGTCCTTACTGTTAATCAGTGCTAAATTTAACCATGGCCTTACCCCATTCTTGATTAAAATGCTTCCTTTCTAATTCACCCTAGCTTTTTCCATGACTCAAGAACTTTTGACTACTCTCCCCTATAGACTAGCATTGAAATATTTTCCCTCCATTTTTGGCTTTTTTCAGAAACCCTCTTTTACCCAGTAGAAGAACAAGGCCAAATTTCTACATCTCCCTGAAAGCACGACAGCATTCTCCAATCAGAAAGAAGTAACTTTCTATTTTCCTTTTTAAAAGGAGATCTCTCTCTCTCTCTCCCTCTCTCTCTCTCTCTCTCTCTCTCTCTCTCTCTCTCCCTCTCTCTCTCTCTCCCTCTCTCTCTCTCTCTTTCTCTCTCTCGCGCTCTCCAAGATATTCTACCCTATTAGAATGTAAAAACAGAGACTATCTTTCGTATCCCAGTATTTAGCACACAATAGGTGCTTAATAAATGTTTATTGACTAACTCACTGAGATATGAGGATAACAATAAATGCCTTACATGTATAAAGTGCCTTGCACTTTGAGAAGTACTTTTCCATGTTACCTCATATGACACTCACAAAATTCCTATGAGGCAAGACTTTAATTTTACTTTTCAGATGAGAAAACAAAGGCTCTGATTGGTAAAGAAACTTGCTTGAGACTGAAAGGCAGAACAGAACAATAGTTATAGCCTACTCATTCTGCCTCCTTCTGGCCTGAGGCTCATTGCACTGCTATGCCAGGCAGACTGTATCTTGCATCATAAACTGCTTCTGAAGCTAACTGCTTTCTGAAAACAAGTATCTTTTACTGAAGAATGTGACCCTGTGAATTACATTTTCATCACAGAACCTGGCAAAGTTTCATAGTAAACATTTAAAGTGGTTTCATCAAGGCTTCTGTGACAACAATTTGCATTCTTCACCACCACACTATAAAAACTGTATTCTCAAAGGTCACCAGTGGCCTTCTTGCCAAATCACGGAATCCTGTGGAGAGGCAAAGAATCTTAGAGATCACCTCTAGTCCAATTTTCTCATTTTGCTGAAGAGACACCTGAGACCCAGAGAGGTTAAAAGACATAGCGATTAAGATTGAGATGCCAAAGGTCACTCAGACAATTAGGGGCAGAGCCAGGGATTCCAGGTTGGTAGGCTCACTACTACACCCACGTGGCCAGTGACTTTCTTCCTATGTCAATCAATCAATAAACATTTATTAAGCGCCTGCTATGTGCCAGGCACTGTACGAAATGCTTGGGATACAAAGAAAGACCAAAGATGGCCCCTGACCTCAAAGACCTCATATCTAATAGGAGAAGACAATGCATAAAAAGAATCTGAACAAATCAGAGGGGTACCCAGCATGGAGGCATAATGAAGTCCAGAGGGGTGCAGCCATCCAGGTGCACTGCCAGGTGGGAAATGATGAAATGGTAACCCTTGGGTGCCCTCCTTAAATGGAGGAGCTCTCCACTGTCCATTCCTCTATCTTCTCCAACCAGAGGGAAGGAGGGGCCCCAGGAGCAAAGGATACAGACCAAGTAGGTGTGAGTTTTAGAGCCGATGTGATCCAACAGGACAATGGGGTTCCAGAAGACAGGATGGAGTCCAGGAGAGTATCAGGTGGGAAATCGATGAGCTCATTTTCTTTGGCTTCTTCATCAAGTGCATTCAGCCTTAGCGATTAGCTTTCTTATCTTAAAACATTCACCTCATTGCTTCTCTTATAATATAATATCTTGTTTCATAATGCCTATCCTGATTCCCTGCCTACCTGTCTTGTTATTCCTCTCTTCATTTTCTCATATGCTGTACCTGATCTTATCCTCTAACTGCATATTACAAGTTTTATACAGGGGTGGGGAACCTGAGGCCTCAAGGCCACACGTAGCCTTCCAGAATGCATCCCCATTTGTTCTGTGACGTTTGGATTCAGTCAAAGGGCTGCACTTGAGGACCTAGAGGGATCTGTTCTTTGAAGCTTGGATTCCATCGAAGGAACACACTTGAGGACCTAGAGAGCCACATGTGGCCTCGAGGTTGCAGGTTCCCCACTCCTGTTTATACTCTATCTTCTGCTCTTCTCCTTTAATGACATTAGGCATCAAGCCCCCTTTCTTCCCCTTTGGACAATTCCTCTATGCCTCCCTGCTACCCCATCTAATTCAGGCAGCTAAGTGGTACAGTGGATAGAGTGATAGCCCTGGAGTCAGGAAGACTCAAGTTCAAATTCTGTCTCAGACACTTACTAGGTTTATGACCCTGGGCAAATAAATTATTCTGCCTCAGTTTCTTTAACTATATAATGGGGATTATGATAACATCTGCCTACTAGGGTTGATATAAGGATCAAACTAGATAAAGCATTATATAAATGCTGTTATTATTATTATCATTTCATAAATGGATTATTGCAAAAGCCTTTGAATTCGTGTTCTTGACTGGAGGCTTTTCCCTCTCTAATACATCCTGCCCTGCCCCTTTCCTGTAGTCACACTGACCTTCTGATGTTGCCAGCTTGTTCGTCACAATGGGCCACTTGAGCCACATGCATTCTTTATCTATCTGACTCTCCGCAGATCATAAGGTCTTCTTAGACCTTTTTCCCTATCTGTGGCCTCTTTTAGCACCTTCTGCCTGGTTCCGTCTCCACTTTGGAAAAGGTCTCTTGAGCCTATTAAATACGCATCTCTGGCTCTCCATCCTCTATCATTTCTCTCGTAAATAACAGTCAGCTAAAGAGGAGACTGGTTGTTTCAGTAGCAACTCAGGTGCTTCTTGGGATAATAGCTGGATAACTGTCCTTTGTTCTTTCTGGCCTCATAGGGAACTACTCCTCCCTTGGTCTCATCTCTTCTTTTAAAAGATTGCATATTTTTCACTTCCTCTACTTTCACTTGTTTCCCTTCTGGAAGTAATTTCCATCTGACTGTGGGACTACTTTATTGTATTATTGAAATCAAATGTTTCACATTGCTTTAACAATTTCCAGTTTAAAAAACCCACCAAAACATAGCAACTTGAGGTGCCTGACTCTTCAGAGAGGACTTATCCATATCATTTATAACTTTTACTCATCGGCAATGATACATAAAAATGATACATCTTTACTTGATGCCACATAGGCTGTGAGTTCCTTGAGACTTGAGACTTTTATCGTCTTCCTTTGCATTACCAGTGCTTAACACAATGCTTGGCACATAGTAGGTGCTTAATAAATGCTTGTTGCCCTAACTTGACTTGATTTGACGTGGGCAGAAGTCAAGGCTCCCGTTTTTGACAATTGACAATTGACAAATAGGCTGAAATCAGAGACTTGTCTAACTGGGACTAATTAGATGCTGTTGATGGGAGATGCCCGGGGCTCTCCTTTATAAAATGTTTGCTGAGTGAGGCTGCCATATTAGAAGGAGGTAGATACCGCTTGCCTTTGCTTAGCCAAGAGAACTGGAGCATTAGATAAGTGACAAAAACAAATGAAGTTGGAAGAGCACTGGATTTGGGAGCCAGAACACTTGAGTTCAAGTTCCAGCCCATGGCTTACTGCTTATGTGACCTTGGGAAAATAACTTCTTTCTGGGTCTCGATTCCCTCATCTGTAAAATGGGCAGAATATTTGTTATAATCCTACCTCATAGGTTTGTAGTGAGGAGCAAAAGAAGAACTTTTATGAAGTACATATATGGAGTACTTTGTAGTCATTAAGAAACATATTTGTAAGTTATGATTATTGTTCTTATAGGACCTTAAGTATATCACGCTGTTCTGAATGAATACATGTTGATTCCCAACCACAAACTGAAGAAGGTAGGGAAATTGTGGCAAAGAGAAAAATTATGAGACCCCACAGCCTTTGCGATGGGTATTGATTGGACTCAAGTAAGAACATTCTCAGCACTGAAATTTAAGGCAAAGGTGAGGTATTGGCTTAAGAAATAAATATTCAAGTAAACCTTACCTGTCTGAATGAACGACAGCACCAAATTTGGGGTTAATGACGTGAACGATGACACCACGATGGCCCCAGCTCCTTTCAAAGTAGTAACCGCCATCACTCATCCCTCCTGGGTGGAGGGTCTTATTCAAAAACGTCCAGGAGAGCTTCTTCTGCCCATGCATCTCCAGAGTACCACCTTGGCCAACTCCGATGTACTTTAGTCCATAGTAATAGTCAGGCTCGCTGCCGTCATCAGCTCTAAAAGAAAAGACAACAACCAAAACAAACCCGGGCTTGACTATGAAATCATTAAGGAAATTAGCATAAGGGAATAGCATTTCTATAGTGCCTACTATGTGCCAGGCACTGTGCTAGGCACTTTTACAAATGCTACCTCATTTGCTTCTCACAACAGCCTTGTGAGGTAGATACTTTTATTATTATCCCCATTTTATAGTTGAGGAAACTAAGGCAACCAGGAATTATGTGACTTGCCCAGGATCATTAAGAAATTATTCCTAGGAGCTGCTGAGGAGCAAAGTCCCACCTTGAAGGCAGTGACTAAAACATGATATATTACTCTCAGAACATGATATATTACCCACAGCTTAGCAAATGCTGCACAGAGTAGGTACTCAATGAATCAACAACATTTACCAAGTGCCTACTAAGTGCAAGGCACTTATAGGCTAATGGAAATTATAAAGACAAAAATGAAACTGTCCTTGCTCTGAAGAAACTCAGTAAACATTTATTGAATAAATAAAACTGTCAGCAAAAATAACAATCAGACCTTCCACCAATGAATCTATATTCAGGGTCCAGAACAAATATGAGATACTTTGATCAGTCAGTTAATTGATATTTATTATGGGGCTCATGTGCCAGTGCTAAGTGTATTTATCATTAAGAGCACAGATATTGGAAATTTTTCTTTTGGCTTGTAAATGATACAATTTGGGGGATTTATCAGAAATGGAATCTCCGAGATAACTCTTGTACGAGCTGTACCTTAGATACTGTGTATTCTGAATAGAAAACATGTCTAGTAATACTCAATTCATATGACAAGGCATATGTCCTAGTTAAAGGGCTGATGTTGTATGTGCAATGAAATTTCATTCCTTTAACTTTTGGTGTATTTCTCTCACCAATTTTATGAAGTCCTTCTCTTAAATCCAATTTTGATGATTCACTGTTGTATTGAAGTAACCGTAGGTTCTCAAAGGCTATAATTATATAGGTTGGGTGAAGTCTCTGGCAGGTCTCACTGTGGCACAATGGAAAGAACACTGACTCTGAGGTCAGAGGACTTGGGTTAAAATCCTTCTTCTGAAAACTACTACCAATTCTTTTTTTCCCCACATAAAACATTTCTATATTAGTCATTTTATACAAGAAGACTTGAATAAAGGAAAATGAATGAAAGTGAAAACAGCATGTTTCAGTCTGTATTTAGATAGTATCATCTCTTCCTCTGGAGGTGGGTAGTATACTTCATCATTAGTCCTTTGGGACTGTCTTGGATCACTGTATTGCTGAGAATAGCTAAGTCATTCACAGTTCTTCACAGAGCAATATTGCTGTTACTGTGTACAACGTTCTCTTGGTTTTATGAACTATGATTGCTTTCATGATTCATCATGGCATAAAACCTAGATTCTCAAAAGTTATGCCCCTATAGCAAAAGTTCTGTTAGGTCACGTTGATCTGAGAAGGTTTCAAGTACAGGCCTAGTGATGTCACCCAAGGACCCAATTAGCTAATGAGAGAGGCTCATCTTTTCATTGTCTTTGGAGAAGGTAAGTAGAGGATCAGGGGTCAGGAAGGCCTGAGTTCAAATCCGGCTTCAGACATTTACTAGTTGTGACCCTAGGCAAGTCACTTCACTTCTGTTTGCTTCAGAGTTTCCTCCTCTGTAAAAATGAGGATTATAATAGCTTCTACCTCCCAGGGTTGCTGTGAAGATTAAATGAGGTAATAATTGTAAGGTACTTAGCAGAGTACTTGGCACACCATCAGTGCTATATAAATAGTAGTTACTATTATCATTAATCACCTCTGGCTCATCACCCAGTGATGACATTTTTGGCTAGAGAAATTAATGAAGAACTATCTACAAAATGGAGGAGTTTCTGTCTGGGTTAATGGAAGAAATATCTATGCCGATGAAATTGTGGATTTTTCAAAGTGTGCAGGTATTGAAGACTTATTTTATACTGACATATCCCAAGTGGAATAGGAACCCTTCTTGTTTTTTTTTTCAGAAATCCTCCTTTAAATCCAATTCAATATTGTACAGTCCAGGAAAGCTATTTACCTACCTTCCAAACAAGATGATGCTGAAATTACTCTGGAAAAGGCAAGTCTCACTTCCAACATGCATTTCTCCACCATTCTCAATGAGTATATGTCGAGTCCGCAAAACAATTGGCTCAGTGTTATCCTTAATAACTAGCTTTCCTGAATAGGAAGAAAGAGAGTGAAGTCTGAGCAGCAGCAGCATGGAGAGATGAGCATACAAGAAACTGAGAGCTGGAAGATGCTTGTAAAGTCAGTTAGTCCAACTCCTTGAGGGGTTGCTAGAAAGGTCCAGACTCGAGGCTGCAGGTTCCCCACCCCTGGCCAACCCATTCATTTTGTAAGGAGGAAAATGAGACCTAAGGAGATAAAGTAAAGTGTGGCCCAAAGCCACAGGTAAGCTAGTAGCAAACATGGCCTTCTAGAAGACAATGCTGAAATATAGAATCTATCTTTCTCTCTAATGCTATGGCATGACCCTGGGCAAATTACTCACTTTTCTGCCTTCAGGTTCCTTACTTGTAACATGAGGGGGAGAGTGGACTAGGTGACTTCTCAAGTACCTTCCAGACCTAAACGTAGGATCTCAGGAATATTCTCCCAAGGAGAAGTTTTTCTTTCTCCCTTTTGGTCATCTTTTCACTCCTCTTTTCTTTGGTCTGTCACTTTATTAGTAATAGAGATCTCTTCCCTCTACAGCGAAGATTAGCAACTTCTCAGAAACTTAAAGAGAATTGCCCAGGGCACTGAGACGTTCTGTGACTTTGCTATGGTCACATCATATGTATTAAGGACAGAAGTTAAAACAAGACTTTTTGACAACAGGGCCGTCATTATGCCTGGCTTCCACAACACCCTACAAGCAGCATCATATTTGCTTAATACGGTTGTCACCATACACTGTGCTTGGAAAAGGAATTGTTTAGGAAGGAAATTACCAGGCCCAATAGTCATCTCACTGATGATTTTCATTTGTAAAACCTCCAACGAGGACAAGCTATAAACCAGCTCTGGATGGCATATAGCTGTTGGTTAGTTCTGAGAACCAGATGCTATGATTGATATTAAACTGTAGCTGACTCCATGTGTCTGTCTATCTGAACACGTGGCAGAAACCTGTCCTAGCTCTCTATCTTCTTAGAGGGGATATTAGTCAGGGAAGGAAAAGAGAGGAGAGGGCTTGCTGAAGAATACTTTGCTGCTTACCTCCATTTGTAATGTGGATGGAATGGACGGTGGCTGAGGATGTGAGCAGAAGCCTTCTGCCCTGACCAATGTGAACACGATGACCTTCGTCATGGCCAGGGGCCCAGGGATGTAAATCAGGGCTATGGTCAGGACATTCTGCTAATGCTCCTAGAAATGAAGGGAAGTACCATTTATCCAGAATCCATTAAACGTGGGCCTTTTCCCCAAGATGCTCAAAGTGACTAGAAGGAGACTCTAATTCATCCTCACCCCATACCCACAAAATGGGAGAAGCATCAGAATAATCCCCACTTTACAGATGGCAAAGCTGAGTCACAAAAGAGGATACTGCCAATTTTCTAGGCATGTTAAATGCTAGAATTAGAGCCTATCTCGCTTGATTCCTAAGGGCCCTTCTGTTCTTTTGAAAGTAGTCCTGATTCTCCTTTCACTCTGATCATAATGAAGATGCTCTCTCCCAAGCAGGTTCCATTTTGTTATCATAATTTTCCAGACAATAAGTTATGACAGCATAGTCAGGAAGCTCTGGATTCAAATTCTATCTCAGGAACTTGCTAGCTATGTGACTTAACCTCTCTGTGCCTCAGTTTCTCATTTGTAAAATGAGGAGGTTGGGCATCATGCCCTCTGAGGCCCCTTCCAGGTCTAAATTCATGAGCTTATGACCCTGTGACTTCCTAGTTCAGAGAGCATAGAAAGGGAGGGTCGGAAGCAATCTGAGGAACAAAAATAGCAACAATAATTATCATAATAATAACGCATGCTGATAATTTTTGCAGTGTACAAAGCTCCTGTGCATATCCATCAACTTATTTCAACAACAACCCTACAAGCTAAGTAAAATGTGGACAAGAACACGCTCTTAGGTGGAAGGAACCACCTGGAGCACCTCATTTCTTAGCTTGCTGTGAGGGGCAAAGCTTTTAAAGCCTCATACAAATGTCAACTATGATTAGTATTATTAAACCATCCATTTCCATTTTGCAGATGAGAAAAGCAAGGCCTAGAGAGAGTCTCCACAGCTTGTTAGTCTAGTCCCATAGCCTTGGGAGTAGAACCCAGGTCTATTCAGTCTGGTTGTCTTGCCATGAACAGACAGAATTCCTCTGGAGACTTGGCCTCATTCATGACTTCCCCATGAATGCAGTCCCTTTTAGTAAATGTGAGCTTTGTCATTAAAAGATGCCCATAAAGAAATACTGTACTTTGGACTCAGCCCTTCAGCTCCCTTCTATAAAAGTCAGCATAAGGCGACTCTGTCTCTGATAGTCAAACTGGTTGGATGAGGTATTCGCCTTTTACTTTTATTTTTTTTCTTTTAAAATAAATTTTATTGATGCTTCAATTTACAATCCAGTCATTTCTAAATATAAAGCCCCATTCCTCAAACTATGTTGCTAGTACTATATAACACTTTTTCTTCCTAAGCCTACACATACATGATTTGAATTGAAAGGTCACATTCAAGCCAAATCCACAATTTAATTTTTTTTAGCATAGGAAACCCTTGGGGAAGAAACTCCCTCCGACAATTCAGGTTGGCAACTTATAGTCATGAGCTTTGCAACGTATGGTTATGAGCAGTTACCTCGGTCATGAAAAGTTAAATGAGTTCTCCAGGGTCACACAGCCCATAGAGGTTAGAGAAAGCACTTGAACCTAGGTGTTTTGGTGGGGGGGGGGAAGGCTCTGAGATCCATTCTCTATCTACTATTCCGTGTTGACTCTCAATTTGATTGAACTCAATTCAAAAGGCATTTATTAAGCACATGCTAGTTGTGACTCTTTGGTAGGTGCTAGGAATACAAAGACAAAACTGAAACAGCACCTGACCTCAAGAAGTATCCATTCCATTAAGGGGATACAAGGTATGCACTAAACAGTAACTCCAAGCTAATTTGGTCAAGCATGGTAGTGCATCCCTGTAATTGCTACCGAAGGAGGCTGATGCTAGAGGATCTCTTGAGTTCAGGAGCCAATTGGTTGCCCGCACTAAATGTGATATCAATATGGTGAGACCCCAAGAGGAGGGGACCATCAGATGCCTAAGGAAAATTGAGTTGGCACAGGTGAGAAAATGGAGTAGGTCAAACCCCCTGCTGATCAATGTGGGACTGAGTCTCTAGGGAGCAATGTACATGCAGTCTGAGTGGGGGTGGCAGAGAGAGAGAGAGAGAGAGAGAGAGAGAGAGAGAGAGAGAGAGAGAGAGAAAGAAATTGAGACCCCCTGGTTCATTAGGCTGGAAACCTTGGCTACCATTTGAGACTCTAATTATTTTATTAAGAGGTTGAATTCAGGGGGGTTTTAATGAAGCATTTTCTGCTTTTGCAAATTCAGAGAGATTCATGTTTAGTGGCCATCAGATGGAAAATGCAGACTAGCTCAGCAGTGGGATCTTTATCTTAATGCAATAATATTGTATTTCCAAATATGTGGCAAAGCTGCCAAGATGTGTTTTAGAAAACTATTTCTGTTTCAGTATCCAGAAGACGAGAAAAGTAAAGGGAAAAATGGGCAAGAAATCCAGGGGGCTATTTCTCTTCTAGAGAATTTGTGTAAGGCAAACTGACAATTCACAGTTTGACCCAGATCTGGTCTGTACACTTAGCTTGCTTCCAGCCTCAGAAATAGAGCTGGAGACCAGAGGAATGGCCCAGAGAGCACTCTTCAAGTATCCCCTCTGTCAAGACATAACCGAGACAATTATCCAAAGCCAATGAGTCACTGTTCATGTGTGCAGTATATTTCCTGCCCCAGGGACAGTATTTTTCATTCCAGATACATTTAATCGTCACTCAAATAGGCAAAGTAGTA
The DNA here is from genome assembly GCA_028646595.1 of Phalanger gymnotis. Classification (NCBI taxonomy): domain Eukaryota; kingdom Metazoa; phylum Chordata; class Mammalia; order Diprotodontia; family Phalangeridae; genus Phalanger; species Phalanger gymnotis. The sequence goes on from CM053624.1 coordinate 90,896,465, forward strand.
CAGTTCCCCAACCATGATCTAGGGAGGGGTGGTTCAGACTTGGCACAGCAACCCATAGATCCACATGGGAAGCTGTTCTTGGATTAGCCCATGAGGCTGATCTGCTCCTACTTGTAAGGTTTCAGGAGCAGGCAAACAGCACCTTACTCTCGCCTTATTCATATTCAGCCTTAACACCATTTCTGTCCCTGTAGCATCCTTGACATGTTAGCCTTGAGTGCAAATCTTTTCTTTTTTGCTTTAGGCCTTGATGCCTTACCCTCCATCAGGGACATTTGGGATTTCCTTTGCATGATTCAGGGTTATTAAGTGACTTCAAGGCTTGGATCTGCAATGCATTTGGTGAAATATTTGGGGGGATTTCTGCCATTTTCAGGTCAGTGGTACGGTGAAAAGAGTAATAGACCAGGAGTCTGGAGAGACTGGCATTCACTGCCTCTGACAGCTCATAGCTGTGTGATCTTGGGCAAGTTATTTTCTAATCCTTCACAGGGTTGTTGGGAGGAGAAAATGAAATAATATAAGTAAAGCCCTTTGCATACCTTACAGCACCATATAAATGGCAGTTATTAATAACAAGGTGTCCCAGAAGTCTTAGTGAACTATTAAGCTACAAAAGCTTCAAGTGCACTAAAAGTTACGAGACACCATTTTAGCTGAAGAACAGAGGCCAAGTTTACACAACAAAGGTTCTGCTTCTCCTCTGGAGTCTGAAAGAGTGTGTCTCAGGAGGGGGGAGAGAGAGAGAGAGAGAGAGAGAGAGAGAGAGAGAGAGAGAGAGAGAGAGAGAGAGAGAGAGAGAGAAGAGATGTTGTGGGCATGAAGATTTTGTTTTCCTTTTCACAGAGTCTCAGAGTTAAAAGGAACCGCAGAAACTGTTAAGGTCAACCTGTACCTGACCAACCTCTAGTTTTGAATGAACAAAGGACCATTTTCAAGTGCCTTAAAATTGAAAAGCAAGAGGGAAGCTCTCAATCCATCAAGAAATGCCCAGGGAAGAATCTTATTTCTTCACCCCAAATACCTAAAATGAATCAAGTCTTTGGAGAATTTTTTTTCAACCACATCAACACAGATTATATAGATAACTCCAGTGATAGTCTCAGTTAACTAAATTTTCAAAGTTAAAATATAAACTGCTTCCACTTAAGCCACCAATAATAAGATTAATAATTTTATGTAAATTCCTTTCCCACTCTATACATTTACACCAGCTATCTGCCATTCCTGAAATGCATCCCTATCTCAACTTCACTTCTCAGAATTCTAATCTCTTTTCACACCTCAGCTCAGGTACCAAATCTTCTGTGATCCCTCCCAATACAGTTATCCCTTCCACATCATGAGAGTTAGGAGTACGATACCACCTGTGATCTGAAAAATCCACATAGATTTTTTGGCCCTATCTTCATACCAGAGAAGTCTGAATTACTATAATATTAAAAGATAAAATATGATGATATTATACAATACTACACACATACTTTATGCATTTCTGAGTTCTTAAACTTTTTCTGTGTCATCTGCTGGCCTGTGCGTGTCACCGGTGGCTTGTGTGGAAATGTTATGAACATTACTTAAGAGTATGAAACAATCATCATCATACGCAGTGACGCATTGATGAGTCATCATCATACCCAGTGTATGCTTGATTTATATATAGTTTTAAATCCCATGTCTCATCAAGGGAAGGGAAAAGAACTATCTTTCTAGTGTTGCTCACTAATGTGGAAAATGTTATGAAAATTAGATAAGAGCATGGAAGAATCATTATCGTAAACGGTGACGTGATATTTCGTTACCAATCCCACCAAGAGCTGCCATGCCATTGTGCAAGTTCATGTCACAAACAGGTTTTGGATGTATAGTGCAAACAAGTGTGTTGCTTTCTAAATAATGGTACTATAAACAAGCCTATTAGCTACAGCTTTTTTTTTCTTTTTTCTTTTCTTCCTTTTTTTTTTTACATTCTTAGCATGACGGGGCAATTGAGAGCATGCATAAGCGCAGGCAATGATTGGTAGGGGGTAATGGGACTTAGAATGTATGAACGAACTGGTTTAACTGTTTTAGGTATTGAAGACAGTGGCTGGTATAAGCACTGACTGGATGAATAAGCCTAAAGTAATCTCCACTGTGATAAAATAAACAGCTTAAATAATTAACACGAATTTAATAGAAGAGTGTGGAAGGGATAATTGCTGATAGCTTTCTGCCCTTCTTCAATTTTCTTTGGACTGTTCTTATTTGTGTACATATCATTTCATTAAATGAGATAACATTTACAAAGCACTTGGCATAGTGGCTGGTACATAACAGGTGATTGATAAATGCTTCTTCCCTCCACTTTCCCCTCCTATCATATCTTGACCACCTCCAAACCCCAGTGGAATATAGGGCTCCCTGAAGGCAGAAAACAGATTTTTGCCATTGTATACCCAGGCTCTAGCATAGTGCCTTGCTTAATGAATGTTCACAAAATCATAGAATTTTAGAGGTGGAAGGGACCTCAGCAGCCCCCCAGGCCAACTCAAGGAATGCCTAACCAAAACATCCCCAACAAGGGGTTGTACAGCCTCTTCTTGAAGGACTTGCAGTGAGAAGGAGATCATTATGTCTGGAGGTGGCCCATTCCTCTTCTGGTCAGCATCAAATGCCTTGACATCAGATCCAAATTTGTCTCTTAGCAGCCCCCCTCTAATGCTCCTGGGTCTGTCATCTGGGGCTAAACAGGATATCTACTCTTTCTTCCACGTGGTACTTTAATTCTAATGTTTGAATTGCACTCGCATAAAGGATTCCACAACATATTACCATGTTCTACCTGCACCTCTCTGATTTAAGGATTATTAATTGGCAAGATGAGTCAAACACCGTGAACTCATTGGAGAAAACCATCACTTATAAACATGAGAACAATGATAGTCAGTGAGGCTGAAAATTTTTTTTTTTTAATGTACACATTTAAAAATGCGTTTTCCTTTACAAACTTACACTTTTACTTTGATTTTTATTGATTGTACTTTTGTCTTTTGACTTATAGAATATTCTGCTCTTGCTCTCAGACATTAAAAGAAACTGAAGGCGATAAGTTGGGTATATTTGAGCTGCCTAATCATTCCCTCTAGTAGCTTCAATAACCAGCTACCTTCTCCCACTGGAATAACTGGCCTGGATGCCTGACCCCACATGACCTCCAGTCCTCCTAGCTAGGGCCACTCAACCTGATCATCACAGATTCTGGGGCAAATCTGGTCCCAGGGCTGTAGGAATAAAAGGAGATGTGATTCCAGAGATCAGGCAATTGTATTCTGGTCTTGCTTACTAGGTTCTTTCTTTGTTCCCTATAAACCTTGAATCCCCATTTGCAGAGAGTAGTTCCTATCTTGCTTCACTGTTCCTGAGTCCCTTCCTTGAAATATTATCTAATAGCCCAGGTCATCAACCTTCAAGAAACTAGAATCCTAGCCCTGATCCCCAGTCCCTCTGGGCTACTTGTGTGTCACCTGCTGCCAGATCTCAATGATGCTTATCTGTCTGCCTGTTTTATCTCCACCTACTACCTGCCACCAGAATCCCCCAGGACTGGGCCTCTTCCAGCCTTCCTGAATCTACTACTGACTTTTTTCATTCTCAGCCTCTTGTCTGACACCAGATGTCTCTGCCCCATGCATGCTCTTCCACCTGGCACATCTGCCTGTCTATGGCTAGACCTTAATAATGTTGAGAAACTGCCTGTCTGAATCCTCACCTGTTATGGGCTACTACATTTCTCTGACATTCACAGGAAGGCTCACATGATTTATATAAATTTATATAAACAAATCTATATAAATTTATCTTTATATATTTATCTATTTAATTTATATATAATTAAATTTATATAAAAGTGTATTAGCCTTACAGTATGCTGTTTTCTTTGTCTGCATTTGAATAGGTTTAATTTTAAAATGTTGGTATCTCAGTCAACATTCTTGTCAAAGTAAAAAGAAGCAAAGTACAAAAGTCATACGTGGAAGAATGGACTAAATAATTTACTTTGTTAGAATTGACTTGTTTGAATTCCAAAGGGCTCACAATGGAAAATGCCATTTATATTCAGAGAAAGAACTATGGAGTCTGGATGCAGATCGAAGCGGACTATTTTCTTTTTGTTTTGTTTCATTTTCTTTCCCATGGTTTCTCCCATTTGTTATAATTCTTCTATACAACATGACTAAAGTGAAAATGTTTCATAGGAATGTATATTTAGAGCCTATATCAGATTGCAGGCCATCTTGAGGAGGGGGAAATATTTAAAACTTATAGAAGTGAATGTTGAAAAATAAAAATAAATTAACTAATAAAAAAAGGGGAAAAAAAGAACTAACTTGTTTGGGGCAGGTCTTAGAGATCATATAGACCACACCTCCCTCCTGATTTTAAAGAGGAGGAAACAGACATCCAAAGAAGCCAGACAATTTGTCTAAGGTCACACAGGTAGTAAACAATAGAGATTTTGCTCAAACTCAGGTATTCTGATGGCAAGATCCATGCTCATTTCACTCTCTCACACCATTCATTTCTGAAAGCTGCCGACCTTTTCGGACTTCCTCCTATCACTCTCTTGTTAGGGGCTACCTCACTCTGGCAGTTCTCTCTAATCTCTGGGTCTCCACCCTTAGTGGTCTGGTCCATCCTGTCACCACCAAAACCCCACGATCATTTATAGGATCTGTAAGCATCACAGCGTTGGAAACTACTCACCTGGGAATAGAGCAGAAGTGACGAAGGCAAACCTGAGCCAGCTGACTGCCAGCGCCATCTTGCAGAGAGAGGGATGCTTTCCAGCTTTTCCAACTTTTCCTTTCATTCTGGGGAAGTATCTGAAACCAAAGCCGGCCAATGGCAGAAACTCAATTGCGCTGTGAAGTTTACTGACCACTTAGCCCCTAAATCTCCCCATCTGATCAACTATGGCATTACCGTAGGATGTAGACTCCCTTCCACCGGCTGAACTGAATTAACATACAGAAGATGGTAAGCACAAAGACAGAAACTGGAAGACAGGCTGAGCGGCGAGGGAACATAGGGCAGAAACACGGCAATAAGACCCTGGAGCACTGAGCAAGCAGACACATAGAACACACGCTTGCTCACTCACACGTGCACACTTGATAAATATGGCTGAAACTGAACACTCAAGGTTGTGAAATGAAGAGTCTGTATGAGCAGACATTCCTTCCCCACCATAGCTTGGGTAATGGCTTTCCCAAGGTCCAGCCCCAAGGCTGGACTTTGCCACTGCATTTGTCCTAGTGCACAGAGATTGAGTCACAGATGAAATTTCATCCTTAGCCCTGAACCTGACCCCCAGAGAGAGAAAAGTAAACCAAGTCTCATTGAAAGTAAGATGGGAATTACTTTGGTTAGACTATTAGAGGCAAATATTCATCTTAAACCTCCCTCTTCATCTCTCAATACATATTATCCAAAGTGGCAGCTGAAGATGAGTCCCTAGCCAGGTGAACCAGGAGCTGGAGGACTTAAACCTCCATTTCTTTATAGCTAATCGTTACTCAGTTTTTTTTTTTAAACTTGCCTGACTCTCCATGACCCCATTTGGTGTTTTGTCTTTGGCAAAGATACTGGAGTAGTTTGCCATTTCCTTCTCCAGTTTATTTTACAGATGAGGAAACTGAGGCAAACAGGATGAAATGACTTGCCCAGGGTCACACGGCTAGTAAGTCTATGAGGCCAGATTTGAACTCAGGAGGATGAGGCTTCCTGATTCCAGTCCCCAAACTCTATCCACTTCACCACCTAGCTGCCCCTCCCTTAGTACATCTGGATTAAAGTGCTTTTATTTAATCAAAAAACCAAACACATATTATGGATCTACTGTGTTCAAAGATCTCTCTTGGTCCACTTTAGTTGTGGTTCAGATGAGCCTTCTCCTTTCAGTACTTGCTCTTATGAACTAAGAATTTTCTCTAACTCTTCAACCTGAAGTAAAGGTTGGACTGGTGGGTCTCGAAGGTCTCTTGTAGCCACGTGAATCAAGGCCTAAAGTGTGGTTGGAGAAGCAGGTAAAAATTGAGTCAGGTAAATGAATAACACTACAAGAGGTATTTGGCGTGATCTCTTCCACTTAGATGTATTGGGCGGGTTGTGTTGCAAAGGGAGAAAAATGGTATTCCTGGGAGGAGGGGGCTGATTCAAAAATATAAGCTATGTATCAATGTAGTAATGGCATCTAAATAGTTATTCCGCTTGAGGTAGGATCAGGTTTAACAGATGTAATGGAACAAATTCTCTTTGTTTCTGTCAGATTTTCAGGGTCACATGTCACCTGATATAGTAACACCTTTCCCAAGGCATCCAGAGCAACGGTGCATGTTTTTACTGTCAGTGGGAAGCAGGGGTGTGGGTGAGACAGATGAAAAATTTGCTATCCCCAGCAGAGAAGATAGAATGTCTGCTACTCAGCCCTGGGAAGGGCAATGGGATCACACAATCCTTAGGGAAGGAAAGATTTCTATTCTCTTTTGAGCCAGTAGCCTTAGCCTGGTGATGTAGAGGTGAGGAACTCATAGGATCACAGATTTTAGAAGTGGAGGAAACCTTAGAGGTCATAGTTCAGCCCCTCGTTTTACCCATAAGGAAACTGAGAGCCGGTAAATGACTCAAATGGCTCATCCAAGGGGAAGTGTCAGAGCTGGTATCCGGACTCAAATCTTCTGACTCTAAACATCATTCACCTTCCTGATGGCATATAGGAGACAGCACTGGAAAGAGCACAGGACTGGAGTCAGGACACCTGGGTTCCAGTGCTGACTCCGTGGGCTTGGAGAAATTATCACTAAGGTCCCTTCTAGCTCTAAAATTCTATGAGTTAAACTAATGTTAGGGGGCAGCCAGGTGGTGCAGTGGATAGTGCTGGACCTGGAATCAAAAAGACCCCAGTTCAAATCTGGCCTCAGACACTTACTAGCCATGTGACCCTGGGCAAATCACTTAAACTCTGTTTGCCTCAGTTTTCTCATCTGTAAATGGGGGCAATAATAGCACCTACCTCCCAGGGTTGTCGGCAGGATCAAATGAGATAGAAACTGTAAAGTGGTTGGCACAGTGCCTGGCACATGATAAACACTATATAAATGTTAGCTATTACCATTATTATTGTTATTAATTACCACTGATAATTATGATAATCACAATAATAGCATTTGCTTAAATATCACTTAAAGGCTTACAATGCATTTTACATATTTTATTTTATTAGATCCTCACGCAACACCCTCGTGGGGTATATCTTAGTCAGAACTCAGGTCTCCCAATTCCTGGTTCACTGTTCCTTTCACTACTGTTATGCTTCCATACTACAAAGATCTGTGATTTCATCAATATTGGGTCTATTCCCTCCACTGGTGCAGATTATGGCCCTCTTCAGTGCCTTACTAGTTACTGTTGCCAGAAAAAGTCTTCATCTAGAAGCCAGCCATGTGGTATTGAGTGTCTCAGAATGCAGCTGGTAGTCTGCTAGCATAGCCCAGGGTTACCTCCAAGTCACAAAAGCAGCCCAGAGTAGGACCTTACCAGAGCCTACACCACATCTAAACCTCAAACCAAAATACACCCTTTTGTGTATCACGAACCTCATTGGCAGTGTAGTAAAATCTATGGACCTCAGACTTATGTTTTTAACACCAAAAGGACCAGGTTACCAATCGATACATTAATTTTTAAAATAATTTAAAATACTTTTACTATAATTTACTATGCATTTTAATATAAACAGATGCCATTTAAAACTTTAAAAGAAAAATTGTCATGCTACTACCTTTTTCATTTTTTGCTTTTTTGAAAAAAAATGCTCTGTATCAGTTGACTCAGCTTGGTCTTTTGAGGTATTCTTAAATTCTGGTTCTTTTAAATGCACAAAAGAAAATACATAGGATTATGAAGGAAACTAATTATACTGAAATACAATTGGCCCAATATTAAAAAAATAAGTTCACAGATCTTTATCATACGGAATTTTTTTTTAAATCCTACTTTGAAAAAAAACATAACTTTTTTTCTATCACTACTGAGAATTTCTGCTGTCTCAAAATTACATTTATAAGGTTAGAGCTGCTGGTCCCCAGGGACCAAAGTAATCATGCTATCCACTGGAGCAAAATTCCTATCATTGAATAAAAAATACAGGTTTTGGGTTTTTCGGGGTTTTGTTTTGTAATAATGAAGTTATTTTCTTAACAAGTGGCCATCTTTACAAAAAAGATCCCAATGGTCTGAAAGTTTACATGCCATGAAGTATTCTTTAAAGTAAAGGTAAGAATATAAGTTCTTGAGGGCAGGAGCTGTTTTAACTTTGTCTTCAGATAAAAGTGCCTTGCATAGAGTAGGTGCCTAATGAATGCTTGCTGAATTGAAAAAAGCTTCTCTGATCTAATCTTTGAATTCTCTCCCAAGTAAGAAGAGTTTCTGCAGTTAGCCGTTAAAAGCCATCTGGCAAAAGGAAGTAAGATTCTGATCCCCTTTGTCTGGCAAGACACACTCTTTGAAATGGTTCCCAGCTGCTGGATGCTTCCAAAAAGTGAATATTAGCAAACAACGCTAAAAAAGTCGATGCAGGAAGCCATTAGTTGGTGGCTGGCAGCTACTGCAAGTGTCAATACCCATGATGTATCAGAAAACACATTCTCCGAAGCATGATTGGGAACCTTGGATCTGTCAGGCTTCTCACATAACTTAATGAAGATGATTCCAATGGGATGACGAGAGTATGTCTCTCTTTGTGGGAGGAATGAAAACACGCATTTTAAAGTCTGGCACTCCAAGATTGTCCATAAGTCATCAGACTAATGTACTACCATTCTCAGTATCTTTCAGATACTCTGGTTTTTTTCAAGTTCACATTCAGTTTGACCTCTCTGTTAGCTAGATCTGAAAGTGCTCTGGAAAAAGGCTTTGGCTGTGTAGGGTTATAAGGAGAGTCCCCAGAGTCAGTTTACTGTTGAAAGAGAGGCCAAAGCTGGGTAGGTACAAAAGAATTCACCACAGCACCCCAACATCCACTCCCTTCTTTGTCTTCTCCTCTGATCCATTACACACAGGAGTCATTTGTATCTTTCCTCCATTTTCCAGACAACTGGGATGAAAATTGCCTTCATATCTCACCAACCATCACCTAGAGAGGAAAAGGAAAAAAAGGGAGAAAAGGAGAATTTTATAGTCACTGCCTTTGGGAAGGTGCATAAAGTCACTGGATAAGTGTTTTGCCACCAAAATTTGCAAAAAAATATTATCTCAGGGCTACTCTATGTCTCAAGGTCCTCCTCTATAAAATGAAGTTGATAATACCTACATTCTCAATTCCTTATGTTTGTATAGAGGCTAAGTACACATGAGGTGCTTTGAGAAATTTTAAAGAGCACTAGGAAATGGCATGGTTTATGTAGAAGGTAGCTGGTGATATGAAAAACACATTCAATTAGGAATAAAAAAAATCTGGGGTTTGAGTCCCAGGTCATGACCTTTGGGCAAATCACATGACCCTTTGGGATACCAGTTTCCTTGTCCATAAAATGAAGATAATAATACATTCCCCAAGAGAAAGCATGGATTATGGATAGAGAATTGGTCTCAGAATCAGGAAGACCTAGGCTCAAGCCTTGGCCTCTGAAATATACTGGCTATATGCCCCTAGGAGCAATATAAATTCCCAGTATCTCCAGGCAACCTTCCAAGACTGTCGAGCACACCTCAAGATACAAGGGTAAAGGAAATTTCTTCGCTGAAGAGGAAACATGCTAGGAAATGCTGAACAAATGTAATGTTTCTATTTAGCTGCATTTTTAGGGATCATGAGAAGAGTAGGGATCATTTCAAGCTTTCCAGACAGAACACATTAGAAGCCCAGAGGGACAGTTGGGGAGATTCTTTCCTAGGGGTAAGAGAAAGAATGAATGCGCATATCCTCCTCTTTTCATTGTCATGACAAGGGAAGAAGGGTTCTCATTCTAGAATAAAAGGATATTAGTCTTGATCAATAGAGAGCAACAGCCACCAGAATGAGGCTAACTCCCCACCACCAACTCTCTCTCTCCTTGAGATAGAGAAGGAAAAGATGCTCTTGGCCCTCAAAATGCATTATCCCCCTAGACCTAGCCTCTATGCTGCTTAGACACTACAGAGAGAAGACGGGACTCAGAAGGAAATAGCATTTCTACATTTTTCTTCTTCATTTTTAAAACAGAAAGCCAAAGAACAGCCAATGAGAGGATGCCAACTGTATGCCAGTGCCCACATGAAAGGAAGGTTATGGAAATCTGGATGGGAGGCAGTCATTTGTTCTTTCCAATATCCTCTTTGCCCTGCATACTCCTGTAATATCTGTGTGAAGCACTTTGCAAATCTTAAAGCAATTTATAAATGCCAGCAATTATTATTTTCTCTTTGTCTTTTTCTGTCTCTCTCTCTCCCATTTCACTCTGCAACTGAAGCAACCCTCTGTTGAGTGAACCTTTTCCTGGGAGCAGCAGGCTACTTTTGCTCCCATAACCAAGACCAATAGTGCCAAAATTATAGGCTACTCTAAGACCACTTCAAATGCTCGGTCTACTTCTGGGTCAGATCAACCCTGACTATACTTAGCACTGGCAACAGAAGTTTCTGAGCAAAGGGGAAGGAGAAAAGCAAAATGGGATTTGGAGAATGGCATGGCAAATTCATTTTTCATCTCCTTTGAGGATCCTTCCTCTACCATTGATCTAAATTTCTCCAGCCCTGATTGGGGCTTTCTGCCCCAACTTAGGACATGGCAATGACATGTGAGTAGGTAACATAGCTACAGTGATACAGTGGTACACATCTTATTAATAATAGGTCTTGTTTATCAACAGGTTTATATTCCAGTGGAGAAAAAGGAAAAGGTGAAAGCCTGAGTTGACTCTAAGCTCATCATAATAAGAGCTGATTGGTCAATATTACCTTTATGTTCATTATCTCCTTTAAACTACATTTTTCTGTGAAGTAGATAAATACAAGTATTATTTGACATGTGGAAATTGAGTCTTCCAGAGATGAAGTTTCTTGCCTAAAGTCACAGAGCTTAGTAAGCAGTAGACCTGAGACAAATGCAAATTTTAGCACGCTGTCCCCCTACATCATACTGCTCTTTTCTTTCTCATTCTTCACATGGAGTGGTCCCTATGAAATCCTCCTCCTTTCTAGGTGAGTAAGGATCCTCTTTCTCACCGCATTAGGATCTTCCTGTTATTCTTCCCAAATTTGTCTTTGTTTATTTACAGAAAGAGTAAATTGAAGGGACATAAAAACTATCCAGCCAAACCGATATGAAATCACCCTTTGCCTAGAAGTTATCTAGATATTTGGCTAAAGTAATTTGGGGCCTTACTTTTATGTAGCTTTTTAGAGGCAAGTGGGGTACAGTAGATAGAATGCTGGGCCTGGCAGAGTCAGGAAGACCTGAGTACAGATCCAGCCTCACATACTTCTTAGCTGTGTGACCCTGGGCAAGTCACTTAACCTCTGTCTGCTTCAGTTTCCTCAACTGTAAGATTGGGATAATAATAGCACCTACCTCCCAGAGCACTTAGCATAGTGCCATAGTGCCTGGCATATAGTAGGTACTTAATAATTCATGGCTAGTTTCTCTGTCTCTGTCTCTGTCTGTCTGTCTCTCTCTCTCCCTTTACTTTGTGTATTTAGGAGTTGAATGTATTTTCTCTTGATGAGAACACAGTTCTGGGGGCACTAGTCTGTTCATAGTAATCACTTATTTCCCCAATGAGTGCACTAAAGAAGAGATGAGGTTGTGTTTCTATACTAGACCACAAACCTACCTACATTCATAGAGCTTATGGGCAGCTGGGAGGGACCAGAGTTCACAAAGGTGGCTTTTGAGACAGGCAACACTAAGCTATTCTCCCCTAGTGGCACGGAAGCCTCCTCACATAGGCCTCACTCTCATGTCTGTCGTTGGCATGGGGACTTTTGATAGTTTCTATTTCTTCTCTCATGGCAAGATCGAAGTTTTCCATCATATTTCAGCAGATGTGCAACTCTTCTTCCAAGCATCCTGTTTCCAGGCTGGCACACTTTCTGTCTGCCTGGCTCCTGGAAAGATTAATGATTTCCTTCTTTAATCACTTCAGGTGCCACCCCTGCCAGTCCCTGAATCTCAAACTCCACCTGTGGCTGAGGAACTTGGGCCTGACTAAAGCTGAAAACTCAAAAGTCCAAGTTAAATAAAATCTCTATACAACCAAGGATTTGATTTTAGGTTGTTCTTTTTGCCCCAAACTTATGTTTTTTAGATGTGGCTTCTCATTGTATAAGAAGAAACATCCAAAGAAATTCCAAGCACTGTTTGGATAGCTGACCTTTTTCCTAATGTCCATTGGCTATTCTAATAAGCCTCAATTATACATAGGAAAGGTTGAAACAAAAAAAGAGTGGGAACCTTCCTTCTGAGACCTTTCCCAAACAAGGTAGCTTTGGGGCACCTTGATAGAAGACTACCTTCAAAGTAGAAGTAACCCGGTCCTGAGTCTCAGGAGACCCTTAAGTCAGTGACATGATCTCTGGTGGCTGCATCCCAAGGGAAAGGGGGAAGGGCAGGACACCTGGTTTGGTAAGGGGAAACACCCGGCTGGACATATCAGCTCTGAAGGCTAATATTAACTACAGTTATCCCTTCTACATTACAGGGTTTAGGGGCATGGCACTCCTCTACCTGGAAAATCTATGTAAAATACAGTAGCCTTTGAGTATCATCCACTGGATTTCACTTTCTTTTCACAAATCTTAACTTTTCACTTATTTTAACTCTAAAAAAGAAATTGTGTATATTGTATTAAAGGATAGAATATGCTGATATTATATAATACTATACATATATGTTAAGCATTTCTGAGTTTCTGTGTTGTCTGCTGGCCTTTGCGTGTCATCAGCAGCTTCTACAAAATTCTCATTTAATTTTTTATGCCAACTCGCCATACATAGAAGAAACCGCAATGGGAAAAGTCACAATGTAGAAGGGAGAACTGGAATGTTAATGTTCAAGCCCCTGGATTTCCATGTGAAAAACCACATGGAAACCAAAGGATTTAAGTCATCATTAATCTCTAGCACACAATAAGGCAGGTAGGTGGCCCAGTGGATCAAGGGCTTGTGCCTGAAATCGAGAATACCTAAGTTCTAATGCAGCCTCAGATGCTTACTTGCTGTGTTACCTTGGGCAAGTCACTTAACCTCTGTGGTCTTTAGTTTCCTCCACTGTAAAATAAGGATAATGATAGCAACTTCCTCCCAGGGTTGTTGCAAAGATCCAATGAGATAACATTTGAAAACTGCTTAGCGCAGTGCCTGGCACATAGTGGATGCTTAATAAAGGCTCGTTTCCTTCCTTCTTCTTGCCACAATACTTTGAGAAATTTGAGAAAGGAAACAGCTCAAACTAGGGGAAAAGTATCAGTTTGCTGCATGGAGAAATACTGTCATCGCCTGACATAAAATGCATACCTTCATATAAGAACAATATTCCTACCACTCAGTCTAGTAAGAGAGAAGAACCTGGAAGAGCCTTCAGTCTTTTCACTAAGAACATCCGATTGGCCACAAAGGATAAACATTACTTGCTCCTTGAGCCTGAACTGTTTCTTCCTCTTGAAAACACCAATAGCCCATGTCTATCTTACTACAGCAAAGGCAAATAGCATGAAGGAAATTCAAAAGAGCCTTTTGGTTTCTCTAGAAATAGCCCTTCTGGTTCTACACATTGCATAGCTAACAACTGCCCTGTGTGCTGGTCATTTACATTGATTAGATGATGGGAGAATGATGATTTGTAAGGGCCGCTAACAGTAGGAGAGCTGTTTGGGAATATTTCATAAGGAGAGTTATGGGTAAATTTTTTTTTTTTTTTGCTTTTCGTTCTGCTCTGTGGAGGAAAGAATTTCCTGGCTCATTAATTACTGCTTCCCCTTCAGTTATGTCATTAGTTAGAAGTTACAGTTTGCATTACAAACACTTTCTTTATGCACACATTATACACTCCCCATTATTTTTTATTATTTCCCTCAAATTAACTATCATGTTTTAAATGGGAAATCCCCATCCTGATGACCACCTGCAGACCTAAAGAGGCTCAGATCTTTTCTTATAATAAACAGAAATGGTGCACATTATTAATACCTCTCTGGGCACATCATAGCAAATCCTGTTCTATCCTGCTCTGCCAGCAAATCCAAATCCCTTTATTACTTGCCCAGCACCTGGTTAGGGATTCAGGGAGTTACAAAGTCTTTCCTAAGTGCTGCCAGAATTGAGACTATCAATGAAGACGGAAGGTTTAAAAAGAGCCTTTCCTGTTTTCTTCCAGCATATTGCTCCCCAAATAGAAAAGGTCAAGTGTTACCTCCTGTGGCAAAAGATTTTTCCCAATAAATGTTCACTTCAGAAGCATTTTGGGGGGAGAGCGGGTCAAGATTAAACCCACTAAGGAAATACTCTGAGCATGATTTGTAAGATAAGCTAGATTTTCCTTCTCTGAAGCAGATTCAGACTGGATTCAAGGCCAAAAGAGGGAGCCTAGGTTTAGTTTTTAAATTTAATCTAAAGTAGGTATTTAGAACCCTGTCATTAAATTTCAGAGGCATGAATATCAATTTATCAGGCATAATCAGCTGCTGGTTTTTCTCTCAAATTGCTACATGCTGCTGTACATGTTGAAACCAACTGGCAAGATGGGCTCATTAATGGGTATGCCTTCCCTGACTAAGGCAACGTTACACCAACAGATGAGGCAACAGATGGAGCCATATAAAAGGAAGGGAAGGATTTTCAGAACCTTGTCAGTGAGGATAGAAAACCTGGGTTTTTACGCATGAAAATCACCCACACTGTATAATGCATTTATTGACTGGATTGGTGGGAGGTGGTGGGAGCAAAGTACGGAGGGGGGATGGAGACGACTAAGAAAAACTACAATCCCTTTGACACAACTTCTATGCTGTGATTCTGAAGAAAGGCTTGGCCTGGCTGATGTCACATGTGGTAGGATGGCCCAGCCAGGGATGCCTGGTCTTTGAGGCACAGGCTGTAAGTGGTCCTGAAACAGGAAACCTTCTAGGGTGGGCCAAAGAGGCAGCTGTATTCCCTCAACATCAAAGTGACACAATGCAGTAAGAGTCAATTTTCTGATCTGAAGCTTAGTTAATCACTTTTAATCCAAAAGAGGTTTGCTTGCTCCTTACAATCTAAGCATAGTAAAACTCCCTGAAATAAAAAAAGGCAAAGAACTTAAGCCCGCCTTGATAGGACATGGCTGTGTGTGTGTGTGTGTGTGTCTGTGTGTGTGTGTGTGTGTGTGTACGCATGCATGTGTGCACATGTATGCATGCATACACGTGTTAATATTTTAACTCCAAATGGGGTCACGAAGATTTGGACCAAAGAACACTTCTCTGAACTTTTCTACTTATGCAGTTAGTTCTGTGTAGTTCCACACTTATTATCGAATTGCTTCCTCAGTGAAATGGCCATCCCGTATGTCTGAAATGCACTACTTCCTTCCCTCCACCTCACAGAATCTCTCTCTTTCTTTAAAACACCCCTTATTCTTTGTTATAAGGAATGGTTCTGTAGAAGGGGATGATAGAGGGATGCAGGTAGGAATGGTAAATGTTTAACACCAGCTTCTCCAGGGAAAAAATGCATGTGACAATAAGTTTAATTTGCACTATTGACAATTTTCCATTGCTACGGAATCAATAAAAAAAATCATTTGTTGCATTTGCTCATTTCTGAGGTGTAAAAGCTCACACAGAAAATTTAACAATCGACTCTTGCAAGTTGACTGGAGCACACCCCAGAGTTTAGAGGGAAAGCTAGATGGTTTAAAAAACAAAATATATGAACAAAAATCTCTTTTTCAAAAAGACACAGCTTGCATATCATCTTCTGCATTGAGCTTCTCCCTCCCGAACTCATTTGTACTTAACTACTTTGTATTTATTTAATTTATATTTATCATGTGTGTTTATATATGTACATAAGTATATATATATAGATAGATAGATATAGATATAGATGTATATGCATATATATGTATGTATATTCATCACTTGCCCCAAAGGAATGTTAGCCCTTTTTGAGAAGGGATTGTTTCATTCTTTGAACTTACAACCCCAGCATCTGACATACAGCAGGTGGTAAATAAATATTTGTTCATTGAGTATATGCTAAATTCAGATTTAGATACATTTAAGAATGATAGAGACATCAATGGCTCATAAGAGAAGCTGGGGGTGGGGATGGTTAGAGATGGCAGAAAGACTAGTGAACTTGGAACACAGAAAGATCATGGTTGAATGCTACGTCATTCACTAGTTCTGTGATTTTGGTATTGCATGCACTCAAGGACTTCAGGAATCCCTTTTTGGTCCAAAATAAGTAGGGTGGTAAGTGTAAAGAGCACTAGATATGGACTCAGGGGATCTGGGATTCAATCTTTGTTCCGATAGTTACTTAGTTTCCTCTTCTGAATGTAAATGATACTTCTACTCATGAGAATAAAATGAAATGATGGATTTGAAAACACTTGAAAATCAATCAAAAAGTATTTATTAAGCACCTACTATGTGCCACATATTGTTCTAGTCACCAGGGATATGTGAGGCACTGAAGATACAAAGACAAAAATGAAGCATTCCCTGCTCTCAAGAAGCTTATATTCTATCAGGGGACAACAACACGTACATACACAAATATTTACAAAATAATTCCAACGCAAATTTGTGGGAGGAAAGAGGAGTCAAGAAAGTCTTTATGTGGTACTTAAGCAAGGTTCTGAGGGGAACAAAGGATCCTAAGAGGCAGAGTTAATGTGGGAGTGCATTTCTGGAACGTGGGCTGGAACATGGGATGTCCAATGCAAAGACAGTGATATGGGAGATGGAGTTCTTTATGTGAGGCCTAGCAAGAAAACCAGTCTGACTGGATTGTGGAGTGTAAAGAGGTAAATAAACTCTAATAAGAGTGAAAAGTAGGAGAAGAGTTTATATTTTATTCTAGAGGCAATAGGAAACCATTGGAGTTTCCTGAGCAGGGTTAAATGCTACATAAGTAGGTTGTTTTTATAATTTTTGTTATTATCTAACCTTCAAGGTTGACATTTAGGGGAAGAATGCACCCTCCCATGGTATATTCCTTGGGACCTCTGTTAGTAAAAAGCCACTGCACTGGCTGTTTAATTAACATTTGTTGATTGTAGTACCTGCCCAAATGAGGTGCCATAAAGATCAGGAAAGAAATAATTGAACATATAGTGCTGTCTGCAATGATTCAAGCATCAGAATGCTGGTCCACATACAACAAAGCAAAAAGAAATAACATTTGCCTTCACCCAAGAATGACAGTGCAACACTTCTCCACAAGAGAAATGAAGTCAGAGATCAAAGCTGTATTAGAAGCTGATTGGTCAATGATAGGAGGAGACTCATGGTAAGTCCCTTAGCAAGGATCACAGCCAATAGATGGTCTGACTAGCTAATAGGTTAGATTTCACTTGACTACAAATGGCTGACTGAGAAGCTAAAAACTCAGTTGGCCAAGACAGTGGGCAAGCTGTGTAGGAAAAGGAGGAAATGGTGAGCAAACGGTTTTTTTTTTCTGGTGTTCAGTAGATCTTCCATCTTGACAAACAAAAGGTTAAATTATGAGATTATTAATGCAATATCTATGAGGGCCCAAGAGAAAACTGAACATCTTTTCCCTTGGTTCCTTGGAAATTCCCATGAATAGGCTCAACTGCCAGAGAAGAAAGACAGAAATTGGGAACAGAGGACAAAGAGAAGCAGTGTGATTTTTGATGCAGCCACTGGTAGAAATTTGGGTGCACTAGAAAAACTTGGGCAGACTCATGAAAACTTGGCTGATTTTATAAAGCTGATCTAAATGACAACACTCACATCTGTGACCTCATTTGGATCCTCATAACAAATGGTGAGATTGAAAGGACAGATATGATGATCTCCATTTTACACATGAGGAAACTAAAGCCACAAGAGGTCAGGTGACTTGTCCAAGGCTATGGACAGCTTGGATAGTAGTTTGTCTTATGGTTATTCAGTTGCTTCAGTTTTGTCTGACTTTTTGTGACCCCATTTGGGGTTTCCTTGGCAAAGATTCTGGAGTGATTTGCCAGTGCTTTCTCCAGCTCATTTTACAGATGAGGAACTGAGGCAAACAGAGTTAAGTGACTTGCCCAGGGTCACATAACTAACAAGTGTCTGAGGCCAGATCTGACCTCAAGAAGATGAGTCTTCCTGACTCTGGGCCTGGCACTCTATCCACTGCACCACCTAGATGCCCTGGAGCTAGTATGCAACAGCTAGGAATTGAACCCAGGTATTTTGCCTTTTTAATTTAAGGCTCTTTCTGCCACGTCCCACTGCCATGTTTAAACAAAGGATCAAAGACATTTAAATATAATGGCAAATCTTTTTAAACAGTGGCCCAAATTGCTACATTCTATAAAAGGAAAATCTGGTCAGCTCTCTCTATGAACTCCTCTTAAGAGAAGCCAGCATCAAGCACAGATGGTTGGCTGGCTGGCTGGCTGGCCCTTATCAACAATAGCATTACTCTACGAAAGTGGAACTTGGCAGGGCCTCCTGATTCCCACAGGGCTCAATCTGGGCCATCAGATGAAAGGCTATGCTGTGCCATGGCAGGGCTGTGTCAGTGAGCACAACCCCACAATCTGGGAACCTTAACTGGAAGGTTTCGGCTGAAACTCAATGATAGTTCAGAATCTTCAAGCCGACACGGGGCAGTTTCTTCATGGTCTGGCTCAAAGTCTTTCCAGCCTATATCTGTACATTTTATTGGCAGTTTAAGCAATTGCATAAATTAGGATGGAATTATTTTTATTTTCCTGGTAGTCTGAGGTGGGGGACCTGTGAAACATTCACACTGTCGGCTTGCTCGACTTGATTAGGCTCACTTGTCTTTGAGAACCTTGGAAACCCAAACTATTTTCATATAAGTGTGTAGTCAAATGATCACTGACATAAAGACTCAATCAACCAGGACATTTCCTGAGTGTGTATGACCGGGATGGGAGTGAGGAGGAGTATTGTAGGGAAAGGAGCTGGAATCGAGTCCCAGCCCCACTGTTTACTAGCTGCATGACCTCAGGCAAATCATTTAACTACTCTGAGCCTCAAATTCCTCATCTGAAATGTGGATAATGCTATTTTCACTATTTTATTGATTTCACAGGTTTGTTTCTGAAGGTCCACTGGAATAATGGGTGTGAAATGTCTTTATAATCATAAAATATAACAGAGATGTAAGTCATTTCTAGTGTGATGTGCCAGTGGTCTGCTAGATGTTGGGGGGCGGGATACAAAGAAAGAAGAAAAGACACAGACTTTTAGCTACACTGATCAATACAATGATCCATGACAATTCCAAAGAATTCATGATGAAATATTCTATCCACCTCCAGAGAGAAAACTGAGGAACTCTGAGTGCAGATTGAAGCATATTTTTTCCACTTTACATTTCTTGCTATTTTCCCCCCACAACGTGGCTAATGTGGAAACATGTTTTGTATAGCTTCAAGTATCTGTGTGGGGGGGGGGGGGTTGGTGTATAAAATATTTCTTGCCTTCTGAATTGGTGGATGGAAAAAGGGAGGGAGAGAATTTGGAACTGAAAATAAAAATTAAGAATTAAAAAAAAAGACACAGACCTTGACCTAAAAGATCTTGCGATGTAATTGAACAAAAAAAAAACCTAACACACAGGAAATAATTAAGAGGCCAATTAGGTTCCTATTGTGTTGTGTGGACTGTAGTGCCCAGATAAGCTCAAATAAAGGAGGAAGATTAGTGGGGCGAAGTCATCCAAGAAGAAAGAGGTGGGGGTGTGGGCCTTGAAGGATGGGTAAGATTTGGAGAGAGGGAAGGGTGGAAGGAGAGACACGACATTGGTGGGATTGGCGCAGTTTCATAAAGGCCTCCCCCCCCCTCCACCGCTCCCACGTGCCACATTTTGTTTAATGACGTCTAAAATTTTCTAAAGAAGAATGGCTTCCTTTCCAAAGTTGTATAAAAAGCTTAAAATGTAAATATCCCTGACATAGGCTGTTTCTCAGTCACATTAAATTCCAAGTATCTGATAGCACCAATTGTAGTTCTGATAAAAGAGTAGACAGAACATCACAATTCACATTACATGGTTCTTTAAAGTTTGCACAGTCTTTACAGACATCATTTAACGCGATCCTGACAAAACCCTGTGGGGTAGGTGCAGTCACTGGTCCCATTTAACAGATAAAGAAACTGAGGTTCAGGGAGGTTATGACTTGCTTTTGGTCCTACGGCTAGTGAGTTTCAGAGGCAGCATTCAAACCCAGGTCTTATCTGACTCTAGGTCTAGCTCCCACAGAAAGGGAAGCACAGAATACAGAAAGAGGAGGCTGGAGATGTGAGGATCTTAGTCAACTTAACAATTTTATCCAAGTTTGGTCCTATTCATTTTTAAGTATTTGAGGAGCAGGATGCATTTGGGATCCTAGGTTTATAGGAAACAATTAGGTTTCAGAACTAAAGAAGCCAGTTGGAATTAGAAGAAAGGAAACAAAGCAGCCTCATTCTGCTTGTTTCCCATCAAATTTATTTGTCAACAACCTAAACAGAGATGGTTACACAAAGTAAGGAAATGAAAAATCCTTACACCTGAGACTTTTCAAAAAGAGATTTCACAGAGGAAGCATACCACGGCAGAAAGAAATCAGACTGGGCATCAATGCAACTGTGTTCTTATAGTGACTCTGCTACCAGCTAGGTGGAGCTAGCCTTGGAGTTTGGGTACCTTTTCTGTAAATAAAGTCACCGGATGGCACCAGGTGACCCCTAACATCCCTCTCAATCTGAAAAACCTATGATGCTATAATTTCAGAATTCATTTTACCACTAGCAAGTACCAGTGAAGACTCAGAAAACAAACTGCACAATCCTGAGCATCCTTAGAATCCTAAATTGGTGGCATGGGTCAGGGGAGGAGAGGAGCTGATTTGTATGTTAATGATTTTTAAACTTCAACATGCAATAGTAATAATAATAATGTTTCACATTTCTATAGCAATTTAAAGTTTATGCAACACTTTTCCCTCAACAGTCATGGGGATCAGGTGATAAAACTATTGCCATCCTTATTTTATAGAAGAGAAATTCAACTCTTAAAGAAGTTAAGTGGCCTCCCCGCGGCACCCAGCTAATAAGAAGAGCTGGAGGCGGGATATCAGGTCAGGTCTCCTCCAAGTCATGGATTGTAGATGTAGAGCCGAAAAAGGCCTGAGAAGGACATCTAGACCAACATTCTCATTTTACAGAGAAGGAAGCAGGGGCCCAGGGAAGGCCAGTGACTTGCCTGATGTCACACACATGGTAAGCAGTAGTACAGGATCTGAACTCAGATCTTGTGACTCTTTAAGCTCAGCGCCTTTTCTGCTGCACCAAACTGCTTGTCCAGTAGGACAAAGCCAAGGCCATGCAGAATATTTGGTGGAGAGGGGGAAAAAGAAGGAGGGGCAGGGTGTTCAAGAAGCATAATGAAGTCTGATTAATGGTCTCTGCTTCTCAATCAAAATTAAGTAAGTCATTCTCTTTTTCTCGGCATTATATAATATGCATAGTAAGATGTGCAGTTTATAATTATAATTTATAAATTATTATGAATGATATCATATGGAAATATTTATATAATATATTATCTATAATATACATATACAATATATACATATTTATATATTATATAAATAAATATTTAAACAATCTATAAGTATGGATATATTATACAAATGTTATTTAAATATAACCATATTGCACAATATATATTTATAAATCTATATAGAAATATAGAAATTATAACAGTTTATAACCGATTATAACTCAAGCGGATCTATACTGTGGGGTAAATCTAAGGCCTTCCCTGTAATTATATGGAGGTTTAAGTAGCTAGAAAGAGACCCATGTGTTATAGAACTCTCAAGGGTCTTGAACATCTTCTGAAATGGCCTGAGTTCAGATCCTGCCTCTGATGCTTATTACCTATATGACACCGGGCAAGTCATCCTCTCTGGCTCTGAGCTACTTCGTCTATAAGACAGAGTAAGCTTGTTTGGATTGTTTGATCTATGATCACCTAGTCTAATTTCATTGTGCAGATCAAGAAACTGAGTCCCAGGGAGGAGAAATGATTCACTCAAAGTTATACAGATAGTAAGTGGAAAGCCTAGGTTTCAAATCTGGGTCTCTTGGCCCTTAGTCCAGAGATCTTCATTCACTATGCTGCATGTGCTTTTCATTTTATTTCATGTTTACCTACCTAATATAGAGCCCTGAAGATGGCAGGTACCTACAAAAACAAGGGATGAGCTGCTGTCAACTTTTTTATTTCTCTTTTTTTTATCTTCACCTAAGTCCTGACCCCCTACTCTGCTCCTTCATACTTTGTCTTTTACAAGGAGGCAGATCTCTTTTCAGCTACCATAGGTGTCTTTGGTCAAGCTTCTTTCTGTGCTATATTGAGAAATCCCCTAAACTTTGGTTTTTATCACTGTATTTAAATCTCAGAAGGATTCTAACCTTTGACTCCCACCTGAAGGAGTAACAATAGTACCAGCTGTACTGTACTCCGAGAGTCTGGCAGCAAAGAAGGATTCATATACAGGCAAGTCTTTCACTCTGTCTGAAAACACAGGTTTACAATAGCCAAGAGGCCGGTAGCTGGAGCAGCCTCTGCAGTGGAGCTCAGTGGGCCTACTGACCTTCCTTTCCCTGCTTCCCTTTCCCCAGCACCGAGAAGAGAACATTAAGTGACCCCATGGGGCCATTGTGAGGGATGGGGTGGAGCAGGGAGAGTGAATAAAAGGAATTATAACAAAGGGCTACTGAATTCCTGGTAGACTTCTGTACAACAAGATGGGTTTGGTTCAGACAAGACGAGAATCTAATTTATTGGCACCTGGAAATCAGACTGGAATCTCATGAGGCAAATTCTGGCTGAAGTTCAGAGCAAACAGCCTTCCTCATGGTGCTGCTCCTGTTTCCAGGTTCAGACAAAACCAGGAAATGTAGAGGCATGTGGATATTTGTACTGCATATACTCTATCTTCTCCAGCTCAACTCCATGCCTTTTTTTCTGCTTTTTTTCCCCTCTTAGTCCCTCTGGTCCCCTCCATCCCCAAGCCAGACTGGAGCAGGGAGAAGAATGGGCTTGGTTTGGGTTCAGGTCTTGGCGAAGGGTTAGGGTAGTCTATGTTTGATCTGATATGGCTAGCCTTTCCCTAGATTATTTATTTGTAGAAATCACCCTGTTTCCTGCCACTTCAAATAGGCCTACAGGAAATGAAGATTGTCAGGGGATTACAAGGCATGTTTTTATGGCCCATTACGGGAGCAATAGAAAACTTGGTCATGACCTACTCCCTGCGTTGTGGGGCACAGGTGCCTGAATCATTTTTCCTAAGCCAAAGCAAATGAAATAAAATCACCTTTTCTTTCAAAGGGCTTCAGAGAGCCTAACTTCATAAAGTCACACATCAGCAGAAGACTACTATCTCAACTGCACATCAGGACAATCAATCTGAAGAAAAAAAAAAATCTTAAAAAGAGAGAAAAAACAGGCATTCTTATGTAACCAAAAGAATCCCAGCTTGGCGCATCTCTTCCAAATCCTGCAGTTATGAAACCAGAGTCATATGCATTTCAATGGGCAACAGCAAATCCTTCTTAATTCAGAGGCACATGACGTGGCAATGTGATTCGTAGCCCTGAAATGCTACAAATGTATATGTTGGGCCCTGAGAGTTTTCTATCCCTATACAAGCATGGACTCCTTTAACTACCATCAAGTCTGTGCCTGTTGTGTGGCTAGCTGACCTGCTCCTCTACTGGCAACCCATTCTTCCCCTGAATTCCATCCTGAATTTTTGCTTGTCGAGTGATTAAGCATAAAGGAATGCGGAATGACAGACAATAAGGGACTGGCTGCCCTACATCAGGGGTGGGGAACCTGTGGCCTTGAGGCCATATGTGGCCCTCTAGGTCCTCAAGCAGGGCCCTTTGACTGAATCTAAATGTCATAAAACAAATCCCCTTAATAAAAGGATTAATAAAATGATTTATTCTGTAAAACTTGGACTCAGTCAAAAGGCCTCACCCAGTGACCTAGAAGGCTATATGTGGCCTGGAAGCCTCAGGTTCCCCACCCCTGACCTAGACTGTCCAGAAAACTCATCTTAGCCATCACAGGAAGCCCCTCCAGGAATACAGGCTTCTACATCATGAGCTAGCAGCTTAGGAAGAAAATCACTGCTATAACCACATCTAATATACTAATCATACTGAGCAGAAACTAAAGGGAGAAAAAGGGAAGGGGAGAGTGAGAAAGAAAAAAAGAGAGAAGGTGAGACAGGAGACTGTGAGGAGAAAGAGAGAGATGACACGAGAGAAGAGAAAGGAATGAGGAAAAAGGGAAGAAGAAAAGGAGATGAGGAAGAGCAAGAATGAGAAATCAGAGACTGGAGAGGAAGGAAAGAAGAAAAGAAAGACAAAGAAAGAGAAGGAAGAGAAAGGGAGAGGAAGGGGGAGAAGAAAGAAAGAAAAAATGAGAAGGGAAAAGACAGAAAAAGAGAGAACAAAATGAGGACAAATCCAGAGAGGGGAAAAAGAGAAGGGAAAGTAAGAGACAAGAAAGAAATATAAGAGATAGGAGAAAGAGCAGGAGGTAGAAGGAGAAGGAAGAGATAGGGAAGGAGGGGACAGATTTTTCTGGTTGTTTTTGTTTTTGCAGAGCTGAAAAATTAGTCACCATCTGCCAGAGTTACTGGTATTTCTAACTTAATTACTCCTCGAAGACACCAACAATAAAATGGCAAGGTTAGGATCAGGTAGCTTTATGGTGGCAGGATGGAGTCAACTGCTTTCAAGGGGACTCCTCCCTCTTTTACCCTCTCCTAATTAGCATCTTCAAGTCTGTGGGAAAGGATTTTTTTAAAAAAAATTAGATTTTAAACCACTGTTGCTTCACTGAAGTCTTTTTCTGATGACTCATTGTGCCTTAAAGATAAATTAAATAACCTTAGTCTAAGCCAGATTCCCTCAACTCTGTGGAATTCGACTAAACTTTTCCTTCCATCAACTATATATACATACATGTATACATATACACATA
Source organism: Phalanger gymnotis (assembly GCA_028646595.1). NCBI lineage: Eukaryota > Metazoa > Chordata > Mammalia > Diprotodontia > Phalangeridae > Phalanger > Phalanger gymnotis. The sequence continues at coordinate 90,921,725 of CM053624.1, forward strand.
CATATATACATACATATACACATACATATTCGTATATGTGTGTATATACATATGCATATACACATATATATTTCTTGTGTGTAGTTATTTTTATATTGTCTCCATCACTAGAATGTCAGCTTTTTACTAATAAACAGCAATTAATAATGATATTAAAGCTATCATTTATATAGCACTTCAAGGTTTGTAAACCACATTCTAAGTTAACTCATTTGTTTCTTGAGGGCAGGGACGATGTCCCTGCCTTGCTTTGTGCCTCTAATGCTTAACACAGCTCCTGGCACATAGTAGGTACTCAACACTACAAGGACTGGGCCTATCAATTGATGCAAACATTTTATTATAATTTTACTTTGAAATAAAAATTTTTTATCCTATTTCTATTTTTTTGCCTTATAGATTTAAAAAAATGCATTGCATCAATTGTTACAGCTTTATCCTTTAGATATTCTTAAATTCTTATTCTTTTTAATAAATACTTATGGACTGACTGCCAAACCCACTGGAAATACATAGGCCCAACCAAGGACTAGGGGATAACATGGCACTGGCACCGGACTTGGAGTCAGAGGATCTGGGTTCAGATGCCCATTCTCTTACTACCTGTGGGACCTTGGGGAAGCCACTTCCCCATCCTAGCCTCTGTTACTTCATCTGCAGAATCGGGGAAAGCTGGATGAGATGATCACTGAGATCCCTTTCAGCTCTAAAGCGACGGGTCTATGGCCACATCTGCTGTCTAAGAACAAGTAAGTTCAGAGAACCCAGGCAGCCATCAGATTATTCGATTTTTTTTGGCCATAGTAAGTCATGAAGCTAGTCCACTAAAACCCTGGAGAGGTTGTGATCTCGAGCGAAGGGAGGGCCCACTTAGATAAAACCACAAATCGTTTGAAGTATTTCAATGAGAGCCACCATGTGATTGCTGCTGTTCTTTGGAAGGAACTCTGCCAGATGGCTCCCGGAAAAGTAGGTTATCTGGTTCTTTTGGCTGTTGTTAACAGGTTGATACGTGAAATTGATTTTGGCTCCCTGTTCTCAGCTTCCCTGCCAGACTCAGATGAATGAAGAAACTGGTTACCGCTTTGTCAGTGGGAATGGCACTTGGAGTGTCAAAATACTATCTTCTCACAAGGATTTCTCGACACAAATTCAGTATTAATAAATAGTAACTCTAATTCGTAGAGCCATTAACTATTAAAGAGTACTTTCCTCTACCTCAGGCTCATGTGAGAATTACTATTCAGATTTTACAAAAGAAGAAGCCCAGGCATAGGGAAGTGAAGACATGCCCAGAGGCACCACGGATATTGAGTGTTAGAACAGGGTCTCAAAAATCAGCTCTCAAGAAGACTAGCCCCCATCCTTCATTCTGCACAGCACCATCCTGGTTCTGCCCTTGACTCCCGGTGTGATCGTGGGCACATTACTTTACTACCCTGAGTCTCAGGTCCCTCATGTGTAAAAAGAGAGTTGCAGCAGGCAGTGTGGTGCAGTAGATTGAGCATTTCCTCTACTCAATTTGCTCTAGAGTCAGAGCAGCTGGGTCTAAATATGGCCTTCAACATGTACAACTGGTGTGCCATTGGGCAAGTCCATAGGCCTCAGTTTCCTCATCTGAAAGATGAAGGAGTTGGACCAAATGACCACTGAGGTCTCTAATATCTCCAGGTCTGTGACCCTAAGGTCCCATGCAGCTCTGAATTCTACCATCTTGTGATGGTTTAATAACAATAAGTTAGGAGAAGTTCCTGAAGCAAGAGGGAAAAGTAGGCTGTTAAATTGAATTGAGCCTAAAAGACTTGGGTTTTGATTAGAATTAGCAAGTTGGCTAGTTGGATTTTGGCCCTCTGCATCTCAGACTCTGTTATGTTCCTATTTTTCCCACTTCTCATGGGGATGTTAAAAAGGACTCCTGCTTGAGGAACTGACAGCTCCCACCTACATAGTATGGCACAGTTAGCAAGCCCTGTGAAGAGGTCAAATCGAGTATTAGAATTTATTTTCTTGGTGAGAACACCAAGGCACCAAGAGGTTAAGTAATTCGCCACCAAGCATATAAGAAGTCGTGGAATCTGGACTTGAATCCAAGTCTTTAGATTAATCCAGCATGTTTTTTTTTCCATCATACCCAGCTACCCCGATTTAAAGTCCCAGGTGTTCAGTTTCCAGGCACAGAGCCTGGAAGTACCAATGTATCAGGCTGCAGGGAAATGATAGTGTTCCAAACCACAACACAGACTAGTCCCAAAAGTGTAAGATTGGAAACGGAAAAATTCAGGGAACTCCCTTCCAATGGCCTTGAACTTTGAAATGCCCTTCACTAACCACAATCTCCACCTTCTACCTCTTCTACTCCCTTACTCCTCAAACCATTTCTCTGCCCCTGTAGTGACCTTACGTCTCATGATTCCTTGATATTTTCTCAGTCTGTTGAAACCTTTTCTGGGCTCATTTCCCTCTCTACCCAATCTTGTCCTGATGGTGAACCATTTCAATAATATTTTCTCCTCCAGCCTTGAATCCCTTCACTATTTTTGCTTCATGACCCCCAATCCTAGACAGTCTCTGCCAGGCCCTCCCACTCCCCTGCTCCACCCCTGCAGCTTCATCATCCGATTGGCTAATTCTTCTCAGAACCTTACTTCCATTATAAAGAAAACATTCAGGACAGCCATGTCATTATTCCTCTGTAGGCTGTACACCGGTTCTTCAGACTTTCTCTACCATTTTGTAGAGAAACGCCCTACCATGCCCCCAGAGTGGGACATGGGAAACCTTCCCTCAATTTCTTTAATGTGTAGCCTTTCCCCATCAGAAAACAAGATCCTTGAGGGCAAGGACTATATTTCTGTCTTCCTTTATTTGTATTCCCAGTGCTTAGTACGACGTCTGGCACACAGTAATTACTTAATGCTTGTTGACTTGACTTGAAGGAACATTATTGAAAAAAAATGTATGTGTATATGTGTAAATGTGTGTGTGTGTATACTTTTCTTTAGCTCTTGGCATCCTCACTGGTAAAAACACTCTTACCCCTCCCTCCACAGGTTCACAGGTTTACACAAGCACACACATACAATATAGACATACACACACACTCTACAGCTTATACAACCATTGATAACACACATGTCTCTACTTGTCTTAACCATCTCGAACAACTCTTTGGGTCTATTGTTCCTGGGCTCAGAACACTTTTTCCCCTGCCTGGTTTGTTACATTATTGGTTTTCTGGCTTACACTCTTATACTGAAGCAGAAGAGGATTGTGCTTGCCCCAAGACCATTCCCCTATGGCTGCTCACTCTTTCTAGGCCTGTTCATCTCAGTCAGGGGTGAGGACCAGATAATAGCAATATGGGTGGAGCGCAGTTCATGATGATAATGAAGGCAGCTCACATTTTTCACAAAATATTTTTCCTCATTGAAATCCTATGAAGCTATCATTATTGTTCAATTGTTTCAGTCATGCCTGACTCTTTGTGACCCCATTTGGGGTTTTCTTGGCAAAGATATTGGAGTGGTTTGCCATTTCCTTTTCCATCTCTTTTTACAGAAAAGGAAACTGAGGCAAACAGGGTAAAGTGGCTTGCCCAGGGTCTCATGGCTAGTAAGTGTCAGGAGTCAGATTTGAACTCAGGAACTCCAGGCCTGGTGCTCTATCCACTGCACCACCTAGTGTCCCATAAAGCTGAAGCCAAGCTCATTTGTAAAGGTCAATCTTGTCCAGATCTCAATCCTGTGACTCCATGGAACCCAACTTGTGGTCCTGATTCTAACACTATCTAACCATAACTAGAGGCAGTTGATGTCACAGTGGATAGAGCACTGGGCCTGGAGTCAGGAAGACCTGAGTTGAAATCTAGTTTCAGAGATTTACTAGCTGTATGACCCTGCATAAGTCACTTAACCTCTGTTTGTCTCAGTTTTCTCAAATGTAAAATGGGGATAATTATAGCATCTGCCTTACAGGTTTGTTATGAGGACAAAATAAGATAATATTTGTTCCAAAAAAAAAGAGAATCCCACTTAACAGAGTGTCTGGCACATAGTGGGCATTATGTAAATGCTTATTCCTTTCCTTTCTCCTTCCATGGGCAATCTGGACAGCCTATTTCTCTTCTTTGCACTCTAGTCTCCTCATATGTACAATTAAAGGGTTGGATTAGATGATCTCAAAGGTCTTTTCCAACTCTAGCATTTTGGGAGTGGGGTGGGAGTGACAGGGAAAATCCAACAGAATTGTTGGCCAGGCAAACATTTGGAGAACACTATTCTAAGTCAATATAACTTTGCTGATTTAATCATTTTCCAAAATAAATATGATAAAGGAGAAGCTAAATGAGTTATAGGATGAACTAGACAGTAAAACTATACTATTGGGGGACCTCAACCTCCCCCTCTCAGAACTAGATGAATCTAACCACAAAATAAACAAGAAAGAAGTTAAAGAGGTGAATAGAATTTTAGAAAAGTTAGATATGATAGACCTCTGGAGGAAATTGAATGGGGATAGAAAGGAATATACCTTTTTCTCAGCAGTACATGGCTGAGATATACCTACACAAAAATTGACTATGTATTAGGGCATAAAAACCTCACAATCAAATAAATCAAGGCAGAAATATTAAATGCATCCTTTTCAGATCATGGTGCAATAAAAATTACACTTAATAAAGGGCCATAGAAAGATAGATTAAAATCAGAAACAAAATAAATATGATGGAAAAGATGAAAAAACCCTATGAAACCCCTGTTTAATCTGGAGTCTGACAATTACACAGAGGAAGCTGACTTTTTAACTGATAGCTGTTTTGCATTTTAAGGCCAATTAGCATCTAGTAAAATCATAATCATGAAGTTGGAAGGGACTTTAGAAGTTATCTACTCTAACCTTCCACTCAATCTTGTAATCCTTTCTAAGACATCCCTCATATATGTTCATCCAGTCCCTGTTTTGGCATTTCTGGTGCCAGAAAAAGAATTACCTAAAAGGTTACAAATTTAGAGCTAGAAGAAACCATAAGACTGAGACTTAGAGAGGTCAAAGGATTTCTCCAATATCACACAAGGAGTAAATGACAGTCAGATATATATCTGAGGCCCTCTAACTTTGAACCCAGCTCCCTTTATACAATGACATGCTGCCTCCCTTCAGTAGAACTTGCAGTTTGGGGACCACTCTAGTAACTAGGAAGCTTTCCCTTCTGTGCCCTGAAATCTGCCTGCCTGTAGCTTACATTTATGAGTCCTAGCTCTCCCCTCCATGACCACACAAAACACGTCCAATACTTTTTCTTCATGATATTGTTTCAAATATTGAGGCATTATCGCATAATGGATAGAACATATCAAGAACACAAGAGTTCAGATCCTCTCTCAGATGAAGACTATTGTGGGAATTACTTCAGGTCACACTTGATAGAGTTGTTATGAGGAACAAATGAGATAATAAATACAAAGTGCTTCATAGACCTTAAAGCACTATGCAATGGTCTCTTTATGGAAGGGCAGGTAGGTGGTACAGCAGATAGAGCTTCAGGCCTGAAGTCAGGAAAATTCATCTTCCTGAGTTCAAATCTAGCTTCAGACACTTAATTAGCTGTGTGACCTTGGGCAAGTCACTTCAGCCTGTTTGCTTCAGTTTCCTCATCTGTAAAATGAGCTGGAGAATGAAATGGCAGATCACTCTAGTATCTTTGCTTAAAAAAACCCCAAATGGAGTGACAAAGAATCAGACACAACTGAACAACAAAATGATATCTTATTATTATTGAAAGATAGCAGTCCTATTCCCTCCTTCTCAAGTCTTCTTTTTTTACAGGTGGAACGTCTCCAGTTCATTCCTCATAATATGGTTTCTAGAATCATTATCACCCTGATCTCGCTTTTCCAGATGTGCTCTGATTCATCACTATCCCCTATTAAAATGTGGCACCTAAAATTGAGCATGCCAGCATGGAGAACAGTGAGACTATTGCCTTCCAAACTCTGGACACTCTATTCCTAATAATGGAGCTTAGGTCTGCCTTATCCCTTTTTGGAAACCTTTTAATTTATTACACAAGATGAGGTGAGCCTGTATATGGAATAGCTATAATACCTAGGTTCTACAAGAGAAACCATCAAATGACCACTTGGCATTTTCTCCCTGCTAAGGATCTGAGTCAGTGTTTCACTTCTATTTTAAACATTAAAACCCCTTCCAAGTCAATGATACAAGTAACCTGATGATAGTAATGGGATTTGGTAGTAATATTCTGTACCTGTTAAACTGGCCATCCCAGCAACTCACAGGCTCTACTGAAGAGAAAATCAAGGATTTTCCAGTCAATTTGGAACATGAGGAGCGGAGCAGAAAGTCCTCATCATTTCACCTTCAGTCTCACCACATATCTACTAATAACGTCCACCTAAAGTAAGCTCATTTGTTCCAATGGACCCTAGCCATTTTTCTCCCTGCTCTCATTTCACTGTAGATGCTCAGATATTGGTGATGCCTTCCCTTCCATTTGCTAGAGAACAGTGAAAGCAGGATTGCTTTCCCAAATGTCAGCACTGCCCTAAGACTGGTGAGGTAACTGCTGCAAGAGTGCAAAGACCACTGGATTTGGAGTCAGGTCACTCTACCTATTTATTGGATCTAAATTTAAGTATCATCAAGAATTTATTAAACCAAAAGGAAGCCAAACTCTGAGTAAATATAATGACCAATCTTGGTTCCAGAGAGCAAATAACAAAAGGAGACTCCCTTTATATCTACAGTCCTCTTGGCAGAAAGGTGGTGGACTGGGGGCAGCAGTGGGGAACATGAAATTGAATACATTGTCAGATATAGTTACTTATCAGTTATTTTTGCTTCTCTGCTAGGATAGGGCACTACATCTGGAAAGGATAGTGATGTAAAAGCAAAAGGGATGGATAAATAAACTAATTCATTAGTACCATGCTTTATCCAATTCACTCAAAAATGGTGATTGTTATTACATAGCATATTGCAAATTTGGGGCAGGGGGAGAAGGAAGAACTGTACGGAACACACACAGTCGCAAACCTGAGCTGTCGCCTCCATGGTCAATAAAATTGGAACTTTTGCTTTTAATGTGTCATTAAATGAGTTACTGATTTAACTCTAGGATTTGCTTTTAATCTATTAAGAGGTTTTTGTTATTAACTGCTCAGAAATCATAACCTAGTTGTTTATAATCCTTCCAGCCTACCTTGCTGCTGCTCAAAGATTTCATTTTGTACAAAACTAGAGAGACTTTTATAGCAACTTTTATGGAAAAGTTGCCCGGCATAATAAGGGAGGCATGCAGTCTGCTGAGGTGCATGCAGATTTGAAGAAGCAGATCAGCTTAATGGAAAGAACACTGACCATAGACTGGGATTCAGGTTCAGTTCCCTGTTCTGATATTTACTAGCTCTGACTGGGGCCAAGGAGACTCCTGTCTCTGATACTTGATCTCCTGTTCTACATAACATTGGGGGAAGCAGATCTTGTATATTTACTAACACAAAGCTTTTCATAAATTCATAGAGTCATAAATGAAGCACTGGAAGGAACCTCAGAGACCTTCTAGTCTAACTCCCTCATTCTGCAGAAGAGGAAGCTGAAGCCAATAGAGGTTAAGTCAAATCAACAAGCAAAAAAAAAATTCTCTGTCTTCAAGGAGTTCACAGTTTAGTAGGGGAAGAGGGCTAAATGACCTCCATCCAGCCCAAACCTCTCGTTTTACAGAGGAGGCCTAGAGAATGAATTTTGCCCAAGGTCACACAGTGAGGAAAATGTTTTATAGAGATCTTTATCAAGGTGATTTGTTATTATTGTTATGGAGTGAAGGTGCTCTCACTACACCCTTACAGCACAAGCTCTGGAAAGTGCTACCCAACTAGAAAACTTTTAAGAACCAGATAGTGATAGACTCATAGCGTCTGGTACAAAGTAGGCACTTAATAAATGCTTACTGACTTGACTACATAGCTAAGTTGGGTAAGGTTCACTTCTAGGAAATCAGGCCAAAAGTTGACTTTTTTCAGCCACAAAAATTAATGACAAACACTTCATAACACTTTTGGGGAAGGGGGAGGGCAGATGGTAGAGAAATCTATGGGGGTGGAAGGAAAAACCAAAGTGATGAAATGGAAGATCTTGAAATAGTGAAGTGAGTAACCATTACTAAATGAGCCCGGTGGAGGGGCTGCATCAGAATCCTTATGTTCTGGCCAGAGGGTTGTCTGGTAATAATGGCCTGGGTTTTTACGGAGATTTAAAGAAGCACTTTAGATGTAACAAGAGCTAGTATCTATGGAGCATTTTAAGACTTGCAAAGCACTTTACAAATATTATCTCACTTTATCTTACAACAACCTCAGAAGGTCATAGAGACTGTTATTTTCCTTCATTTTACAGTTCAGGATATTTTGGCAGACAAAGGTTAAACGACTTACTTGAGATCACAGCGTTCTAAGTGTCTAACGCTAGATTTGAACTTAAGCCTCCCCCACTCCAGAGCTTTATACAGCGTCACTTAGCTGCCATGCTACCCTAATCCTTCCAACAGCCCTGTGAAGGTACATGTTCCTACTCTCCTCTCATTCCCATTTTACAGATGAGGAAACACAAGCTTAGAAAAGTTGTATCTCACCCAAGGTGACACAGCTAATAAGTGTCTGAGGCAGGATTCGAATTCAGGAATCTTTGATTCTGAGTCCAATAAATACTCTTTCTGCTAATACCTGGCTGCTCCTATGTACAAAAATAAAATGAAGAGGCAGATACTAAGGAAAGAATGAGGCTTTACCAATAGTGTCAGGAAAGGTAGAGCCCAGAATGAACTAAAACTTGTGAAAAATCATCAGGTTCCAAAAGGGGCATTCTTTTTAAAGCCATCCTTAGAGGAAGAAGAACCAGACCAGGATGGGATGGTAAAGAGAGGACAAATGACAGCAAGAAGCAAGACAGATTAACTTGCAGATTTTAGTTGATGACTAACTCAATAGGAGGGGCAGCTAGGTGACTCAGTGGATAGAGCACTGGGCTTGGGAATCAGGAAGACTCATCTGCGTGAGTTCAAATCTGGCCTCAGACACTTACTGGATGCGTGATCCTGGAAAAGTCATTTCACTCCGTTTGCCTCAGTTCTTCATCTGGGAAATGAGCTGGAGAAGGAAATGGCAAAACATCCCAGTATCTTTGCCAAGAAAACCCCAAATGAGGTCATGGAGAGTCAGATATGACTGAAAAACCACTGACTAATATATGCCAAGCACTGTGATAAGTGTCTTGAAAAAGGAGACAGCCCCTACTCTAATTACGTAAAAGACCCTTTAGGCAAAAGAGACTACAAGGCCCAAAGTGACCTTCAGGGGAATGGGTAGGTTGAAAGGTAGTGAGCGTTCAGTGCTCTGGTGGACATAGAGGCAGGGCATACGGTAAGCTCCAGAGAGGCTCAGAATACAGATGATGAGGCCTGCTGGTCCTCCACCTGACCAGAGTGATTACAATTGGTAACTTCTATCTCATCTAAGTAGGGTGAGCAACCATTTCATTCTTCTTGCCCCGTGAGGTCTAGATGGTTCAGGATTAGGGGAGGGGAGCAAGGAAAGACAAGGGAGCAGGCACCCCTTGTGGCAGGAAGATGGGCCCCATAAGAAGCAGACAAAGGGAAGGCATGGGAAGATAGCACTCCCCTTCCCCCACTCCCCTCTGCCATTGATTCATCATTATTAGAAGGGCTTAATCCAAATCTGAATGACAACCTGTCAGAGATATTATAGAAAATATTCTTTTCTGGAGTACCAGGTTGAACTCGATACCTAAGGTCACCCCCAACTTTAAGGTTCTATAATTCGACCACATTTTTTTTCAGCAAATAGATAGCAATATTGTGACAGCTCCGATTCATACTTGCAACTAGAGAATGCATGGGGATTAAGTTTTAGGGTGCTACAGAAAAAGACCACTATGAGAAGGAAGAGAGGAAGCTCACCACCCATGTATCTAGTCTATATTATCATCCAGAATTTCACTGAATGAAAAAAAAATTCAAAGCGTACCAGATGTGTACGGCAGTAAGTTCTCCTAGGCATGTTCTCTCCTTCTGATACTTTCTATGATAGACTCATAGAATGTCAAAGCTGGATGGACCTTAGGGATCACCTAGTTCAAACCCATCATTTTCCACATGAGGAAACTCTGGTCCATGGACAGGAAGTAGCTAAGAACACACTGTCATTTGCCTTCACCAAATACATCTGAGTTCCCTGGAACACAGATCCCTAGAACAGACTACAAAAGGAAAAGGGAGGGGAATTGGTTCACCATCCTTTAGGTCCAAAGCCTGATTTTCTTCGGGCCCACCCTTGATTCTTTAAGGCCAATGCTAATTTCACGGCTGGGAGAACCAAAGAGTTAGAGGAGCTCATTAAAGATGCCCTGGCAGTGTTTGCTGTGCTGAAATTAGTCCCAGCGTGCTGGATGAAGTTCAATGAGCGTCAGTTGCATTTGTCTAAGATCTTCCAATAGCTTCAGCTGGAAAAAGTTATTCTCTGCTTTTCCTCTTTAAAATTGGAATGAGTTGTCATGGCTGTGGATCAGCTGCTTGCATTTCTGAAGCAGGGGAGAGGAGCTCTTAATTCTCCAACTTCTTTCACTCCAGAAAAGAGAAAAGCACAAGGGTACCAGTCCAGGGTGACTGCGACTGGACATAGTGAGGGAAACCTCCACCTGGGAAAGCAGCTGCTGTTTTTTAAGCAAAGATTACTTGAAATAATTATCTTTTTCTGAAGATGAAAGAGTTCTGGAATAATCTATTGAGAAGCTTTGGTCACCTTAGCAGCCTGACAGAGATAGGTGTCTCATCATTTAGGCAATAAGAATCCACAGTTCTTAGTAAAGAAAGATACTTATTGTCAGCATGAGCAGGGGTATTAATCAGGCTGCCAAGGTGACTAGAGCTTCTTTGGAGATTTGATGTATTTTTATTTTCAGACTGAGCAGGGGAAAAAATATAGCTCTCCTCAAACATAGCATCTCTCTATATGTTGAATTAATATAGAATTTATTATATTAATGCTTTGCATATATTAAAATTATAAAAGACTCTGTGATAGATGTGTAACTTTGTTCAGTTTGTGTCAAATAGTACTTTAAGTGACGTGAAAACCAGAGAGACATATACTCACATAAAGTGTTGGCCAGTGTCAACGGTGGATGTCCCACACAGAGTACAAAGAAAAGCTTTTCCTATTGAAGGTGAAATTTCATTTGAATATGGCACTGTTTTAATTGCATTGAGCTATAGAATACTACCAAGCCTCCTTACTAAAAGCCATAATAATGTGAAGGAGATTGATCTAACCCATCCACATTGGGAAAACAAAGTGGATAAAAATATATACTTCCCAGACTATGACATGCAACTATTCCCAGGTAGATATCGAAGAGGGAGAAGGAACTGATCCAGAATTGAGTAGGAAAAGGAAATTTCATTGGAGTAATTACATACAGCTTGCAATGATTCCAAACAGCTTACAGCTGCAAAAGCAGTGATATCCCTTTACAAATTATGAAATACAATGACTTTGGAAGAGGCAAAGTTACAGGGAAGTCAAAAGACAGTAGAGAGATGTATGGTGAGCATATGTAGGCTGTAACATATTATTAATGTGTACTAATGAGTGAAAATGGTATACAAAACATCACTAGAAACTTGTATAACCAGAAAGAGAGGTGAATTGATCATGTAGTAAGAACAAGAGATAACACTGACAACCCAAGTGCTCCACTGGTTCCCTTGAGATAGTAAAGATCTAGAGAAGTTTCTCTAGGCCAGTTAGTCTCTAGGTTCATATGCAGGAGTTTTGGAAAAGATATGGAAAGTTCACAGCTCCATATACAATCCTCCTTTTTGTTCTTTGTATGTTGAAATGTTCATTTCTGTCTATGCTTAAGTTTGTTTAAAAAAAAAAGAAAATTTAACTTAAAAAAAGATGTGGTCAAGAATGACACCCAGGAGGGTTTCTGTCTGTGTTGGTAGAAATGAGGAAAATGAGGCCTAAAATATGTGGCTGCTCTCCTTACCTTTGCCTCTTATCTTCCTTGACTTTCCTCCTTCTTTCCTTCCTTCCTTCCTGCTAAAATCCTACTACCTTCTGCAAAAAAGAAAGACCTTTCCCAGTACCCCCAGGTGCTTGTCTTTTCCCATCTTAGATCATTTTCTGTCTCTTCTGTTTATGTCTTGTATGTAGTCAGTTACTTGTATGATGTCTCATCCATTAGAATGTGAACTCCCTGAGGGCAGGTACTGTCTTTGTCTTTCTTTGTATCCCCAGCACTTAGCATGTTGCCTGGCACATATAAGTGCTTATGGCAGACAGTAGCCCCTTGCAGCTCCTGGTCCCCCCCTTCCATTGCACCACACTGTCTCTTCATCGGGTAGCAATATTTACATTTGCATTCCCCTTTATGGAGAAAGGAAGAATTGACTTTCTCAATAGATTAGAATAGTGATAGTCTGATGCTAGAAGTTCCACTTGAGCTCTCACTTTCAGACCTTTAACAAAAAAAATGCAAAATTCATTTCTCTGCCTTGACCTCCATTCAGTTTTCTCTGAATCAATTAGAGATTGCCACTGGTTTTCTCCCTTTAGAGGCATGGATTGAAAAGCAATGGAGGAAGCTGTCATCATCACCACTGGCACCACAGAAGCCACATCGTCCAACCCCTTCATTTTACAGATAAGGAAACTAAGGCCCAAAGAGATTAAGTGATTTACCCGAATGACCCGGGGAGTAAGCAGCAGAGCCAAGCTTCAAGCCCAAATCCACCTTTTGTTGCCATTCTAACATAATTCTCTCCTCTCTGTGCTAAAAGGATCCCTTAGTACAAGCAGCCTTTGTATGTAACCACTAGGCAGTACTGAAGCATATATCAAAACTAGATACTATTTGTTGGGACCATGGAGAGTGGTATTTTTTCCCCTCGGGTGTTGAGGCATATTTTGGTAGCTCTCCTAGCCTGTTTCCAATTTGGTCCTCATTGGAACAAAGACATGAAGTAAAGCACATAAACAGCTCCCAGGGCCTCTAAAACACACACATTTTATAGATGAAGTCTGTGCTTCATCCTTCTCTGCAAGGAATGGAAATGAAATAAAAACAACCTTGCTTGGCTCTTCTCCAGGGTCCTAGCACAGAGAGAAGGGGAAGGAGGGGAAAAAATCCCACAAAGTATGTCATGTCATGACAGCTTAAAAATAAAATCCTCCTTCAGACTGGAAAAGGGGCAAGTTTCAGCTACAAAGGAAACAAACTCAGAGAAAAAACATGTGAGCCAGGTCAGAACCAGGTTCTGTTCTTATGTAACTTAATATAAACAGAAAAAACTGTCCTCTGTAAATGCCATTGTGATTCACTAGATGAACACACTTCTTAATGAAACACTTCTTAACAGTTAGAGAACCATTCCCCAGGCATTGATTCATTCATCCATCCATCCATCCATAATGTATTTGTTGTGAGCTGTGATAGAGTTCACAACCCCTGCCCTCGAAGATCTTATAGACTAAGTGAGAAAATGGCAAATAATAAATGGCAACCATACCAGTGAGAGGCAGAGGCATCAAACAGTGCAGGAGTTTAGAGATGCAAAGATACACGTGGGCTTGTATGGTCATACAAGGCTTCAAAGAAGAGATAGGACAGGAGTTAGATCTTGAAAGCTAGAGAGATCTTGAAAGCTAGACATGTGTAAAGGAGAGAGAACTCCAGGAAAGGGTAACAGCATGTGCAAAGACACAGAGGTAGAAACATATATGGAATATTTTTTTAATCTGATGAATTTTATTTTTATTGTTGTGTTGTTTTTATATCATTGACATTCCCCAATATAATCCTTCTTCTTCTCTCATAGAGCCATCCTTTGTAATAAACAACAAAAAAAAATGAGGAAAAAGCAAAACTTTCCAACATTTACAAATGTGAGTATTTTATGCACTGTCCTATATCTTCTTACATCTCTTCCTTGGGAGTCAAGCACAGTCTTGATAGTTTCATAATATTGAGTTTTGATTGTTTTATAGTTCACTTATATTGTTGTTTGTGTAATGGGTTTTCAGTTGGGTCCTACTCTTTGTGGCCCTGTTTGGGTTTTTTTGGCAAAGATACTGGAGTAGTTTGCCATTTCCTTCTTCAGCTCAGTGCATGGTCACACAGCTAATAAGTAAATGTCTGAGATCAGATTTGAACTCAGGAAAATAAGACTTTCTGACTTTAGGCAGAGCACTCTATCCACTGTGACCCAAAGCTGCTTATCTCCATTGTACATATTGTTTCCCTTGTTCTATTTATTTCAGTTCAACAGTTCATACAATTCTTCCCATGCTGCTCTTAATACTTCATATTCATTGTCTCTTAGGGTGCAGTAATATTCTATTACATTCATGAACCAAAGCTGGCTTAGCCACTTCTCCAACTGAAGGACATCCAACGAACTTTATTTTTTCTATTTTAATTTTTTTTATTATTTAATATATTTAGTTTTCAGCATTGATTTTCACAGGAGTTTGAATTACAAATTTTCTCCCCATTTCTACCTTCCCCCCCACTCCAAGGTGGTGTATATTCTGGTTGTCCTGTTCCCCAGTCTGCCCTCCCTTCTGTCACCCCACTCTCCTCCCACCCCCTTTTCCCTTTCTTTCTTGTAGGGCAAGATAAATTTCTATGCCTCATTGCCTGTGTATCTTATTTTCTAGTTGCATGCAAAAACTTTTAGGTTTTTGTTTTTGAACATCTATTTTTTAAAACTTTGAGTTCCAAATTCTCTCCCCTC
>CM053624.1:90937060-90964162 GCA_028646595.1 Phalanger gymnotis
AATTATTCTTACATATCTCTTGTCTTTCCTATTAAATTGTTTATTCCTAGGCAGCAGGCGCTGTCTTATTCTTCAAGCCCTGCTACCTTAATGTACACTTAATATATTTGTTGAAACAAATTGATTTTGCAGAGGGCAGTGGGCCCTGGGCTTCCCTCTGCTCTCCAGTGTTCAGTACAAAGAAGGCATTTTCTTCCCCACCTCCCAAGACCTCCTCACTTTAGAGAAATAAAAGGTGATAAGATCATGAGCTGAAAAGTGTTGGGTACTCCAGTCCTATTGTGTAAAAGTACCTAAGATATCTCAGTGCTGGAGCGTCTACCCTCGTAAGTCCCCAGAAGCTCTCAGTGAGACAGCAAAGAAACGATCTTCCTTTTTTTCCCTTTTTTCTTTCTCTACCTCCCCTCCCCCCACCCCCAACCGAGCAGACCTGGCCTTCATTGTCATAATCACAAGATTAAACTTTAACAGGCCCTTCAAGACCATCTAGTTTAACCTACTCATTTTAAAGATATGATAACTGAGGCCCAGAGAGATTAAATGATTTGTCTAAGGTCACTCAATTGCCTTTCGATCAAAACCTACTCCTTCTCCTGATGTCACTAATTAGGTAATATCATTATTTTTCTAACCCCCAAAACTAAAAACCATCGGAGTCAGCTTTGACTTTTTCCTCCTTCTTACCCCTGATATTTAATTGGTTAATGAATCATCCCTGGTCCCTCTGCCACGCTAAACTTGGAGTTACAAGACTTGGGTTTGAATCCTGGCTTTGCCCCTTTTCCCAATGTGAATGGGTGGGCCCAGTCACTTTACCTCCGGGTGCCTCAGTATCTGTAAAATGAAGAAGCCAGTTTCAATAATCTCTAAACTTTCTTCCAGCTCTAGATGGCATGATTTGAATAGAGGCTTCTTCCCTTCTTACCTT
Organism: Phalanger gymnotis; assembly: GCA_028646595.1. NCBI lineage: Eukaryota > Metazoa > Chordata > Mammalia > Diprotodontia > Phalangeridae > Phalanger > Phalanger gymnotis. The sequence continues at coordinate 90,937,989 of CM053624.1, forward strand.
CTCGTGCCCATACCATGACAATACCCAGAAACTGGTCTGGTATGTGACTTTATACAGTGCAAGAGCTCTGGATTTGTAATCAAGGGATCTGGGTCAGAATCCTGGGAGATGTGGAGGGCACCTGCACGATATTAGGTAAATAGAGAGCTCAAATAGAGAGGACGAACTGAATTTGAATCCTACCTCAAATACTACTACTAGCTGGACAATGCCAAGCAACTTAATTTCTTTCAGCTTCTAAAATATGGATGATGACACCTTACCTACCTTACAAGCTCATTGCAAGGATCATGTGTGTGTGTGTGTGTAAGCTTTAAAGCACTCTATATTCACTGTTATTATAATTATCCTTTGGACATCAGTTTCTTCATCTATAAAAGGAGAACATTAGGCTGAATGATCTCTAAGGCCCCTTCCAGTCCTAAATTCGATGATCCCCTTCTAATCTGTCCTACAGACAATCACCATATTGAAACATGACTGTTGTCATGTCAATGCTCAACTTAAAACCCTTCAGGGATTTCCCCTATTACCTACTGAATCAAGCCCCAATTCATTAACGTAGCACTTAAGGCCCTGAACAATTAAGTCACCATCTACCTCCACCATGACCCCCAAGAGGCTAAATCAGGATTCTGAATTCTAGAAGGTTTTCACTGTGTACCAGCTCATTACATCTGGAAGCTCATTTCCACTGATTTGAAGACATCTCCCCCTTGGGCCAGTAAACTGGTCAGATTATTGAAAATCCCGGCAGGATCCTAATTCTCCACTAAGTCTGCCCAAAGCCAGGAGGCAAACTAAGCCTTTCCTTATGGCCTGGAGAGGTGTTCAGCTTTTCATGCTTTTTGCAATTGCTAGAGTGGCCTCACCTTCACATAGACAGCTTCCTGGGCCCAGAGCCTGGGAAAAGCTCCATGAGATGCCAGCTTTTCAAGGATTTCAGCAGACCTACTCCTTTCCCTGCCCCCCTAACTGATGCCTTGCTAGGGAGGGGGTTTGTTGAGAAAACATAGCTCCTCTTCTTCAAAATGAACTTACTATAAACAGGGTAATGATAAAAGGGATTTTCTTTCCCTTCCTGGGAATTTCAGCCACTGCACTGGTCAAGACCAGGGAGGAAAAAAGTCCCACTAGGCTTCGACCCTGGCCCTGCTACTCTAATGGGGTAAGCAGTTCCACAAACATGTTACAAGGTGCTGGATGGCCTGCCGAAGGCTAACCAAGGTGTCAGTGCAGTTCAGAAAAAGCAACGAGAAAGCTGTCCAGGAATCCTGCCTCCATGTGGGTCCATTTCCCAGAACTTACTGGGTCTCTGCGGCTTCTCTCTCAGACAAAGGAAACAAGGAGGGAGTTGCCAAGAGGCAAGAGCCAAAATAACAAGGGAAGGTTTGGCTCAGTGTTTTGCTCAAGCTTCTGAAGTTCATTCTGGGTACCAAATGTGGACTTGCAGCTTTCTACAATGATTTCACTTTTCCCACCCAAAGAAGAGAATGGCATCTGCCTGACTCACTGGTTAATCCTCTCCTATGTGCCAGGCACAGTGCTGCCTTATTTGAAGCAAAATCAATATAGAACAAGTTTGATCATGTACTTTACCAAAGGATTTTTAGCGTTGGAGAAGATGCTAGAGATACAGGTCCATAGCTCTGGCTTTAGAGTCAGAAGGTTTTGTTTCTTCACTAGCTGTGTAGAAGTCAGTTCACATCTCTGTTTCATCCACAAAATAAGATGATGGGAGTAGATGACCTCTAAGGAGCCTTTCCGATTTAAATCTCTGATTTTATGTTCCTTCTCTACTCGATAACCCATCTCCTTTCACCTCCTCCTTCCCTCCCATCCCCACCATATCTTCAGTTTTGGACTTGAGTACAGCTGGCATAAGCTAAATCATTTCATCTTATGTAAAAGCTTAAAGTTAGGATTTTCTGAAATTAATATAAACAAATGCATAAATATATACCAGGTACCAGCACACATGTATCATTGGACTCAGGAAGAATTCCCCAGCTGCACATAAGAACCTCTCTATGTCTGATATAGAAAAAGGCATTGCTAGCATAACTGGAAATGCTTTACTCTCACTTGTAGCTCACTCATTCAATATTCCTTAACTGTGCCTTCATCCTACACAGCAGGAAGAAAGCCAATTTGTGTTGAGTCCATGGAATGACTAGGGTGGGTGAGTGGGAACAGCCTAGGAGAGGGTGTCAAGTAGAAGCTATTCCCCACTGATGGAAGCCTGTGGGAAGGTCTGGGTGAGAAAGTGAGTAGAAAAATGTGATCTGGCAGGAGAGTCATGGACTGAGCTGGAGAAGGGTGTGGTACTGGTGGGATGCAGGACCTCTATGGCCATATGTATTGAGGGAGTGAATAAAGATGAGAGTTAACACTGAGTGGAAAAATAGGGAAAAGGAAAAAGGCAAGGGGTGCCCAAATGAGGGATATGGAGGGAAAAGACTCCATCCTTGGCTTTTTTTGTAAGCATAAAGTAATTAACAACACCTCTTCTTGAGATTCCAGAACCAAAGCTCTATTCGCAATCCAATTCAACGAGCATTTATTGAGAACCTACTACATACATGGCACTATTCTAGAGACTGAGGACATAAAGACATATATAAAAACAGTCCCAGACCTTAAAGAGCTTATGTCCCATTGAAGGGATACAGCATGTACACACATGTGTAGGCATATGATAATTTTTGGAGGAAAACACTACTAACACTTAGAGAGATCAGAAAAAGCTTCCTGGACAAGGTGGCAACTGAATTGAGATTGAATTGAATTGAATTGAATTGAATTGAATTGAATTGAATTGAATTGAATTGAATTGAATTGAAAGAAGATAGAGATTCTGAGAGGTAGAAGTGGAAAGGGAGTAAGTGCATTCCAGGCATAGAGACACAGCTTGTAAAAAGGCATTGAACTGGGATTGGAACACGAACAGCTTCAGGGGAACTGCAAGTAGATTGGCTCGACTGGGATGGAGAGTATAGGAAGGGAAGTAACATGGAATAAGAACCTAAAACCTAGTTTTGTTTAACATTCCAGAAAAACAATGAGATTTAGTAAGGGAAAGGGGAGCAAAGCCCATGGAAACACTGGTGTAGAATCCCAACCTGCATCCTCATAAGGTTGAATGCCTTAATCTAGATTTTAAAAGCTTTCGATTTGTACTCAAGCAGAGATAAAGAATTCAGAGAGATCTAGAACTCTTGAATGAATGTCAAATATAATTTCATTAAGTCTAGATAGACCTAGTAAAATTCTGTATCATTTAAAGAAATTGCTATTTCCAACCTCAAAACATTAATTTGAACCTGATGAACTCACAAGTTGATTTTTTCTTGGCTCTTGCAAAATCAGATTTATGAGTTTTTGCTGTATTTCTTGCATTGACTCCCCTTGGCCCTCAACACCCAGTATTCGAAGCCCCAACCTATTCCCCATCTTGACCTTAGCACAGTTCAGTCTCCAAAGATGAAGCCCTAGAAATTTGTCAACGCCTGCTCTGGGAGCTGCTTTGTAATGCAATCTTGCTACATTTCGTCAGTCCCTCTCTCTAGAGACTGACAGCACTAAACTGGAAGAGAGAAGGTGGGGAAAGGGAAGAAGGACAGCTGACACTCAGCTTAATGTCTCAATTCCCAGTGCAGAGAACAGCTGGTCAGTCCATCTCAATTCGTTTGGACCTGGCTCCACTCAAATACGTATAAATTGCAATTTTGACTCAAAAGCCTCAAAATGAACCACCTGTGATCATATTTATCCAGAAAGTCATCACCATCTAGAATATGCCCACCAGAAAAGGGCTGAAAGCAAAATAAAGGGGTCAGGTCAATTACTTGGCTAAATTTGGAAAGGCACCAGTCAGCTGTTTCTATGCTCCCCATCCTGCCCCCACACCCCGGCATTTTGCTTATTTTAATAGCCTCATTCTTGGGTACTTATTCTTGCTTAAGCTCCATCAGCTATTTTCCACAGGAGATGCTCAATACTCTTCAGAATAGGGATAAAAATTGGCATGTTGTAGTACAAATAGTTGCCCCAGCAGCTGTGGACAATCTCTTGGGGCAGGGGCGGGGGAGGATGTCCAGAGACATCAAAGCAGGAAGTCCCGTCCCACTCATCAGTTGCTTTGCTAAAGGAGGCAGCTTGTGCTGGGAGGCATACACTGGGAAGTTTACGCCTGAGTTCTAAGTCTTATTCGACCAGACACCCATAAGCGTATCATTTCTTTGTGCTCAAAACCCCTGTTTCTCCAGCTGTTCAATGAGGAAAGAAATGCACAAGTGGTCATTTGGGAGAAAACCTTTGCAACCAACCAACATCCATTCACCATGAGTAGGCTCAGGGAAGGAGTGAGAAGAATGAATCTAACTCTTTGTATATGGAGGACACAAGAAATGTTTGTCAAATGGAACTACTCCAAGACCTCTTTTTCAGAGCTTCTCCTTAGGAAAAGTCTCCAGACCACACCACGCTGTAGCCTAAGGACCTTCAGTGGCTCCCTATTACCTCTGGGATAAAGCAAATTCCTCAGGTTGTCACACACCATCTGGCTCCAGCTTGCCTCTCTAGGCTAATGACACATCACCCCCTTTCCTAAGTTCTACCTGCCATTCAAATTAACCTGTGTGTTTTTCCTCCAGTTCTCTTTTTTCCATGTCTTTGCACAGGACATTAGCTCCTTGAGGGCAGGAACTGCCTTTTGCCTCTCTTTGTAGCCTCAGTGCTTAGCACAGTGCCAGGTGCATAGTAGGTACTTAATCTCCCTATCTGAGAATCCCCAATTTCCTTCAACACCTAACTCAGGTGCCACCTCCTATATGAATCCTTTCTGAGCTCCTGCTCTATTCCTCCTCCTCCTTTTCTTTTTTTTTCCCATGTCTTTGTATTCCCAGCACCTTGAATAACATAATATCTTGCTATTTAGGCACTTAGGGACTAGACTGGTTGAATGACAAAAGTAGTTGGAAGATCTAAAGAGGACATAACAGGTAGGTGAAGAGAGTGGGCTCCCTTTCATGTAATCCCCACCACTCACTGGACTATAAACTGCATGAAATCAAGGGTCTGATTCACACTTTCACTTTATCCCCACCCCACCCTCAGTCCCCAGACATGGGACCTTACACACTCTAAGTGTTCAATAAACATTTGTATGATGACCAGATCCTAACACTAGCCGGCAGTGTCAGGCAAGTCAATTATCTTCTTTGGGACTGTCTTTCTGCATCTATAAGATGTTTTTTCTAAGAGCGATGCAACTAAAAATGCGATGACTCTGTAATTCTGGATCAGAGAGTTGAGAGTTAGGAGACTCAGAGTCTCTCTCCTCTGTTGATGAGAAAGTTCTATGTGGAATTGGGTCTCTGTGCCTCATGGGTGGAGCAGAGATGTGAAAAATGTGAGTTCTTACCAGATGATCTACGATAATCTGGGACACAGTCAAGTCATCCTAGGCAATGTTAGCGTAGGGTAAGTTGTGCTATGGGGTGGCTAGGTGGCCCTGTGGGTAGAGCCCTGGGCTTGGAATCAGGAAGACTCATCTGCATGAGTTCAAATCTGGCCTCAGACACTTTACTAACTGTGCGACCCTGGGCAAGTCACTTAGCCTCATCTGTGAAATGAGCTGGAGAAAGAAGGGGAAAATCACTCCAGTATCTCCGCCAAGACAACCCCAAATGGGGTCATGGAGAGTCAGACGTGACTGAAAAACAACTTAACAACAAAGTTGAACTATGGAAGGACCCTCCTTCTACTTATGCCTTAGTATTTTTATACATATGAAATTTGATTAAGATAAATACCAAGACCAGCCTTAAGTGGGGTAAAGATATGTAGAACATACCACAAGAATGAAGTATGGCTGCCTGAAGGATATGTTCTGGGAGTGGATTGTTGTTGAAGCAGTCAGCCTCAGTATCCTGGTAAATACCCAGATATTCAGAATAGAAACATATATACGTCTGAACCATATGACTAGTGCTACCTCCTTTTCCCATACTATTGTCTCGTTGGGGCTGGCCCAATCAATCTTCTGGTGCCCCAGGTTTGATGAAGAGGAGTCACAGAGTGGGGGACACAGGGATGGAACCATGGCAGTCCCTCTCTAGTAAACGTTAGGGATTTTGTTGGGGGAGGGGAAAGGGGAAAGATACCTAGACTTGTGATTTCATCAGGATTAGGAACTCCCAGTGAAAAATCTCCATCAGCCAATTCAGATAGCAACTCCTTTGTTACTTACAGTCTCAGAAGGAAGGCAAGAAAACAAATCTACTATGCCCAGGCACTGTGTTAGGTGCTTTACAAATGTCTCATTTGATCCTGACAACAACCCTGGGAGGTAGGTGCTATTTTTATCCCCATTGTGCAGATTAGGAAACTAAGGCAGGGAGTGATTTGTCCAGGGTCACACATCTAGTGAGTATCTGAGACCAAATTTGAACTCAGGTCTTCCTGACTCCAGACCCAGTGCTCTGTCAGCCATGCCATCTAGCTCCCTCTCAGAGGAAGATTGCTTATTCTTTATTCTATCATGGATCCCTTTGGCGCCTCAGTGAAACCTAAGGAACCCTTCTCAGAGTATGTTTAAATGAATAAAAAATGTAGGATCACAAAGGAAATGAATCATATTGAAAGACATTTATCAAAATATATAATATACATGTACATGTATATATATATACATATATGTGTATATATATATATACATATTTAAACCAAGTTCCAGACCTCAGATTAAGCCTCACTCCCTTTACCCCCTCAGACCCATTGTGATTTATTTTAGAGGATTGCCTGAGAGTACTGAAACCTTTGAAGACACCCATTTTCTTACAGCCAGCATGTGTCAGAAGTAGACAATCTCTAGTCTTCCTGATTCTAAGGCCAGCCTCTAACATATCGCATTCCTGCCTTTCACCTTAGGGTTGGCTCTGGGAAGAGTACAAACTTTGAAAATCCCCAGAGACTGCCAAACTCCACTGATGCTAATTGAGTCAACTTTTTGTTGGCTGAAGTAATGGGAAGGTGTGTACCCATTGCACAGATAACACAAAACATATTTTCTCCTTGGCTTTGACATGTATTTCTCTGCCTCCCATATACAGACATGTCATTCAAACTGTAGCATTTGGGGATTAATAATCAAGTTAGTTTGCCTTTCCTGACTACCCACAAGCTAATGAAGAGAGTGGGCTGGGGTGGCGAAAGCATGCTAGATGGCAAGAGAAAGTCAGGCCTAGGTTCAATATTTGCCATGGGGCAGCTAAGTGTCACAGAAGATAAAGCACTGGGCCTGGAGTCAGGAAGACTTATCTTCTCGAGTTCAAATCTGGCCTCAGACACTTACTAGCTGCATGACCCTGGGCAAGTCACTTAACCCTGTTTACTTTAGTAAAATGAGCTGGAGAAGGAAATGGCAAACCACTCCAGTATCTTTGCCAAGAAAATCCCAAAAGAGGTCATGAAAAGTCAGACACAACTGAAAAACAACTAAATAATAAAAACCAGCACATCCTTTGCCCTAGTGTCCAGAATGACCCAAATACTCCACCACCTCAGATGCTGAAGGAAATTCACCCATCCCCCAAGTACCCTCAAGCCTGGCTTATTACATTTGAGGAATGAAACACATTTCTGGAGCCAAGGCTAGCTTAAGCTATCCAGCAACACAGTTTTTCAACCCAAAGATATGGGGGGTGGAGGATGGGGGAGGGGGCAGGAGCAAAAGTGTGCAATAGCCAACTCATCTCGGGTTGTGGGTAGCTATTGCCTACTAACCCAGGCACACTAACCATTGCTAATTATTTTGCTACCAATCATCTTACAGCCTTAAATTCATAGTGAGGAAATTCTCATTTTTGCTTCTAAAGAAACGGACCAGCAGAGAACGCACAGTGATTCTGGGGCAGAGATGGGGATACAGGTGAGACCTCCCAACTCCTCCTAATCCCTCCTTCCACCAGACCCTGCTATGCTGGCAACTCGATGTTGATACTTTTAAAGGGAAATAAAAATGTCTTGCTCTTTTGGCAAAAGTCTCAGCAAAGCTAAATATCAGCCATGACCACAGTGCAGCTCAGTCTGTCCTTAGCAAACTTCTTCAAATACCAAAGAGTTGAAAGCCATCTGTTGGCAGTGATGTGCCATCTCATCTCCCAAGCTGCTGCTCCGGCTCCACAGCCATTAGTCAACAATCCACACGGTGTGACTGGTACATTTTATGAATTTATTTAGCTCTGTTTACTTCCTCAGGGAAATGGCGGAGAGAAACAGCCCCTTCTGACTATTTTGTGGGCATTTCTTGACTGCTCTGTTGATATTTCCATTCCAACTTCAAGAAGCGTCGAGAAAACCAAGCAAATATTTGAAAACTGTTGCCTTTCCACTGTCCTGGAGGATGAGCCAAGGGAAAAGGCAAGGCTGCCCCTGAGATCATCTCAACCAAGGGACGGAGGGAACTAGACAAACAGGGGTGACCCTGAGATTCTACTAACAGACCTTGCACCATCACAACCACATTGTCTCATTAGCAAAAAGTATCTTATCAAATAACAACCTCCTTTTGGCTTTTTGCTGAAGTTTATCCTCTTGAAGACCAAACTATGATGGCACTGGGGCACTGGCCCCCCACTTGGGGATTTTTCCAGGTCCTAGCCAGAAGTCCACTCCTGCCTTGTAACAATATTAGTTATAATTACCCAATGCTCAATTACTTAGTGTCCTAAGGCTCTGAAAAGCACTTCCCTCTCAGTAAATCCTCAAGGTAGGTAGTACACATCATTCCCATTTTGTAGATGAGGAAAGTAAGCCTCAGTTTTAAGAGGGACCAGGTCTCCTGATTCAAAGCATGGTAATGTACCTCATAGCAATTCTTAAAATAATTTTATTGTGATTTTTTTATATAACCTATATTTCCCAATATATCTCTCCATCTCTTTTAACAAACATCAATTTAATATTTTATTATTAAATTAATTAAATTATTATAATAAATTATCACAATTATAACTTATTAATTAAATTATTAATATTTATATAGTGCTTTCAAGTTTGTAAATCATTAAAAACTGTTTTGTATGTAATTGGGAAAAATAAAATAGTAAAATTAAAAACTAAAAAGTTTGTGAATGTATATGCATATATATATACATACACACATATAATCCTTTTTAGTTCTTACAATAACTTTATGAAGTTATTGCTATTATTATACCTATTTTCCAGATGCAGAAACTGATGTGGAACAAAAAAATTTAAGTGACCAAAAAAATTCAGCAAAACTAAGCAACACATTGAAAAAGCCGCCAGGCTTTGTTCCACATCCATAGTCCTCACCTCTGCAAAGACTGCCCCATAACTATTTCCAGGGCCTCATTAGTAGAAAATTCCTATATCCAGCTTGGCTCAAATCTCTGTTTGGCTCAGGGAGCTGCCCTAAGCCTGAAGGATATTGTCTTTATCATGCACCCTCCCCAGTAGGTGTGAGAATATCCATATCAGCTCAAAGTACAATTTAGGAAGTTGTGACCCCAATATATCATGCTAGTCATCCTATCCTGGGGTTAGTGTGTAGTTTGTGCTATAAGAGAAAAATCGAAAACCACAGGAGGCCACCCTGTTTTCTTCTATTCATTCAGATCACGTCAGAGCCAAGAATGCCACCTGGTCTATTTGCCCTGACCCGGTTCTTCTAGCAGGCTCCCCTGATGCTGAACAAGGGACAGAGCAGCAAGGAGGCTAAATTCCTGGCTTCTTGCTCCCATTTAGGAGACAAGACTATAAAAAAGCCGAGTTTGTGGCTTTCTGTATGGGCCCGAAGCCAGGAGGTCTGGCCTCCAGTGTAGCACCAAAGTTGCCAGTGATGCTCGCCCCTGGAGCCCATGCTCTCTTTAAGAGTCTTCCTATGGAGAAGGAATGCAGAGACTCAGATTTTCAGGGTAGGGAGGGCAGTCAAGAGTTGGGGTGGGGGATGGAGGTGGGGTTTGGCCTTTTGTTCCTTAAAGAGCCACCTTACCCCTGCCCCCACGCCATGAAAAAAAAGATACCAGCCTCCCTACCCCCAGCCCTAAGGTGTGGTTGTCCTGCCTCATAACAAGCCTCCTCTGTTTCTCTAATTCATTCTTAAGTCTGGGTCCATACTGAACCCACAAAATCAAACACACATACACACATTGCAGTGGTTTTCCCCTGGCTCTTCTTTTTAACAGTAACTTCCTGTTCTCTGGAAAGTGTATAAGGCTGGCTTAGTAGAGCCCTAGGCTGGAAGAAGCTCCTACCTTGGGATATTGGGGCCTATTAGCTTGTTATAAGAACACTCACAGTGGGGTCTTCGGCAATTTACTTCCCCTTTCTGACCCTCGCTTTCCTTATCTTTAAAATGAAGGGTTGGACTCAATGATTTCTCAAAGGGTCCTCCTGTCAAGCTCTAAATTGCAGGCCCCTACCTACATCACTTACAAGTCACTCTCCAGCCCGTTCCACCTGTACGTCAGCTGCCCCTGCGGGTACCCTCCCTTCCCTCTCTTTCTCCTCCCTCCCTTTTCAGTTCTCCCTTCTATCTTGTCTTTTCCTATTAGAATGGAAGCTATTGAAGAGTAGGGATTGTCTGTTTTCCTGGCACGAGGTAGTGCTCAGTAAATGCTTTGTCTGTGATCTCTACCAACTAGTCCCTTCCTTCTCACTCTTACCACCAGGGACCAGGGAACCCCAGCTCCAGTTTAACGATTTGGAAAAAGTAAAGAACCTCCTTTATGGGCAATCTAGAACTCCAGCTTTGAAACCAGTCCAAGCCTGTCTACAGGAGTTTATCACACGGCTTACACTCCCTAGGACTGCACCGAAAAAGTGGCTTCTCCTTGCATGGAAGTCTTCAATCAAAAGCTTGGATAATCCCTTTTGGGATATGTTGTAATGGGGATTCTTCTAAGAGATGAGTTAAGATTAGGTAGACTCTGAAGTGCCTTTCAACTCAGAGATTCCATGATTCTGCAAGCAGTGGCCCAGGCTCCTAAACCATTCTTTCCTCACCCCACCTTCATTCCAATTAAAATTCCAAAGATTTTGAATGCTCAACTATTCCCCCTAAAGTTCCTTGGTGTGTTAACTCTTCCAGGAGGCCATTGGCATTTTCAAAAGGAATGCTTGTTAATGCAAATGAACATTCAATGGTGGAATTCCAGGACAAGTCTGGTTGGGTGTGCAATTAGTGGGTCCCTCTCTTCACACCTCTCACAGAATAATCTATCCTATTCATGTTTAAGACTAGCCTTTATTCAGCCCGGCACTTTGGTCTAAATGGTGACAGACTTTAATATTCCTCTCCTAAATGTGAAAAAAGGATAAAGATTGTTTTACCTTTTTGAAGTGAATCACAGTTATGACACAGCTATGTTTGAGCTGAAAGGGATCTCATATCATTTAATTCAACCTCTTCAATTTCATATTAACTGACTTTTTAATAGTTCTTTTAGATTTACAAAGAACTTTATAAGACATCTCACCACAATCTGACAAGAGCCCTTTCAGGAGAGCATTGCAGGTATTATTAGTCTATTTTACAGATAAGGAAACTGAAGCTCAGAGAGATTAAACGATTTGCTTATTCGTCATCTGTCTACTAGATATCAGAGATGGGACTCAGATGCAGTGCTTTTTCCAGGTTTCTCTTATTTTATGTATAAGATGTCTAAAGTCCAGTGATTTGTACTTGACCAAAGCCATAAAGAGAACTCATGGCATAGCAGAAAGAATAAAGGGCTTGGAACCAAGGATATCTGCTTTTAAATACCCTCTCTACCAAATTACTTAATCTCTCAGTCACTTCTTCCTCATCTGTAAAATGCAGGTCATAATATCTGTACCACCTTCCTCACAGAGTTATTGTATAATTCAAATGAGATAATGTGTGTAACCCAAAAGCATTCTATGCATTAGCTATTGGTATTAGTGTCGTATTTCATTCCTACTGATGGAGTTGCTAGAAACGACTTTGGAATAAGTTGCTATCCTGCTACTATTCTTTTATATTCATTTTTTTTGATGGACTGTTACAAAAGGAGGATAAAAATAATTGCTTTTTGTGGCTAAATAAAAACCATTAGTCTATAAGCTCATGTTCTATAGGCTTACTGCACCATCCTTGGTAAAACACCATTAGTAGACAAGATGATGAGAACTATCTATGCCTCCGCCTTTTCCCATATGGATTTGATTTGTTCTCCTAGGTCTCTAGTTTTTGAAAGCTTTTCATTCCATGCAGATCAGAGATTACTCATATTTAGCACAGTGACAATATTATTATTGTCATTATCTTTTGTTCTCTTAAATTTGATAGAGCTCAGACAGAAATGGTCCTAGAACAAGATGATGATGATGATGATGATGATGATGAAGCTTGGATTAGAACTGAGGGCTCCCAAGTTACAGATCAGGCCTCCTTCCACAGCACCACCCTCTTGCAAGAGTCATCTTGCAGCTGCTTTTGGTTACTTCCAATGGAGTCAGTAATACACATGGTGTATCTTTGACATTTGCCTTGTTATGTCCTCTTGGCTTCTTGGAAGACATTATTCTAACATATCCCTATTTATTAGAGTGATTTTTATACCAATGAATAACATATGAACATAAAAATATTGGAGACAAGGATAGAAAGAACCTGCTGCAAATATGTGCAATCTATTACCATTCAAATGACCCAGCATTATTCCACAAGGCCCGCCATCTGCTCCTGCCATTAATATCTTTCCCGACAAAGACAATAGGGGATGAAAAGAATGTTCCAATCTTAATCTACTACTGTACATGTATCTTTAGGAAGTTATTTCGAAGTCACCTTTCCACCACCTTCACCACAAACTGACCTCCACATTCTAGAAAATTGAAGATGATGAGTCTGAGGGTTCAGTAAAAGACATCTTTCTCTAGGGGTATCAGCATGGTTTCATGGGAAAAGTGCTCAATTACCAGTCCAAAGACCTGGGTTTGAATCTCAGCATACCACATCCTAGGTGTGTGGACCTAAACAAGTCATTTCACTTTTCCAGGCCTCGGTTTTCTTATGGGCAAAATCAGGACAGTAATTCTGTACTATATACTCCAGCAGGAAAGTGCTTTATCTACCATAAAGCTACATAAATGTAATTTATTGTTGTCCTCTAAGTAAAGTGATTGTATCTCAGAATCAAGGCAATTATACCAAAAAAAGCCACAGCAAATTGACAGAAATAGGATAGGATGGAATTCTTATATCATCTTTTTTATATCCATCTACCAGTTCAGGGAGGCACCTTCTCTGCCATTTATAATCTTAGAGAGTTACTTAATAGACTCAGAGATTAAGTCATTTGCCCAGGGTCACAGAGCCAGTATGTGCCAGAGATAGAATTTGAACCCAGTTCTTCCTGGCTCCAATGCCAGCTCTCTAGCTACTATGCTGTGCTGCCTTTAACTTTCTCTTGTATCTTAGAAGGGCAAATTGTCTCCACTTCTCTGGCCAGATTAGGCAAATTCAAGAGATAAGAGACTGTCAGTGCCTTCTCTCTGAGATTATCTCCACTTTACCTTGTACATCTCATTTGTACACAGTTGTTTGCATATTGTCCCTCCCATTAGAATGTGAGTTTCTTAAAGGCAGGGACTGTTTTTACCTTTCTTTGTATCCCCAGTACTTAGTACAATGTGTGGCGCATAGTAGGTGCTTAATAAATGTTTTTGTCTTTTGCTGTTGTTGATGCTACTACTATTCTTGGCATGGTGGAACATCGTAGAGAAATGAGTTCAAGTCTGGGGGTCAGGACACATTATATTTAGCCCCATTTCAGCCATTAACTGATTCTTGACATTGGTGAAGTACCCTCCACCCAGTCTCTCTCTGGTTTTCTTATCCATCAAATGAGGGAGCAGGCAGAGATAATCTCTGAGTTTCTCTCTGGTTCATACAGTCTAATTGGCACAGCTTACAGGTTTAACTATAAGTATCCTATCAGTTGAAGGATTAACTGAATCCACAGAATGAAACTTCCTTGGCAGAAAAGTACATCTTACATTATATGCCAACCAACTGTTAGACACACATAGGGCAGGCAAGCCAGACTAGCTGAAGCAGCCAGGGTCTCTGAAGAGGAGACAGGAGGCAGCATGTGTCAAGAGAGTAAAACCACCACCTTGAGCATCATCTCCCTTCACATCCCAGTGGAGACAGCCTAGGGTCACTGAGCCCAAGAGCCTCAGGAATGCCCCATAAACCACCATACCTATATAGGCAGCCCAGTGCCCTTCAACCATCATCCTTGGAAGCAACCCCTATAGAGATGCAGCCTGGCAACTGCCCCTACATGTGCTGTGGCTACAGTTACTAAAACCCAGAAAAAAAAAGTCTTACCACCCAAGGCCTTGCTTCTGTTCAGCATTAGGAACTGATAGAATTTTGTGATTAGAAATGATAGTAGAGAAGAGGCATTGACAACTGCTTTTTATTGTTGTTGTTGTTTGTTGTTGAGTCTTTTCAGCTGTATCCAAACCTTTGTGACCCCATTGGGGTTTTCTTGGCAAAGATACTGGAGTGGTTTGTCATTTCCTTCTCCAGCTCATTTTACAAATGAAGAAACTAAGGCAAACAGGGGTAAGTGACTTGCCCAGGGTCACACAGCTAGTAAGTATCTGAAGCCAGATTTGAACTTATAAAGATGAGTCTTCCTGACTCCAAGTCTGGTGCTCTACCCACTGTGCCACCTAGCTGCCCATTTGTTAGCTTACCCAATGGTTAGATTCCTTCCCAAGCAACAGAAAATTAATTATAAGAATTAAAATATGTAATTTAGAAAATTACCTCTTCTATAAAATGTTAGTATAAATGTTAATTTAACATTGTTTTGCATATTAACATTAAAATAAACTATCATTGTAGCAAAACATAAAGAAATTTAATGAGTAGGCACAGATTAGTGCCCAAGTTACAAATGTCCATTGCTCATGCCCCCAGTAGCATCCTACTCTAAATACAGTAACAGAAGCAAAATCAGGTGATATATTTCTGATAGGTGATGGCTATGCTTTTACAACTTCATCATCATTCGCTACCTATACTAGATTCTATAACAATTGAACATATGACCTGAACCAATACCAAAATTTGAAAACAACTCTCTTGCCTCTCTCCCTTCCTATTAATGATACCTTAAGACAAAAAGGTCAGAGATCAAGGTCAACACCATGGGCATCACTGCCCTCACACCTCCCAGCCTCTACCAATCTCACCCCATCTGCTCTCTAACATACATAAAAAATATGATGATGCTAATTAATACAGTCTCAGGATGATCTCTATCTCTCCAATCATTCAAATACCAGCAGCTTTCCTTCTCCCTGACAGTACTAAATATCTCTGTGGAAATGCTAGTCCAATCAATCAATTGCTCTCACCTGCTCTCAAAGTGGTGAGAGCGACAGAGGAAACTTCCCTTCCAGGCTACTCAAATGTCCTCATCACCTATATCCACCTTCGTGACCACAAAGATACAGTCCTGGATCCCATCTCTATAATCTTAACTATAAATAATACCTACTCAACTTCTCCTACCCCAGGCTCACACATCCCAAATGTGTCAAGCAAAGTAGTAGTTACCTTGAATTTACTCAAAATATTTTCTTGCATATTAGAATATTATAAATTACCGCATTAAAATATTACACATATAAGGAAATCTTAGAATGTTTTGATATTCTAATATCTAAGAAAATAGTAGGATATTCTAATGTTAGAATATTTTCTAATCAAAAATCCTCTCAAGTATGTATGCTGTTTGCAGAGCCATAGACACTGCTTCCAGTTTGCAAAACTCGCCCTAGCCTCCTCTGATGAAGCCATTTCCCAGCTCTAGGGTGTGAAGAGATTTTTAATGGGTCTGCTTCATCAGAGATCAGATATTTGTCAGTCACTGATCATTCTAACTATCAATTGGACCATTGAACGTGGACCTAGTTATGGAAAAAGATCACACCTGGTTTTCTTCTCTGATCAAACCTACTTCAAACCCCAAGG
The DNA here is from genome assembly GCA_028646595.1 of Phalanger gymnotis. NCBI lineage: Eukaryota > Metazoa > Chordata > Mammalia > Diprotodontia > Phalangeridae > Phalanger > Phalanger gymnotis. The sequence continues at coordinate 90,954,040 of CM053624.1, forward strand.
TTGTTTCTTCTAATGTCCTAATCAGCATATTGCGATTACTGCTGACCATTCTGTCAATTACCCACTCCCAGCTTGAGTGAAAGCTTTTCTGCACATAAGTAAAAACATAGTTAGTTGGAGTTAGTTGAACATTAGAGCTAACACTTGGCAGTGTTAGCAGTGAACCCGGTTAAGTGCTTTGGCCTCTGTGCACTTGTCTCCTTATAAGCGAAATGATGATGGTGGTGGTGTAATAATAACAATAATGTTAATAAAAATAACAAAAATAAGTAGCCCTACCAACTTGTGAAGATGGTGTCTTATAAATTTTAAAGCACAATATAGATGTGCTATTTATATAATAAAATTATTAAACTCAAAGTCACTAATTTACTCATCCTTCCAGCTCCTGCAGGTTTTTTTTTTAAGATTTTAACCAGTTGGCTTTGCTGACCAAAACTGTTTTTATACAGGCTCTTCTTAAAAGTTTTGAACTTCTTTTCCTACTGAGCATTTTAAACATTTTGGACAAAGCTTTAAAATACAACAACTTAGTCACAGTTCTGTTGATTCTGACCTCTTCCAAAAAAAAAAAGAGCAAATTGAGCCAAGACCAAGTCATTCAACTGAATCCCTTTGTTTCCTCTTTCCATGATCTGCACAAACTCAAAAATGACACTTTTTCTACAATCTTCAGTGAAGCGCTCAGTACCCATCCATAGTCTTCCCTATATACTCATTTCAGCCAGATTCTCCCTCTCAAATTTTCTAGTAGTCCTTTGAGCTTTTTAAGTGGATAATAAAACCTATTCTTGGTGTATTAGTTCCTATCTGTTCCTTTATGAAGTCTAAAAAAAACCAAGGAGCTGAGGAAAATGAGACAGTGGAAAGACTGCCCACTTGTAAACAGTTTGTTAACCTCAGAACCACTCTCCTCCTTAGCAAGAAGGCAGTTGGTTATGTCTGTGGTTCCACATTTTATCCCCTGTACAGGGTTGAATGGATTCCACAAAGCAGGCTGGACTAGTTTCTGGAGCGGCAAGCCACTAAGCTGAGATTCCAGAGTTTCCTCCTATTTTTAGTACCACTTTAGATACACAAGGGCAGACCATTACTGCTCTCTCTCCCCTCCCTAAAAAGTTCCCAAAGTGCTCCATCCTCCACATACCCTTACACAAAGAAATCTAATTGTCCTCTGGAGTCCATTGAAGTAGACTAACCTTGAATTTGTACTTGGTTTTGTACTTTGGTTTTCCCTCTTTCAACCAGAGGCTCTTTAAGGTCAGGCAGTCAATTTTCTGCCTCCTTGGTCTCTTCCTTAGTGTACCCAAAACAGTACTCTACCTATCAGCTCTGTTTACTGAATTGGATCTGGGTTTAGTTGATAAAACACCCCAAGCCATCCTGACTGTAGACACAAACATCATAACAAAACCAATCATGTAGAAATCCCAGGGACTGTTAATATGTCCTCAAAGGTTGGTGTTTCATGCATATAGACAGGATGACATCCTGATTATTTTGGAACCATCTCTGACCTTTAATTTGGTGACCCATATAATTTGGTTGCCTAGGGTTGTCTAGACAGCAACACGCCAGACTGGAACTCCAGAATTGGGGAGTATTATCCTACTTCTAGAATACTTTCTACCACATGATCTTGGATGGTTCCTTGCTTATTTCTGTGACTCAGTTTGCCTGTCTATAATGTGAGAATGCCATTACCATTAAAAAATATAAAATGATGACAAAATAGTGCACGACTGCAGGTCTACATTAGTTTTTATACTTTCTTAATTTTTAATTTGAATTAATTTAAATTTTAAATTAATTTAATCAGAATTTTTAACACTTTCTGAATTATTGCACATGTTCGCTCCTTAATCCCTACTAATTCTTCAATGGCCAGGATTCCGAGCTGTGGCACCCCCCAACTCTGCCAAAAACAAGCCAAAGATTATTATGAGCTGTTAAGGAGGTTAGAGAAAGAAGACTGGGATCTTGAGAACAAATAGAAAGGAGAATTACAGCAAGGAAATAAATAAAGAGATCATTTGACAATAAATTTAAATTTAACTCTAAAAACTGATAGGGAAGCTAGATGAAGCAGTGGTTAGAGTTCCGGGTCTGGAGTCAGGAAGACTCTTCTCCGTGAATTCAAATCCAACCTCAGACACTTAGTAGTTGTGTGACCCTGGGAAAGTCATTTAACTCTGTTTGCCTCAGCTTCCTCATCTGTAAAATGAATTGGAGAAGAAAATGGCAAATTGCTTTGGCATCTTCACCAAGAAAACTCCCAATGGGGTCACGAATAGTTGGATATGACTGAAAAATGACTGAACAGCAACAATAGCTAAAGTATATGTGTGTATATGTATATATATGTATACATATATATATGGGATGGGGATGTTAAAGTCACTTATTCACAGGATCATAGAACCAGTGTTACAAGTGATATGAGAGGTCATTGTGTCCAACCCCATCATTTCACAGATAAGGACATTGAAGGCCAAAGAGATTAAGGGACTTGTCCAAAATTATACAGGTGATAAGCATCAGTGACGAGATTTGAACCCAGGTCCCCTAACCCCAGAAGCATTGCTCGTCCCACTGCCTTTTATCCATAGGCATGCATGGAGCATATGAATTGGTTATGCGAGCATCACCATTATCAGGCCTTGATCTTTATAGACAGGACCAGTCTGGGGCCAAATGGAAAAGCCTAATTGCTCTTCCATCTGATAGTTCTTTGAATACTTGAAAACAACTATCATACCACCTGCAACTTCCAGGACAAATGATTAAGAGAAAACAATGGGGATTTTCTAGGGTCAGTCGCTCGTTATTCTTTGACATAGACTAAAAAGCAAGATTCCTCGGTTTTAGTCCAGGTTCCGCCATTTTTTAGTCGCATTATCATAGGAAAGTCAGAGGCTACTCTGATTCTTACTTCTTATTTATAGAATGAGGTCGGACAAGATGATTTTTAAGGTCACTGTCATTCTAATAGTCTAGAACTCCATGAATATGAATATTGGGAATGGTAATATTGAAAGATGATTCCTGGCTCTTCTATTTCCTACACATATATCTTTGCCAAGTCATTTCTCCATTACAGGCTTCGGATTCTTCATCTATAAAATAAAGAGGTTGGCCTAGATCAGTGATGTCAAATTCAAAGAGAAACTAGGCCACATACCGACTTAGAAAACCACAAATTGGCATAATCTATGTTATATTTTTGTATATTTTGTTAAACATTTCTCAATTACATTTTAATCTGGTTTGGGCCTCACTCAGGAGGTTTATGGGTCTGCAACTGCAGAAATGAGTTTGACACCTCTGGACCAGATGACTTCCAAGGTCTCTTCCAGATCTCAATCCTATCTATAATCCTATGACTCACTTAAGAGGAATTGCACCATATTAGTTGACAGTACAAGGGAAAAAGGAAAGTGGCTTGTGAAAAGCTAAGGAGATTTGTTAGAAATCTATTTCAGGGAGAGAAAGACAGACAGAGAGAGTGGGCAGGGGGGAGGGAATGAGAGAGAGAGAGAGAGAGAGAGAACAAAAGAGGTGGCAATAGGAGAGATGTAGGATGTATTGATCCAAAGTGCAGTGACTGAGTCCATAAGCTATTAGAAAAACTTAAGACCAAAGGCGCTAAGGATAGGAAGAAATCTAGGAGTCACAGATCCAAGTTAATGAGGAAAGTACCTTCACGGCCCTCAGCTTCATATCAAAGTCCAAAGGAGGTGGAATCTTGAATCAGAGAAACCTGAGAAGCCTGAGCCCCAAGTCAGAGAAATACCTTGTTTCTCTAGAGGCTAGTTAAAAGAAGCAGCATAGCCTGAATCCGCAAGGTAAGATCAAGATAGCTGTTGTTCAGTCCTGTCCAATTCTTTGTGACCCTATTTGGGATTTTCTTGGCAAAAATGCTGGAGTGGTTTACTATTTCCTTCTCTATCTCATTTTCTAGATGAGAAAATTGAGGCAAACAGGGTTAAGTGACTTACCCAGGGTCACACAGCTAGTAAGTGTCCGAGGCCAGATTTAAACTCACGAAAAGGAATCTCCCTGACTCCAGGCCTGGCACTCTATCCACCGCACCACCTAGCTGCCCTAGGATCAAGGTAGACTAGAACAAAAAAGGAATTCAAACCCCTGAGAATCAGGGTCAAACTTAGGTTGAAGGGTCTGTGAACTAAAGCCGCAAGGACCACACTGAGTCCCTGGAAGGGACTTTCAGTGCTTTCAAACATGGGTCTGTATGTGTGGTTTACCTCAAAAGAACAGAGTCTGTTTGCTGCAATTCCTCTCACACTGTGCAAAAATTCAGTTGTACCTTTGACTAAGACAACTAGAAACCGGCTGGGGAACAAGAAAGTTTATGGGGGAAAGGAGACCATAGCAGGGAAAAGAATATAGGGAAAGTCTAGGACCCCAGGGCAGAGCCTACTGGGAAAATCTCACCTTTTCATCATTGGATCATGGCAACCAAAAACTAACTTGAGATCTCTCCAGTTACAGGATGGGGCGTTATACAAATGCTACGTCACAGACAGAGGCTGCATGATGAGAAAGGGGGAATGGGGGTGAGAGTGTGGGAATCCACAGATACTCAGCTATTCCTATTCATTCAACCTGAGGGCAAATATTTGCATATTTAGACACATAGCAAAATTGCCTGAATGTTTTAGCTTTCACCTGAATGTTTTGCTTTGTGTAAATACAACCTTTGCCACAGAAAGGTTAGGAAGCTTGCCCAGGGTCACATCAAAAACGAGCAGCAGTCCTGGAATGAGAATCCCTCTGGTGTTCCATTTCTGGAAGGGTTGGTAGCCCACTGAGCCAAGCTCCCCTTCTTGAGGGTCTGTGTGCATGGAATGTCTGGGTGGGTTAAAGGTTTTGAAGTGCCTAAAGGCTATACATGAAGAGGCTATCTCAATTTCACATGAGATAATCGAGTCTGGACTTTACATGGATCCTAAAAGCAGAAGTACCCACATTCCCCATATTCTTCAGAAATGGCTTTCTCCCAGTTGGTCGAAGGATAGTATTGACATGTTTTTCTTTGCCATCACTTCCCAACACCTTCCACACCCTTCCCCCAATTATGATCCCCCAAATCCCTTTCCATAAGACTCTTAAGGGTCAAGGAGGGAACAGGTGTCCTCATTCCCATTTTATCACTGCCCTGAGAGGTTCTTCCTTGGGAATGCCAGCCTAGCAGACCAGGCACTTCTGAAACTTTCGCCACTCTCAACTCTTCTTACGTCATCAACACTTTTAAAGCATTATACAGATACATGCTTAGGCAAACGTGCTGTCCTAAGGCAGTTCCCATGGTGTTTCTAATCAGAAGTCTGTTCAATTGGGCTTTCACATTAAGATAGGACCCCTCTTGCTTTTCCATCAAGATCACAAATCATAGATTGAGAGATGGAACGCCTTCATTTTTCAGATAAAGAAACTGTGGCCCCAAAAGGTCAGATGATTTTTCCAGTATCACACAGATTATAAGTGGCAGAGCTGATATTCAAATCTAGTTTTGACTCCCAATTTGCTAATCTTTTGCATGGATGAGCAGCTCTTAAAATCATGCACAATTCTGCCATGTTTGAGGTCATGAACTCCAAGCCTCCATTTAAGTAGAGAGCTCTTCTCAGAGACACTCATTTCTCACCTGGCTACACTACTGTGGGACTCCTCTGCCTGACCTCTGCCATGAGCCTGCATCATACACCATCTCATCCTCTTCCACTCCTCCCAACCTTTCAATTTGTCTACCCCGCACCCTGCTTCTCAGCTTCCTTTGGTGCTCTATCTTCCCTAATTAGATTGTAAGCTCCTTGAGAGCAAGTGCTGTTTTCTTTCTTCATATTTAGCACTTAGCACAGTGCCTGTGCTATCAACCTCCCAGGACAGTATGGGACTTGCATACAAACAGCAACTTTTTTCTTCAAAAAGGTTTTCAAACAAATAATTTTTGCCTTTTCAAGATCCTGTGCCAGCCTCTTAGAATCATAGAATGTATTTCTTCTAAAAAGAGGTTGGGATGGGAAGTACCTACAGATGTCAAGTATGGCATACACCCTCAGATTTCATCAAGTGCTGGTTTTCCTTGCCCATATCTCTTAGTTATCAAGTAGAGCTCTAAGCAGAGGGTAGACCCTGGGAAATGCGTATGGTAGAATTAAAAAAATCAAAAGGTACCGATAAGACTTAAAAAAAAAGAGTCATAAGATACGAGAGCTGAACCAGATTTAGAGGATCACTGAGTGTAACCTTTTTCATTTTACAGAGAAAGAAACATTAATGCCTGTGGGCTAAATATCTGCCCAAGGTTACACAGAGCTGGCTCCCCAAGTCCTTTGATTTCCAGGTCATTGCTCTTCATTTTAATGAGATTTTTTTTTTCCTGGAGATGATTTTGCTTTGCAAATTTGATAATTACTTCCCTTTTTTTTTTGGTTCTGTTTCAACTGCAAACATTTACACTATGGCAAAGGCCTTTGGACCAAGTTTCCTCAGGATTCAAGCCTCTTCATCTTGGTCATAGCTAATACTGGCTCTTCTTCAATCCAAAACTCTCAGCTTTGGAAAATCGTATGGATCTACCACAATTCTTCCGGTTGATCAGAACCACAAACATGCTTTAAGATTGTTCATAATGCCACAAGGAGGCCGGTGCAGCTAACCAAACGTACTTGGGCTATTTCTGTATGGCAAGTCAAGAAAAACTCTCTCATGTGGCCTTGAGCAAATCACACATAAACATCGTAAGAAAATAATTTTTATAACGTCTCCTCCCTCTCCAACCCTCCTTACAGCTATTTTTTTTGTGCTTTGAAAATTCAATCACTGCTTCTGTCCCAAGTAGCTCTGAGGTGGCACAATGCTCTGCAGATAAGTAAACACTTTATCTTTGTGAGGGCAGAGAAACTGGTACATGAAAGGAGAAGCTGTATTGTTGTTTCTGGGTAGGGTGAGAAGAGAAGAGCTAGCAAGCATTATTCTTCTATCTCCAAACAGAGGCCTTTCACCTCCCTCTCTTTTCATCTCTGTCTCTCTTCTGCCTTCCTCAGAGCTGTGGGAAAAAGGTTGACAATGGTCCCTTGCTGCATCCCCAGACCTGAGGTGAGGCTGGCGCTTCTTCAACTGGCCAAAGTACTTAAACTCCAGAAGCGAGACATTAAAGAAAAGTCTCAATTTAAATACCACCTCGAAAAATTTATCTAGAAATGGGAAGGGAAGGGAATAAGCATTTATATGGCACCTATGTGCTAAGAACTGTGCTAAGCACTTTTTACAATATTATCTCATTTGATCCCCACAACAACCCTGTGAAGTAGATGCTAGGATGATTTTCATTTTGTAGTTGAAGGCAAGCTAAAGTTAAATGACTTGCCCAGGAACCCGCAACTATTAAGTGTCTGAGGCCAGATTTGATTTCACTTTCTTGACTCCAGACCAAACTCTCTATCCACTGTGTCACCAGCTGCCTCACAAATGATCATATTTGTTCTACCTCCCCTCCAGACACACTGTCTCTCAATAACAAAGACCAGCCAAAGGGAGAGAGCATGATGCCATTATATTATCAGAATCCAATTAACCATCACTGATTACCATGGAACTCAGGGTAGGTCACTGTTGCTTAGGAAATGGAGGGGAAAATCTCAAAAATTAGTGAAAGTTGTCAAGAGTACCAATAAACTATGCTTCAAAGGTGTGCATAAAAATCTTTATGAAAAAAATACAGATTGATTTTTTAAAAAGTAAAATCAAGGCAAATGAGAATGAATGAATAAACAAAGAGCCCTGATGAAACCTCATAACAATTTGTTTTGGTCTTCATAGCCTTTGTCTTTCAATAAACACCTGTACCTCCTATGGAATATGAAAGAAAACAAATTCTAGAGTTTACTATGCATATGTCCGTAAGAAATTTTTAAAAGTTTAATTTAAAAATATGTATGCAAAAAGACCCTAAAAATTCATGTATTGGAAATCAAGCCAGAGTTTGTAGAATATTTCAGTAGAACAACATAATTATTTATGAAATATTCCTCAGATCCCCTTGATAAACCTATTGTACCTCTGGGGGGTATGCATACCCTAGATTAGAAACACATAATGTAGAGGAAGTAAAATGTAAATTATAACATCGAGGTGATCATTAACTATATTGATCATTTACCCACTCAACAAATAATTATTAAGCACAAACTATGCCAGGTAATTTAGAAGATACTAATAAAATGGCAATAATATTAATGATAATATTAATAGCTCACTTTCATGTAGTGCTTTAAGGTTTGCAAAATACGTTCCATATATTATTTCAATTGATCCTGACAAGAACCCTGTGAAGTAGGAGCTATTGTTATCCCCATTTTATAGGTGAGGAAATAGGGTAAGAAAGGTTAATTAACTTGTCCAGGGTCACGCAGCTAGTAAATGACTGGGGACTTGAATTCAGGTCTTCCTGACTCCAAATCTGGTACTCTACTACGTCACCTAAATGACTTCATATAGCACCTACTATGTGGCAAGATTTGTGCTAAGCTCTATTTACCATGTTATCTCAGTTGATCCTCACAAGTCTGTGAGGTAGGTGCTATTATGATCTTTGTTTCATAGTTAAAAAAAAAGATGTATAAGAAAGGAGCTTAATCTCAGAGGTTGAGTGAGTATAATAATGCTAATTTTAGCTACTAGTAATGTGCTAAAGAGTGAACATCAGGTCTCAAAAACCACAGAGGAACAAAAATTTGAGGGAGAGCCACAGGCCTAAAATCCGTAGCAACTCTGCAAAAAAGGAGTTATTATAAACCATTTTGAATTGCAACAAAATTGATTAAACTTGCTTCGCAGACAAATTAAATAAATGAAATCCATAGGAACATAGATCTCAGGACCTGAAACACTATCTAGTCCTTCCTTTTGTTACAGATTAGAAAACTGAGGGCCAGAGAGATGAAGTAACTTTCCCCACAGAACGCAAGTAGAAGGATCTCGATTCAAACCCAGGTCTTATGACCCCAATTCCAAAGCTCATTCCAATATTCTACACTGCCTCCCTCTAGACCATGGGCCTAATTCCCTTCTCTCCTATTTTATGGTAAAAGTATTCAGGGGAGGAGGGAAATTTTGCAAACAAATATGACGAAATGCCAAGTATTGTTTTCTCAAAAGCTAAAGTCTTAAGCAGAATTTCAGACATGGTGTCTGAGGCCAAGAGTAATTTGAGGATTCTACTCTGTCTATATAAAATGGGGCCAAATGGGATTATAATGAAAAATTAGGTCAGTTCAGTATGCAGCAGCTGGTCAAATAGAATTAGGCTGCATGACCAGGCCAGAGAAGTACCAGGCCAGAGTCAGGAAGATCCGAGTTCAAATCCAGTTTCAGACACTCACTAGCTGTGTGACCTTGGGCAAGTCACTTAACCTCTGTTTCCCTTAATCCACCGGAGGAGGAAATGGCAAAACCACTCCAGTATCTTTGCCAAGAAAACCCCTTAAAGGGTCATGAAGAGTCAGATGTGACTGTACAACTGAACCACGACAATAAACATTTAATAGTGGTGTGACCCTGGGCAAGTCACTTAATCTCTGTTTGCCTCAGTTTTCTTAACCATAAAAAGGGGATAATATGCTCTATGCCCAAATCTCTGTTACCGTTAACCGAGCCTGGCCTTCCATTGTCTCTTATTTCCAGGTAGCCCTGCCACTCTTAATCCCATTCTCTTGGCTCCTGGAATCTGACCTCTAGTCACCCCTGTCCCATCAAGGTCCTCCTTAGACTCCTCCTCCCATTACCCCAGACTACCTGGCCACCCTAGATCCCTCCCCCTCTGTCTCTGTATATAAGATGCATCTTGCCTCCATGCAGGTGCTCAGATTCAAGCTGGCCCACTTGTCAACATAAGCATCACAAATGCTCAGATTCTTTAAGAGTCTATCCAATATGGTAGATTTTTAATAAACTTTGTTTTTGTTTGGCTGAAAAGAACAGGGGGGATAATAATAGCATTTGCCTCACAAAAGTTTTTGTGAGAATCAAGTGAGATTAGTAAGGCATTTAGCACAGTACCTAGCACATAGTAGGTGCTTGATGTGACCTGCCCAAGATC
>CM053624.1:90972090-91036591 GCA_028646595.1 Phalanger gymnotis
TGATTATAATTAATCATCCTATAGCCAAAAGAAAGAACAGTATGATATTGGAAGAACCACTGAATTAGGAATCAGAGGACCTGAGTTCAAGTCTCTGCTTAGCCACTAACTAGTCATGTAACTTTGGGAAAATAATTTAACCTCTCAGACTCATAAATCACCAGATCTGGAAGGCAGCTTTGAAGTTCAACAGTTTAAGAATTATATTCAATCAAACAATAAGCATTTATTAAGCACCTACTATGTGCTAGGCACTAAGTTAAACACTGGAATCACAGGCTTAGAACTGGAAAAGACCTTAAGAATCATCTAACCAAAACTTTTCATTTTACAAATCAAGCAAGACCAGGAAAATAATGAAGTACTTCATCCAAGGTCACAAACTAGCACAATACATAGCAGAACCAGAATTTGAACCTGGGTCTTCTCCTTGGTGGGACAACTGCCAGCTTTAATCCTCACACTCCAAACAGCAGCTTTGATGTATGGATCTCCCTGCCCCTTGAACTGCTCCTTCTGCTACCTTGTTTGCTTATGACCCTTTAATAGTTTGGACAGCCTGACACTACAGTTGCCTACGCCCATCTGTCTGCATCCTGGTGACTCAGATGATTAGTGAATGGGGGCAGATTCTTAGCTCTTAGTTTGCCAGTTGTGGGGAGAGAGAAAGAACCTGAAGTTTAAGTATTTTGTCATGATGTCATCCAGGGCATGGTGGTGCTGGCGTACAGCCAACGTAAAGTGGAAAGGAAGGCCAGATGACTCCCAATGCCTCATAGGTTATCAATATGGATGTTGAAATCATCAGGAATGATGACAGGGAACACAGAGACAAAGAAAGGTGTGCTCTGGGTGCAGAATTGGTCGATAAGGGTAGATATGAGTCCTCAAGGGCTGTAGATCACAGTAGCAATGATTTCACGTTATCATAGAAACACAGGAAGGGAACTTAGAATCTACTCCATTTTCCAAGAGAGGAATCCCTTCTACAATGTTCCCAACAGATGTTCACCCAAATAAAACCCAATTCTGCCAGTTACTAACTAGGATCCAGGGGTGGGGAACCTGCAGCCTCGAGGCCACATATGGTCCTCTAGGTCCTCAAGTGTGGCCCTTTGACTGAATCCAAACTTAGTTGGGATTTGTTCTATGAAGTTTGAATTCAGTCAAACTGAGTTCTGGACCATTTCTGACTGGAGGACCTAGACGGTCACATGTGACCTTGAGGCTACAGGTTCCTCACCCCTGAAGCCCTGAAGACTCTATTTCCTTGCTTATAAAGTGTCTGATACCAATTGGAAAGATTATTGTAAGAATCAATTATGATAATATAAACCAAATTATTTGAAAACCTTAAAATACCATATTAAACTAAGATATTATTAACTTCACAAATACTTCCATTGGGGAGGAACTCTGTATCTCACAAAGTGGCTCATTCCACACGGGATAGTTCTATGACACATTATGACATATTCATAATAAGTGACTTTTGTTGTTCCGTCATATTTCAGTTGTGTCTGACCCTTTGTGACCCCATTTGGGGTTTTCTTGGCAGAGATCCTGGAGTAGTTTGCCATTTCCTTCTCCAGCTCATTTTATAGATGAAGAAACTGAGGCAAACAGGTTAAGTGATTTGTCCAGGGTCATACAGTTAGTAAGTATCTGAAGTCAGGTTTGAACTCAGGAAGATGAGTCTTCCAGACTCCAGGCCCAGCACTCTGTGCACTATGGCGCCACCTAGCTTTCCAATAAGTGACTATACGTTATATTTAATGGCCATTTTAAAATGAATCCTATTCAACCCGACAGCCAGAAATGAATACCAAGTAACTTTTATTGCTCTAACTGTACACATATTCAGTGCCTAAATCATCCTAGAGAAATCGTACTTTTCCAGCAAAAAGAAAAAAATTCTGTTTAGTGACCTGTGTCAGTATCTTAGAACCTTCTTCTCTGTTGGGAAATCTCTCCTGTTCAAGCTAATGTATTTTGCCTGATCTACAGAACACTATTTAGTGGTGCCAAGAAGAATAGAAGAAATTACACTGTCTGGAGTGTAACAGATAAGAAAATGTGGAAGACTTCTCTCCCCATCCCCCATCTTCTGGTCTGTATCAGAGAAAATGCCTTGGTATTCAATCAAGCATGCATAGCCTTTGGAACTGAAATTCATAGTAATCCCATAACCATAACTCAGCACTTACGTTTCAATGCAAAATGCCAATGAAAAGGCTTTGTGTTAGGAGACTGTTTCCTCTTCTCATTATCTTACACTCTGAATTTTTAAGCATGTATTCCAATCTTGATTATTGGAAAGAGGGCATTGGTAATGGATATGTCCCAGGAAAGTGTTTATTCATCCCTCCACTAAAGCCAAGGGAAGTTTCTATGGTGGAAAAAAGTATTTCACTATCCTACGAAGTCATAATGGGAAGATTATAAATAGAAATAAAGAAACCATTTCTACATGTTTATATATCTGCATTTAACTCTTTAGGCTCCACAATCCCCAAAGGATCCATTTTCTTTGTTTTACAAAATTTGCTCAGGAAAAAAAAATGTTATTTTCTGTTGTTCCTCAAATAATCTTCCCTACAATAAAAAAAAAAACAAATAAACAACTGACTTTATAAGGGAATATGGCATCTCAGATCCTGCAGGCTAAAAGGAGTCTGAAGAGGCTATCCAGTCCCATCCTCTCTTTTTATAGATGATGAAGCTGAGGCCCAGAGAAGAGAAATAACTTTACCAAGGTCACACAGCTAAAGCCACAACTAGAACCTAGGAGCTACAGATCTCGGCCACAACTTTAGATTTGTGGGGCTTATCCAGGATCACTGGCTTTTTCTTGGAGGCCTAGGATTTTTTCATAGATCATGGCCAATTTGAGCACCTTGCAAGTACCAAGGCAGGCATAAGTCCAAGAAAGTACACTGTATAGTTGTGTACTGGAAATGGGTTGCCATCATGGATACCCAGGATGCCCATGCAAGGCTGGTATACAGCCATTACCATTAATTGCTGATTTGGAGAATACCTATGGACTGTGACAAAGACAACATAGAAAGGACTTTCAGTGTGCCTGGAGATTCCTGCTTTTCTACAGAGGATGAGGGAGATCAAGAATTCAGAAGTAACAGCAAGGTGTTATGAGGCCACTGAGCAGGCTGAAAGATAATACTGTGGGAATTAAAAGTGAGGATATTATTTATCCAGTGTTTGCTGGTACAGGGTAGCCTACTACAGTCAAAGGAGAGTGGCCCTTGGTATTTGTAGGAATGCTATCTTATTTAGCTGAGGATCGAATATAGCTACTAGTATGCATAGAAATGGTCCAGAAGGAATCTGGTAAGGTCTTCTTTCTTCCCTCTCACGTCTCCTTAAAGTGGGGTGGGTTACCTAGATTAGGTGCAAATTTCCCTCTTCCCCAAACTTCACAGTCCTATGAAACCTATAAGTTAATGCCTTCTATGATTTAGTTCATGTTCCTGAATTCTGCCTTGGGCTTATCTTTTAAAAGAGAGGAAAGACTTATACAGATACATAAGAAAAAGAAGCACAGAGATTGGATGTATGTCATAAAATGAGCTCAATTGCCTGACCAACACATCCATGTTGAATCTTCTGGGAGCTTTACATATTAAAGAATCACCATCAGATAGAAGCATTGACCAATAGGGAGTCAGAGACAATTTAAGGAGAGACTGGGATACATGCATACACAGTTCATAGGAACCCCTCAGGAGATAAGGACACCTCATGAAATCAAGATACAAAAAAAGAAGACAGATCCTCAGCTAAGAGAAGGGGAGAGAAGATGAGAAATTCTTGCCTCACTCAGGTAGGAAAGAGTCCTATAGGCTGTATCATTTGCACAATCCCCAAAGGGTAGAAGGATTAGAAAGGCTGGGAGCCACAACATGGAGGAATAGCTTGAACCCATCTTTTCATTGATACTCTAAGTCCTTTTGATTTTTTTTTTGTTCCTAAGAGAAAACGAAACTCACTCAAGGGAATAGATTTGAAATTTTAGTAAATACTACGAGTGGAGTGGGGAGGGGGAACGTCACTTCTAACATTACATTTAAATTATAGTGAATATATAGATCACTGAGGTAGGTGGAGCTCACCACAGGAGTGAACTGCCTTGACTTTTAGAAATCCTTTCAGTTTTATGTCAGACAAAATGAGACCTGTTTGATATTTGAAGTCTTGTTAGCTTAAGTGTTGCCTGACAGCTCAGAATCCCTTTAGGGAAAAATGTGAGCTAAATTCTGATGTTCCCAATAGAAACCCTTTATGGGAGCATAAGCCAATGAGATTATTATTAGAAAGAAGCCCCAAGAATGAACCCGGTCCATCTGTTAAGAAAAAAAAAAGGTCTAATGGCTCCACTGACAGGTGGGTTACGATAGACACACAACACCAATTCTTAATACTGGGATTTTCTGGAGTCCTTTGGAGCTACCTTGAGCAGAGACCAGTCTTAAATGGCTTAAGTAGGATCTAGCTCTGCATTACTCCCTGAGTTTGTACGAAGGCCTAACAGAGGGTGCAGGATAGGATACACCGAGCACATTAGACTCTTCAAGGTCTTGTAGAAAGTGTGTTGAGTATGGACTTTTCAATAGGCTGGATCTCTTGGAGTGTGGGAATTGGAATTAAAGGACCTGCATGTGAATCCTCGCTCTTCTCACCAACTTTGGAGTCTTTGGCAACTTATTTAGCCTCAGTTTCTTCATCTGTAAAATGAGGGTGTCGGGCTAGAGTCAGAGGTATTCAACTCATGGACTTCAGTGGCCTGCTAGCGTCTTGAGTAAGAGGGAACCAGATTAAAATGTAATTGGAAAATTTATTTAGCAAATTAAAAAAAAATATGACGCAAAATATATAATGTTAATTTGTGATTTTCTAAGTTGATATGTGAGCAGCAGGGAACAATTTCGATCTGAGTTTGGCACCACTGGACTAGAAAATCTGTAAGGTCACTGTTACAAACCCTATGCTAGTCACCTGAAGGCAAAACTATGGGTTTAGTTGGCATTGAACTAGAGATAAAAAAAAAACTCAGTCCCAAACAGGTTCAATAATTCTTGGCCTAGTATTATCCCCAGTTACAATGCAGACATTACATTAAAGTTGATTTTTTTCTCAGAAATCCTGTCCTATATCCTCTTCTCTATGGGATTTTCAAACTCACATGCCAAATAATTTTTCTACCTAAGAAATATTTGTTATTGTTATGAGTCCTTTTTTTAACCTAAGGTGTATTCTCAGTGACTTTAATAGAATGTAAGCTCCTTGAGGGCAAGGTCTGGTTTTTTTTTGCATCTCAAGCACCTAACCCAGTGTCTTAGACCTAATAAGGTATTTAATAAATGTTTGTTGAATCAGATTTATCATGGTATTGACTCCCTGAAAAGGAAAAAATAATCCTCCTCCTGTATACATTGGATCACCTACTCGGTCAATTGAAGAAAGAGCATAGAGATAGGAGAAGGTGACTGGCTGGTTGTGGCAGAAAACTTAGGACTGTGAAGGAGTATGCAGGCAAGGGACAGATCCATATGGATAGTTCCCCTCATTCTCACTTAGGAAAGAAGAGAGGAAAACAATAATTATCGCCCATTGCGAGACAGTAGACCATACCTAGGTTTCAGAGAACTTTAGAGCTAGAAGGGAAGGTTATCTACTCCAACCCCCTCAGGTGACAGGTGAGGAAACTCAGACTCACAGATACAATAGGACTTTCCCATGACTGTACAGGCAGTAAGGAGCAGAGCAAACCCAGATTCCCCAATTCCAAATCCAGTACTCTTTCCACTGCATTACACCTCCTTGGTTGTGAGATTATGTGATAGAAGTGGGAAGATGGAGCTAGCAAGCCCTGAAAGCTATGTCTCTCACCTCGAGGCAAGCAGAGTTTTCCAAACAGAATGCAAGAGCAAAAATTATGTTTCTTTTATCTCATCAAAGAAAGTCAAATAATGGGTTTTGTGATTTTATGTATTACCATTTCATGTAGTTTATTTGAATGTTTTTATCTACAGTTAATGTGTTAGAACTTTCAAAACTGATGCTAAGTGTGATGTAAGTTACATATTAGGGCCATTTATCTGTATTTGTCAACTACAGGAACAAAACACCTTCAATGACTCCTGGTTGACTAATGAATAAAGTCTAAATTCCTTAGCTTAGAATTCCCAGCCCTCCACAATCTGGCACCACCTGGTCTTTCCAGCCTTATCTGTCACTAACTACCTCGCCCACATACTTTCTGCTCTAGTAAAATTACACAACTCACTTACAATTACAGAACTCCCAAATGCTGTACCCTGCCCTTTTCTACTTTAATGGCATTGGCCCCAATCATCCTTCATGCTTGAAATGAAATGCCCTTCCTCTCCTTCCCTATCCCAACTGCCATTCCCAACCAACCAATAACACTTGGTGAAATATCATCCATCTTTTTAAGCTGACTTGGATTCCAATTCCTCTATAAAGTCCCAGGCCAAAGGTGAATCTTCTCACTTCTAAATATTCAAAGCACTTTGTTTGAACCTCTCATGCATTCACAATATTCTATTTCAAATTTATGTGATTTACATTATGGTCATATTTCTAATTATTAATGATTATCAATACTTAATATAATTGTTGATACTTAATATTATTTTACTAATTCTTTACTAATATTTTACTCATATTAATACTAATTAGTAATACTAGTAACACACATTCATATGGTGTCTTAAGGTTTACAAAATATATTCTGTGCAGGAGACCCTGTAAGTTCCTTAAAGGTGGAGGATTCTATTTTGGTTTCTTTCCTAGAGTAAGCTCTTTATAATATTTGTTGGATGAATTGTGCACATTATATGAGGAAGGACTTGACTGGAGCATATTAACCAAGAAATGAGACCAGGTTCTTTAAGGATATGTCCAGGGGCTCCTACTCTTTTTCTATATGTCCAAGAATATGGCATATAGTCGCTATGGTTCTTACATGTACAGGGAAAGCCCAAAGTCTTTCTCCATGGCTTCTTATTCTTACTAAGAACTAGGCTGGTGAAAGATAGGAATGTGAATGAGAAAGGAGGCCAAAGGTCATAAGCAGAGGTGGAGCACAACATTGGTGACAGGTATGAAATCTGTTTGTCCCTTCTCATGCTCTTGTTTGGACTTAAGGACTCTAACAAGGCCATGGTCCAGAATCAAGCTTACTCAGAGAAGGGGCCACACCTATTCTGGTTCTGTACAACATGGGCATTCAAAAGTAATAATGTGTGCTCAAGGGCCTGAAAGAGACCTGCAGTCAATAATAACCTATGAGGCAATACTAACAACAGTTACTGAAAATAAATACCCGGACTTCCTGGGGTGGTGTCAAGGTGGAGAAGTAGAGAAGCACTCAGTTCTCCCAATATTCCCCTCCAAACAACTTTGGAATAATGCCTCAAATTCAATTCTGCAATGACAGAGCCAGCAAAAGCTCAGAATGAGCTGTTCTTCCAGCCCAAGACGACTTAAAAGGTCAGAAAGAGAGATCTGTGGCACAGGAGTAGAGGCTAGCCTAGAGCCCATGTGGAAGAAATACCCACCAGTGATGGGACTAGGTGGTGGTGACAGAAGCAACAGCAACTTTGAGAGCTCTGAAGTCAGAGACAGTAAGGGTACCTGGAAACTGATCAAAAAAAAGATTACAGGGCGCCCTGGTGCAAGCAGTAGAGGCAGGACCACATGCTATTTGGCAACTCCATTGCCCATACCCATTTCTGGGTCCTAGTTCAAGGGTGGAAAGGAACACTTTTAGTCAAGAAAGAGTAGAACCCCTGAGGGGCAGTATTACTTCAGGCCCTAAGGAATCAGAGACTCTGAGGAACAGTATCATTTTTGGTTCCAAGGGACAAGGGACTCTGAGAAGCAATATTCATTGCAATTCTAAGGGATCAGGGCCCTTTCTGAGCACGGAGCAGAGTGCAGACCAAGTGAGCAGTGACCACACATCTGTCCAGATTATGCCACCTTAGAAAAACTGAAAACTTCCAAACCACCAGAACTAGCTCTGAAAACAGCTATGCAAAAAAGTCTGAAGCTTGAAATAGTGCCTTTCCCCTGACCCATGTGGGAACAGAGTCCAACATTAATGTAAAGTTCTAAATCAAGAAATGGGATGGAAATATAAACATAGGACAACAACAACAACAACAAAAGAACCTGGCCATACAAATCTACTACAGTGACAGGGACAATCAAGACACAAACCCAGAAGAAGACAATGAAGTCAAAACATCTATAAGCAAAGCCTCAAGCAGAAGTGAACTGGACACAGTTTCAATAAGTATTCTTAAAATCAGAGTGGTAGAGGAAAAATTAGGCAAAGAAAGAAAAGTAAAAGAAGAAAATTATGAAAACACAAGAGTTTGGTAAAAAAAAAAAAAAAGACACACAGACACAAAAATACTGAAGAAAATAATACCACAAAAACAGAATTGGCCAAATGAAAAAGGAGGTACAAAAATTCACTGATGAAAATAACTCCTTAAAAGGCAGAAAAAGAGTTACAAAAGCTCACTGAAGAAAACAGTTCCTTAAAAAGTAGAATTGGGTAAATGGAAGATAATGACTCCATGAGACATCTAGAAACAATGAAACAACATCAAAAGAATTTTTTGGAATAGAAGAAAATATGAAATATCTCATTAGAAAAACGATTGACTTGGATTGGATTGCCTGAAAATCATGATGAAAGAAAGAGATAAACATCATATTTCAAGAAATTATCAAGGAAAACTGCCCAAATATCCCCAAACCAGAGGGTAAAGCAGAAATGGAAAAAATTGATCCCAATTGAAGAGATCCCAAAATAAAAACTTCCAGGAATATCATAGCCAAATCCCAGATCCCAGGTCAAAGAGAAAATACTTCAAGCATCAAAAAAGAAATCGTTAGCAGCTACCACATGAAAGGGGCAGACAGCTTAGAGTATGATAGTCTGGAAAGCAAAAGAGCTATGATTACAACCAAAAATAACCTAACCAGCAAAACTAATCACAATCCTTCAAGGGAAAAATGGATATTTAATGAAATAGAGGACTTTCAAGCATTCCTGATGAAAAGACCAGAGCGAAGTAGAAAATCTGACTTTCAAATACAAGACTCAAGAGAAGCATAAAAAAGTAAACATGAAAGAGATCATAAGGGATTCGAAGATAAACTGTTTACCTTTCTATATGGGAAGATGATATATGTATTTTCTAAGAGCTTGATCATTATTAGGGTAGTTAGAAACATTCTACATAGAAAGTAGGTATGAGGGTGAGTAAATTATGTTGGGAGGATGTGAGAAAAAGAGATGCCCTGGGAGGAGGGGAGGGAGAAGAAAGAGGAAAATTATTTCACACAAAAGAGGTACAGAAGGAAGAGCTTTGACAGTGGAGGGGAAAATTGGGTAGGGGATGGGCAACACTTGAACCTCACTAACATCTAAATTGGTTTACAAGGGGAATACACACACACACACAGAGAGAGAGAGAGAGAGAGAGAGAGAGAGAGAGAGAGAGAGAGAGAGAGAGAGAAGGATAAACAGAAGAAAATAGGATGGAGAGAAATGCACACAGTATTAATAATCATAACTGTGAATGTAAATGGGATAAACTAACTCATAAAATGGAAGGGGATAGCAAAATGGATTAGAAATCAGAATGCAACAATATGTTGTTTACAAGAAACATATTGAAGCAGAGAGACACAGAGAGAGTTAAAATAAGCAGCTAGAGAAGACTCTACTATGCTTCATCTGACATAAAAAAAAATAGGGGTAGTAATCATGACCTCAGGCAAAGCAAGGAAATGACATCTTGCTAAAAGGAACCATAGACAATGAAGTAATATCAATATTAAATATATATGCACCAAATGGCATAGCATTCAAATTCTTAAAGGAAAAGTTAAATGAATCATAGGAGGAAATAGAAAGCAAAACTATACTAGTGGGAGACCTCAACCTTCCTCTCTCAAAACTAGATAAATCTAACCACAAAATAAATGGGAAAGAAGTCAAGGAAATCAATAGAATCTTAGAAAAGTTAAATATGATAGACGTCTAGAGAAAATTGAATGGGAATAAAAAGGAATATACCTTTTTCTCAGCTGTACAATGGCACCTTCATGAAAATTGACCATGTATTGGGGCATAAAAATCTCACAACCAAATGCATAAAAAGCAAAAGTATTAAATGCATCCTTTCCAGACCATAATGCAATAAAAATTACATTTAACAAACAGTCAAGGAAGAATAGATTAAAAGATAATTGTAAACTAAATAATCATAAAGAGTCAAAGAACAAATCATAGAAACAATCAATAATTTCATTAAAGAGAAATGACAGCAATGAAACAACATTCCAAAATTTATGGGACGTGGCCAAAGCAGTACTTGGGGGAATTTTTTTCAATCTCCACATACATATGTCAATGACAGAGTAGATCATTGAATTAGGTATGCAACTAAAAAAAAAAAAGAAAAAGAAATCCCCAATTAAGCACTGAAACGGAAATCCCGAAAATCAAAGGAAATATTTTTTTTAAAAATTGAACTAATAAATAAAACTAGAAGATGGTTTTATGAAAAAAAACACAATAAAACAGAGAAAACATTGGCTAATTTGATTTTTTTTTCAAAAAAGAAGAAAGCCAAATTACTAGTATCAAAAATGAAAAGGGTGAAATTCTCCTGCCATAAATCTAGACTATGGCTCAAAACCAATTCATAACCTTAAGGTAACAGGAAGACCTATCTCTTCAATGTTGTCTTTAATTATAATTCTTAGTGATATATTTCCAGGTACCCTAGATGTACCATGCAGAAGAAATGCACAAGAATTTCTTAAGGGTCATTATCTGGCACTGTTCAATTTCCATTTGAGTTATGAGAACAGTTACCGGAAGATAGACTACCTCGACAAAGCAGCTGGAACTACAAAAACTTGGATTTTATAAGTAAACTATCACTTTCAGTTCAATAAAACAACAAACGTAAGACTAGAGACCACTGGAATCTGGAAGCAACTTTAGAGAAGGTTCAATCATTGTTCATGGTTTAAGGATGGTGCCTTCTCCCATTAGAGAGTTCTGATGAAACAAAGGACTAAGCCAACATTTTCTCTCTTCATTCTCTCCAACCTCCTCTCTTTTCTCTGAGCTACAGCTTTAAAATAAGTCCAGCATCAGATGGAAACAGAGTTGCCTAGAAACAAAATTTAGCAAATGTCAACTGTGATTCTCTGGCCTTTTATGCCCCAGGAAAGGCCACATTTCCTTGCTGTGGGAGCACTTCATGGTGAAAGCCTGGATATCATCAACTATAACTTCAATAGCACAGACTTTTCAAAAGGAACTTCAAGAAGTAATTCTTGAAAACCATTTGGAACTATGACCAAAAATTCTCTAAACTTTGCCTACTCTGACTGAGCAATATCACTGCTAGGACTATGCCCAAAAGAGATCTTTTTTTAAAGGAAAAGGCCCCATATTTAGAATATTTATAGCAACTTTTTCTGTATCAGGAGAGAACTTGAAATGAATGTGGTTTCTTTGGAATAGCTGAACAAATTATAGAATTAGAATGTAATGAAATACTACTGTTGAATGAGAAATGATGATGACAATAATTTCAAGGAAGCCCGTGAATACTTATGTGAGCTTATTCAGAGTCAGAACAAGTACAGAATGCATATAATAACAATGATATTTTTTGAAAACCTTTGAAAGATTGAAGAATTCTGATCAATACAGTGACCATCCATAATTCCAGAGGACCGGGGATGAGGCATACCACCCACCTTCTGCTAGAAAGGTGATAAATTCAGAAAGCAAAATGAGACATATATATTTTGACATGTCCAATGAGGGACTTTTTTTGCTTGACTATGTATATTTATAAGGAATTTTTCTACCTCTAGAGAGAAGAGGGAGAAAATTTTAATTTTTGTTAGCTGAAAAAAATTAATTAAAAAAAGAAACTTCAAGATCCTACACACAAAATCTCTTGAAACATAAAAGGAGGGAATACTGACTTCCCAGCCTTAGCTCATTCAGTGTTCAAACTCTGGCTAGAACCCAAGGGAAAGAACAGAGGAAGGGACAATCCTTAGTCAGCAAGGAATTAGGGGCATGGGAAAAAGCCTTGACTGACTCTCACATCCAGTCCTCCCTATCCCCCAACCCAACGCTTCCAAAGGTGTTTAGATCAAAGCCGTGAAATTGTGAAAAGATACTAGCTGGACCATATCTTTGTTCTGTGCAGTTCAGACAACTGAACTTGAAATCAATGGATTTTACATGCTTTCAACATAAGAAAGAATAGAAATAAGTCTATTATGATAAAAACTGAAAAGTTTTCTTGGATAAATTCTTTCAAAGCAAAAATAGAGGCAAGTAAACAGAGATAAATATAAAATTTTGCATTCAAGTGCTTTTTTAAAATTATACACACAGAGGCCAGTAGAAATCTGAAAAATATTCTTATTGAAAAAGATGAAGAAGCCCTCTTTTCTTCTTAGTGATATGAGACTACGGGTATGGAACATTGCCAGACATATTTGGTTTTGCCCAACTATATTTTTTCCTCTTCATTTTTTGATCTTTATGACAAGGGATAACTTGTCAGTGGCAACAGTGAGGTGGGCAATGTAAAATATAATTGGAAATAAAGGTAAAATTTTAAAAATAATAATTTTTTAAAAGATGGTGAAATTTTGATCAGCCACATGATCAACATAAGCCAACAGCATGATATGGTTGCTTTCAAAGCTAACGGGATCTCCACTTGCATTAATAGAAGTAGATTGTCAGGATACAGGAATCTGTATTGCCATTACGTTTTGTGCTTGTAAGAGGCTGCTTGGAGAAGTATGTTCATTTCTGAGTATCCTGTTTGAAGGACATTGACAAACTGTAGAGTGTCCAGAATAATGTAACCAGGATGGTGATTAGAACTACGTCACTCAGAGAACAGTTGAAGAAATGGGTATGTTTGACTTGGGAAAGGGGAGGGGGAAGACTCTGAGGGGAGACAGTGAAGTATTTGAAGACAGGTCAGAAAGAAGGAATGGACTTGTTCTACCTTGTTTCAGAGGGAAGGACTAAGACCAATGGGTAGAAGTGACAAAGGAGCAGATTTGGGCTCAATGTATAAAAATGTTTTCCAAGAAAAGAAAAAAGGAAAAGGAAGGGGAAAAGAAAAAGTGAAAGAGTGGTCAAGATAAACTTATCAGTAGAAAAGAGTATATGGGCACGTTCTTACCTTTGGGTGCTGCCTGTAGCATATTATTCTATTCCATTATAGTCTACTGAGGCATCCAGGTTACCAAAGTGTCCTATAAGATATCTGGATGCTCAGTCAATGACTCATTCAGATCATTGGAAGTAGAATCCTCATCACTTTCATAGTTACTGCTGTTAAAACTACTGGACCAGTCTGTAAAAAAAAAAAAATCTTGTCTAAATTATGTCTCCTTAAAAAAAAATCCTAAGTCCAAAGAAGCAAAAAAGTTCATTAGAAAAAATGAAGCATGGCCCACTCATTTATGACTAGAATTAGCGCAAGGTCCATTTCTGCAGCTCTAAAATTTAATGGGTCTATGAAATGGCAGGAATTTATTAGTAGAATGTGTGAAAGAATAAAAGATGGCTGAGAGAACACTTAACCTTTTATGGGCCTCAATTTCCTCATTTATATAATGTGAGGGTTGAATTATATGATTTCTAATGTCCTTTCTAGCTCTTAATCCTAAAAACATATGATAGAATTTAACTATGATCTGCTAACATAGTTTCAGATTAGATCACATCTTAGTTTTATTTCTTTATCTCTTGTTCTGTCATTCAGCGGAATATCTGAGCTCTCTTCCAGCTCTAAATTCCGTAATAAATTTGTTTCAATTCAGAGTGAGGCTTATTTGGAAAAGGACAAGTGGGGATTCTAAAGAGAACAATTCCTATTGCACCAGTGGACTTCAGCTCTAATCGAATGAAAGGTGCCCACTCACTTGCGAACACATGAGAACTCACATTTATACATAAACACTAACAAAGAATCAACGGGTCGCTACTTCAGGCAACTATGGGGGATTTGTACCAACTTGCCTCTTGGCTCATGCCCATGTAATACTAAGATGACAGTGCCTTTCCATTTCAAAAGAAATATGAAATCATAGTAAAGAATAATAAACTGCAGGTCACATATAATGGAAAAAAAAACCGTGACAATGTAAAATACTAGGGGTTTATAACCACCTCTGTCTCCTCCTTTTTTCTCCCTTTTCCTAAAATCACTAAAATTCTGAGAAGGTTTTCTTTGCACCTTATAAGCTGTTTCTACCAGAATATTTATAGGCATTGTGTTCATCTCTCTTCATGATGGATTTCATGAGCATATAATATTACAGATGTAGGGCTGGAGAGAACCCCCAAAATCATCTAGCTTAACCTCTTTATTTTATGATGAGGACACCAATGCTGAGAAATGTTAGATGACTTGCCAAAGGTGGAAGGAGGGGAGTGGAGGGGAAATTGGAATCCAGCTCTTCTGATTACAGACTGTTATTTTGTGCTCATCACTACTGACATAACGAAAAAGTCATATCCTGATAACAGTCACTGAGCCAAACATTTTTCTAATAGACAATAATAGGAATTCTTTCAAATGGGGAGGAAAACTCATTTTGGGGGGAGGAGGAGATCGTGAGCAGCATTTAAACCACACATAAAGACAAACTGAGGGAACAGCGCAGGGGTGGCCAAGTGAGAAGGACAGTGCAGCATAGGCCCGTGGAGAACTAGAAATGGAAGGAACCAAGCCTGGACACATTGACATTCTGAGAAAATGATCTTTCTGTCCCATCAATCAATCCATTGGTAAACATTTTTTAAGTGACTACCACGTGCCAGGAAACTGTGCTAAGTTCTAGGGATACAACAAGACAAAAGACACTCCTTGCCCTCCAGGAGCTAACAATCTAATGGGGAAGACATGCAAACATATTCGAAGTGAGATATATACAAAATAAGCAGGAAATAATTAAAAGGAAGATATTGGATTTAAAAGGGAAAGCTTCCTGTAGAAGGTGGGATTTTAGTTGGGACTTAACAGAAGCCAAGGAGGTCAGTAGTAGGAGTTGAGGAGAGACAGTTTTCCTAATTACAGTTCTGCTAGATCTCTGGCATAGACTAATATGGGGACCTTTGGAAGAAATTTCAACATGGAAAACTGAGTGGAAATTGACAGATAATTATGTCCTTGGCCTTCCCTTCCAAAGGTCTAAAGTCCTCATTTCCACAAATCTGATAAGAAAAGGATATATCTCAGAAGGGAACCTTCGTGATAAGTTACACATATTTTCCCACATTATAAGCTCTCTTTGTCAGCAGAACCTACCAGTATTTTCTTAGACTGTAAGGTTAGACTTAGCAATTTACTTTCATGCTCTAATTAAAGACTAGATTTAAAAAAAAAATGCTTATCCAACCAGAAAGCTGGTTAGTCTAAACAATGAGTTAATTCTTACTTACTAACAACAACAACAAACTCAATTGTATTTGTATCTCCAATAAGCTTACATGGTAAGCTTAATGATTTTTCATTCATTCCTTATTTCATTCACCATTTACTCAAGGACAACAAAAGAACTCTTAACATTCAACCAAGAATACTTAATGACCCTGTCATTCACTTGAGGGGAAGGAGGGATTCCTTAAGAAAAATCTCCTTGAAGTCATTATTCAAAATTAAATATAGATGGTTGTAAATTGAAATGCACTCAAGTGACTCATAAGTCTGTACTCCAGAGCTAACCAGGACATCAGCAAATTTGGAAACCACCAAGCTGATCTCCAAAAGTAGTACCAACTGATTTGGATTCAATCCAGAGAAAGCTGACACAAAATGAAAAGTATCTTGAGTTCATTGCCTCGTACACAGTATGAGTTTCATAGATGCCTGATGAATTAAGCTGTTAGTTCCTATAATCAAAGTACCTATTTGGCACCCAAGAACTGGTAACTGGAAGAAAGCCATGGTATTTTCTGAGAATGTTTAAATAGGGAGTAGTATGGCAGGCCATTCTAGCATATTTCCTTTCATTTCAATGCCAATACCATTCAAAAATCTGTCGGGAAGACTATACCTGACAAGTATACTGCCTAAAAATGTGAGTCAGTCGGATACCATTTAGAGAACTTTTATATAAACACAGGATAAAGAAATAGCTTTGGTGTCAAGAAAGTCTGTGTTCAAATCCTGACCTAGACACATAACTAGCTATGTGACCATGAGCAAGTCATTTAATTGGGACTTTGAGGCCCAGGTAAACTGCACATTTACATCAATGGGGGTTGGGGGGAGTTTCTACATTGTGAATTCCCCTATACAAACTATTGGTTTAGATTTTTTAAAAATAGTGTATGAGAGGAAGTGGAGTGGAATTGTGCTAAGAGATATATAGGATATTTTGTGCTAAGAGATATAATTTCAGTCCATATGTAAATTAATTTACAGCCTATGTGAAACATAGAGATGAACATAAATCATCCTGTGAAAGGCACTTAACTTTTTTGAGCTCATCTTAAAAGTGGGATAATAATCTTTACACTATTTTTCAAGGGTGCAATGAGGATCAAATGCAATCATAATGCATATATGACTTCACATATGTGGCTTTCTCAACAGGTCGGGAAGGGATTTGAGAAAGGGAAAGAATTTGGAACTCAAAATAAAAAAAAAAGTTAAGAAAAAAAACAGTGATTTGCAACTCACAATTTTCAAACTCATCACAGAATAGTGCTAATATTTTAACTCCTAAACTGATGATGGAAATTGTGTGCCTGAAAAAAATAATAAAATAACAAAAAAAGTACAAAATAATAACAAAAAAGAAATTGGTAAAAAAAATAATAATAATCATACATGTAAAGAACTTCGTGACTATATAAGGAGCCTTTCAAATGTAAGCACTTGGGTAACGGAAAGAACACCGGATTTAGAATCAGAAGACTGGATTAAAATCCCATTACCAATATTTATTACCTGTGTGGCTTTGGGCAAATCAGTTTCCTTATCTATAAAAGTGGTAGTAATGATGTTTACACTACCTACTTCACAGGATTGAGGTCAGGAAAATACTTTGTGAACTCTAAGTAGTTATGATAATAATAATTATTACGATTATTCTTAGATGCCATCTACAAAGTAGGTGAGGTTAGCGGAGTTTCCATGAATAGCAAACTGCTTATTGCTTCTTCTTCTCCTCCTTAGATTAAGTACAAAGAAAAGAGGTCACTCATAGACCAATGGGCAAGCAGTTTTCTAGCAGAGTCCAGTTCTGGTTTTATCCAAACCAAAGATGAAGAGATACCTATTATGTGATTTTTAGCTTTTGAAATAATCAGTTGGCTTGATTCCAATAGATGAACTTCTGTTCACCTTTTTTTTTAGAGTATTCTAAATTCATTAGCACTCATTAGTAACAAATCAACCTTGGACATTTTCTGAACTAAAATCTGTGCTTTCCTACTGTAGTGGATGTTCGTAGCGATTCTAAAGTCAAGTTATTGTTCCTTTGACTGAGTCTCTTTATTTTGTTCAGGCTAGAAGTACAGTAGCCACTCATAGTTTCAATCTCACTGCTAATTGGCACAGTCTGACCTCTTTCATTTCTAATCTGCACCAATTAACCCATCCTTAGGCAGCCAGATGCCCTTCCTTCTATATTCAGATGCTTGCCATGTTGGTGCTAGACCTAATAAGTTAGTAAGCCTTTCTTTATGTAAGCCAAAATCTGCTTCCCTATAATTTTTTTAATGTCTTTGCAAAATTCTTAAAGCACAACTGATGACCACTAGACCTCCAGAGACAGAAGGTGAAGTCCTATTCAGAAAGAAGATGCCCAGTTCTCCCAGCAGTAGCATACTTCTGGTAGTGTGCTAGGTCTTTGGATTCCTTGTTCCTCCTATGTCCTCTTCGCACTATGCTGCCTTCCTTTATTTAACCAGATATTCTTAATGAAATGCACACTATGCAGTGTATCTTCCTAATAAGATCTATAAACATCAACTTAATTTGGAGAAGCACCAACAAGCCATAAAGGACTTTAGAAATCATTTGAAAATTAACATTATTATACCCAAAACAAATCTAACCTAATTCTTTGAAATGTTCAGAGCCAAGGCTGAGCCATGATCATGTTTTCTCTTAATTTTAGTGGTCAACATCCTGCTTTTCTGCTTATGTTAGTTGAAGAAACATCTCCTCGTCCCTTCTTCCTGAACCCAGCCAAAAAAGGCAAAGCAATAATTGAGGAAGTGGTGGTTTCTTATTTGTACCATCCAAACCCTTTGTTCCTTCTTTTCCCTCCTGATGCTTGCTCCTTTAGAGCGGTAGGATGGAAGAAATCAGAGGCATCCAACCCCAACTATAGAAATGCTGCTATGTGTCAGACCAGGGCTAGTTTAAAAAAAAAACCCTTCTTTTTAAAAAGGTTTAGTATGAAGAAAGGACACAGCAAGCATTATAGCCACAGTGACATTTGTGAATTTCTAAACATTGAAACATATTTCATCTTTCTGCCAGACCAGTAAATAGGTTAGGTCATTTGCTCATTCAAAAAAGGACCCTGGGGGTTAGACTTCTTGGTTTCATTTATTTTTATTTTAAAAGTACCTCAAAAGTCTGAATATACGGATAGTGAGACATTGTCTTTGTTAGTGCAGAGGGCCATGGGGAAGCATATTGTTTCTCTCCTTGTATATCATTTTTCCATGAAAGAATTTCTGGTTAACAAGATCTATCTTTATGGGATCGCAGGTTTTAGATCTGGAAGGACCTTTGAATCACTGATTCCAACTGATTCATTTTACAGATGAGGAGACTGAGGCCTGGAGAGAGGAAGTGACCAACACCAACCCAAGGTCCTAGATAGTAGTAAGTGGGAGAGCCAGGTCTTCACCTCCAAGTGCAATGTTGGTTCCATTATGTCGTATTTCAGTCTGTCTCTGGGATGGTTCTAGAATGCTAGTAGATGAGGAAGTTGTTATCTCAGGTTCAGAAACACAGAACTTAATGGAATTAAAGGATCTCTACATTATCTTCCTTAGAAGGGTAATGTGGCATAATAGATATGAGTTAGGGACTTAAAGTCAAAAAGACATGGGTTCAAATCCTGCCTCTAAAACTTATTTAGAAATGTAACCAGCAAATAAATCACTTTACCTCTGTGAACCCTAGCTGTAAAATGAGGCTATACATAACAAGGCTAAATATAGTATCATAGTCCTAAAAGCTACAAAGGAAGAGCTGAGATGTTTCCATTATAAAAACAGTCGGTGCCCAAGGAAGCAAAAAAAAAAAAGTCACCACCCCATGGCCATTATTTTTAGAAGAAGCAAGACCATCAAGTAAGATTGGACCTAAGGGCTTGGTTGGGTCAGCATTCTCCTAATGCGGGAGGAAGCCAGGAAAAAATTCTAGCTAGGGGGCAGCTAGGTGGCGCAGTGAGTAGAGCACCAGCCCCGGAGTCAGGAGGACCTGAGTTCAAATTTGGCCTCAGACACTCGACACATTTACTAGCTGTGTGACCTTGAGCAAGTCACTTAACCCCAATTGCCCTGCCTTCCCCCTTCAAAAAAAAAAGTTCTAGCTAATGAAATGCAAGTGTGATGGGAAAACAACAACAACAACCATTTATGTAATGCTTTATACATTACTCAATTCGAGCCTCACACCCTTGTAGGTAGGTACTCCAGAAATTATCTCCAGATAAATGAGGAAAGTGAGGTTTATAGATGTAAAATGACTTTTAATTCTGAATGTTATAACCTATCTCTGGGATGGCTCTAGAATGCCAGTATGAATATGGAAAAAAAAAACCCCACAAGAATATTATTAGCAAATGTTGAATGGAAGGATTCAAAGAAATAGTTTAGCATCATTCTGGGCTGAACACATACTCTCTTATGGTACGTGATGAGACAATGTTTATTTTTCCTAATATAATGTCTCTAGTAAATGAGGCATTTGGATAAGATCTCTTTAAACCCCTCCTTAGAAGGACAGTGAGGTATCAAGGATAGAGGTGTGGAGCTAAAGTCAAAAAGACATGAGTTCAAATCCTACTTGCTTCTAACAATCTCTCTCATCCTTAGCTGTAAAATGGAGCTATACATGTAGTCCCTAGCTCACAGGGCTTTGGTGATGCTCCAATAATCTAAAGAATATAAATAAATTTCACAAACCATAGAAGTGCTATGTTGACGCAAGTTGTTATTAAGCCACTTCTAAGAATAAGACTAGATTATCGTTATATGATGGCAACAATCATGCTTCATTCTTATCCATTCTCACAGGACTTCACCCAGGGTGCATGCCAACAAATATTTACTGAATGAATAAATACACCACCTAAACTGGGATTTGGCAGCATAGCATAGATACCAATGATTCTAAGTTGTACTTCCAGGGCCAGCAGTGAGCAAGACTGGTGCCCTCCTATTCCTTTTTCTTAGTTTCCCCTCCCCCTACAATCCATCCTACTTCTACCCCCTTCCAATGTATAAACCATATTCCGTTGTTGCTCTCAGATGATTGTCAACTAATCTCTGCTAAGGTGTAAGTGATAACTAAGACATTCCCTGATAATTTAAAGGACCCATCCCTCTGCTAATAGATTTTAAAAATAAGTCTCTTAAAAATGGAGAAAGTTTTGGAGCATGAAAGGAAGCTTTAATAGTAAAATGACAAGCCGAACAATAGGATGGGGGCAGGTAGAGTGTTGGGGATGTGGATAGAGTTCATGGGTCTTCTACTCCATAAGATCGAGCATTACACAGAGAGAAGCTTATAAGTGATCAGGGTAAACTACCTTGCTGTTTCCCTCTCCTTCTGATTGGTTTATATTCCTACCAGGAGCCAGAGGATGAGTTGAATTTTTCTCTTAGTGTGCCCTGACCACGCGTCTACTGAAGGGTTAAGTAGTTTCTTGTTGTATGAGTGGAAGGTGTATAGTATGGGGGTGATAGGCTTATCTGAGAGTGACGGACAACTTTTCCTCTGCCCACCCACTCACAAGTGAATAACCGGAGACATAAAATCCTCTATTTAGTCTTTACGACTCTTCAAAACTTCCTACCTTTCCAGTGTTTTTTGCTTCCTTCCAAGACCTCTACAATACTGCTTTACTGGTCAACTTGCAGTTCCTCAAACTTACCACTCATATCTCCTGTCTCCATGCCTTTTCATTTGCTCTCCACCATGCCTGGAATATTCTCATTCTTCATCTGCCTTCTTTGGCCCCCCCTTTCAGGATTCAGCTCAAATCCCATCTTCCATAGGAGGCCTTTCCCAGTCACCTCCATCCCTATTCCCTCCTATTCCCTTCCCTCTAAGATGACCTTCCATTTTCATCATATATATCCTTCTAATCAGAATGAATTCTGTGAGAGCACAGACTGTGTTCTCTCCTCTCTTCATATCCCTACCTCTTAACACAGTGCTTGGCTAGTACACATTAAGCATTTAATAAATGCATGTTGACTTAATTTGGTTTAGATTCCTGACCTAAGCAATGGGTTAAGAAATTACTATTCTGTCTATTCAAATACATATAGTCATGAATGTGTTTTCCAAACGAGCGCACCTTAAAAGATACTTTCAGACTGCAAACTGTTTAAAGTGGTCCTTCCATTTCTTACTACCATCTGTTTTAGTTTGAGAACTGCAGCTGTTTTGCCTCTGTGTAAAATATTGATCTAAATTCTCTCCAATGACTAAAGAATGATGTGGCAAGCAATTTGTAAATCCACATTAACTCTTTCAGATCACTAAATAGTACTACCAGTGGACTGGAAGGAATTAGTGTGCCTAATGATTCTAGGGTAGACGATATCCTTCTAGATGTATATCGTATAATATTACCTTCTTCTATATATGTGTCTTTTCTTTCCTGCTATATAAATAAATTCTTTGAAGATATGAACTGGGTCATAGGTTTTTTATATCCTCCATAGCACCTATCATAATACTATCCACACAGTAGGTCTTCACAAATATGGTTAGTTGATCGATTGATATTGGCACTGAATATAAATAATCTCAGATTAAACAATAACAAAGAGAAGTCTCTTCATAAAAATAGAGATCTACGCTTGCCAAGAGCAGTACAAGCTCAAAGTTCCTCTGGCTCATCTAGCACTGTGCTTTGTGGGATTTTCTGTCCTGGCTTAGCTCAACTTTGTTCCTTTTCCATTAAGCAGATTAGCCCAAGAAATACACTGACTGTGAGTCACACAAAGAAGAGGAACCCACAGTGCACATATTCTAGGAAATCAAAGGTTTTGGGGAAGGGGACATTTAGGTAGAACTGTCATTAGGCTACTTTTTCATTTACTCTCTATTCTACCACAAGCTTCACTATTGTGAAGACTGCGTATCAGGTTCTCAATTAGATCAAGGAGAAGATGTCCACCGAGGCTTTACAGTGAGTGGTATTGAATTTTGCTGCAGTATCTACCAGCAAGCACAGCACTGAACAATATGGAATTACTAATCATCACAGCATTCCCCAGGAAGAAGATTGATGATACTTTATGGTGAAATCACTAACTCTGTTCAAAGATGTTAAATTCTGTGAAAATGCGGAGATCTAACTGGGCTTATAGCCCAGTAGAAACTGTAGAGGGCAACAGTACCTTGAGGAGTGGGAGAACCTCCTTTCTCAGCAGCCTTCCCAGTCCCTGGTGGTGGGGAACATCATAGGCCTTGTCCACTGGCTTCCCTCCTTCCCTCACCAGCTCTTCAGTGTGGCATGACTTCTTTCCCCTAGAAGCCACACTTTTCAATAGAATAGAAACTTCTAGGATCCCAGGGTATACTTTTTGGTCTCTGCAGCAATGTCCACAATTGCCTGTCACTTGTCCCTTCTTCCATTCCCCCCTTTCCCTTCCTCCTCTACATTCCAGTAGAGACTCATTCTCCCTTTTCTTCTAACCCCTCCTGGCCTTACGGGTAACAATATTCATTGTTAGTAATAGCCCTGCTTAATTTAAATTTTAAAAACTCCTAGAATAAATTGTCCTTTTATTTTTAAAAAAATTCTGTGGTTACCTTTGTAACTCAAAGATGAATCGGAAACAAGTTTGTGCTTGAGTCTGTGATAGAGATAGTTGCTAAGGGGAGCATTACATTTTGACTGATCACTAAGTTTCAGCAGCTGGTAATCAGCGGCCTACTGGAAAAAGGCAAAGCTCTTCTCTGCCTTTGAGGCAATCAAATGGAGCAAGTTTCCTTTAAATGGATAAAAACAGTCACGGAGGCTTTTGTTGCTAAACTGGACATGACAGCAACCATCGGGTTCATAAAGCGCTCTGCAGCCCCAAAAGCACTTTGCTCCAGACAACCCTGTGAGGTAGAAGGCACGTGTAATTTTCTAGAATTAAGATGACCAAATTAAAGCTCAGGGAAATGAAATGATTTGGTCAGTTACACAAATAGTGAAGTCCTTGCTCCAACTCCTGGCTCTCTCCATAACACCATGCTGTCTTGTTCTATATATCACCTTTCCTTTCTCAGCAGCCAAGTATGAGAAAGCAAAAGCTAGCCAGCATTGTTGGAAAGGCAAAAAGACGGCCTTTTCTTAACAATATAAGAGGTGATTTGCAGCAGAAAGAACACTGGCCTGATTCAAGAGACGCTTCTGACCTTGGCCCTGGAACTAACTACTTGTTCGACCTCAGGCAAGTAACTTGACCTTGTCTGGGCTTATCTGGTGAGGGGTTGGTGGGTGCAGGACTATGTGGATTTCAAGGCCCCTTCCACCTATTTAATTCTAATCTAAATGGATTATCTGTGGTTGGAAAGGAGAAAAGGCAAGAACATCCAGAAAGCTGTGGATGAATGGTTGGGGGCGGAGATGGGGTTTAGTACCAAGATACAATCTCAAATTAAGAATGAATTGAAAAAAAGCCTAGCAGGGAAAATCAGGGTTGGAGTAAGTAGTGATGAGTAATTGGTAAGGATTAGTGAAGATTTTATTCTTCAGGGGAACTGGAAGGTGATAGGATGTTTTGTAATCAATGGATAATAATCAAGGATTAGGTGAAAGTGCCAGGTAGAGGGGTCATTTACCAATTATGGTATTTAATAGATCGGCATTTTTCATGCTATGTTAAGACATGTTAGATTGCTAGATTTAGATTATTTTCATATTTCAAGCTTCTCATAAACTTTTAAATGGAAGCTACGTAAACTCACTAATATCCATTACTTTTTCCCCCTGAAGACTTCCCGTACAGTGATGGTTTATGTCCATACTTCAAAAGATCTGTGCTTTCATGAGCGGGTGGCCTCTCCACCAACAAAGATCACAGTCTATCAATGCCTTAATAGAGGCACTTCAAAATCTGCTATGGCCAAAAATATCTTTCACCTTGTAGCCAAACTTCTGCCGATGATTGAGGCACTTCGAACTTAGCTACACTGATCCTCAAACAAGCACAACCCGCATTGCCAGGTGGGTTTCCCACTGAGAAGGACCTGTCACAGCTTGAGCTCAGCTGCCATGGTCTTCAGGACTCCAGGATCACCTCTCAGTCTAACTCATCATACCACCTAACTAACATTAACATTCCATTCTTTGGACATGTTTGATAAGAGAGCTTATTGTCATTCCCTCAATGGCTCTGTAATTTTATCAATATAGGTGTTCCTTCCAACAATGCAGATCAAAAAGTATCTATATCTTCTCATTTGGCATAATTCTTATCCATGTCCTTCCATCAGTTCTCCAGAGGATCAGTCCCAAAGGCTGGAGGCCTTCCTTCAGGTCTTTTAACATAGTGTGGATTCCATGGTAATACTTAAGACAATGCTGGCTCATCTCCTTTCCTGATCATATACATCTGTGATGAAGACTTCTACAACACTTCTTGTATCCAGGTCTTTATTGGTAATGTACCATAGCATACTTAAATCTACCACATGTCTTTCTATTTCCCCTTGGGCTACCTACAATTCTGAGCCTTCACAGATCTTGATATTCCATGATTCACAGTCATATGGTATCACATAGTTATATAGAGCTTCCTAGGTAGCACGGTGAATAGAGTGCTCGATCTGGAATCGGGAAGACCCAAGTTCAAATCTTGTCTCAGGCATTTACAAGGTGCATAGCTCTGGACAAGTTACTAAACCTGTCTGCCTCAGTTTCCTCATCTATAAAACGGGAATAATAACAACACTTCCTTCCCAGGATTGTTGTTGGGACCAAATGAAATAATATTTGCCAAGCACTTTGCAAATCCCAAAGCACTACATAAACACTAGATATTGTATAACACCACTGGGAGAACATGAGTATTAGAAAGGTGAATTTTTTGGTATGGGGGAAAATGGTAAAACTGTTGGGCAGTTTCTCAAATACAATCCAACCTACTGTCCTCTAGTTCTGGACCCCATTCATCCACCACCAGTAGTGTCCATCCAAGATATACATATGTACAGACTATCTCAGAGGACTTCCAATTCACTGTCAGCATAATTTGGGTGGCACGCTTCCAGCACTTGACTTTTGCTTTGAAACTTGCTAGGCCAATCACAATGGCTGTGAATTTTATTGAGACCCAGTGCTTGCTTCACTTAAGGGAATATAATCTACAAACAAGAATATATGCAAAACATCACCATCGATAGGGCATCACTTGCTAGGATTCTGTGAAGAATATTTCTAGGATGTTTGCAAATACCTTCGGCAAGCGCAAGCCTCCTTGTTTTATGCTTTTCTTAAATTTGACAATCAGAAGATCATTACACAAAACTATCTTTGTAGTTGCCTCTATCCAGGGATTTTGTGTGATATGAGGAAATACATATGAGATACTTTGTTGGAATACAGTCTTTAGTGCTATTTTTGCTCTCCTGAATCAAATGGTTTTTTGTAATAATTTTTAAAAGTATAAACAGGGGTCTTGTATTTTCTACATTTCTCAGTTAATTGTATGACCCTAGAAAGTCAGTCTGCTATAGAAAATCATTAGTCTATTCCCTTCTCATCTTTCAATCAAAGATACCCCTTAATATTTGCATAGAAATTTTTCATAAATATTTTATAGTGACGAGAAAGTTGTCATTTGGGTCAATATTCCCTTCTCATCTTTCAATCAAAGCTACCCCTTAATATTTGCGTAGGAATTTTTCATAAATATTTATAGTATATAATATAATATAGTATAGTATAATATAGTATATAATATAATATAAATATTAAATATGAGAAAGTTGCCATTTGGGTCAATACTTGAGCATGCCTTCTCAGTCACCCTTTCTGCGACAACATTAACATCTGTGACTCTTTTCATTCTCTTGGAATTTTCCTCTCTTTGAGCTCTTTAAAATTGTTTGTTGAGATTATGTCATCTCCAGCATGGACTTCAAATATGTGTCAGGTCCATAAACTCTTCCTGACCTTAACTTCTCAATAGTCATTCCTACTTCTTCCTATAACACATTGAGTACTGGGGTGATGGAATCCAAATGTGATTACGTTGTCATCAATGATGAGAATAAATCCCCATTAAAAGATACTCAAAAATCTGTACCATTTCATGTTTATTTGTTGTCTTTCTTCCAGTTTCATATACAAATGTGTTTGCGATGTTCTGGCTTAGTTCATGACTCATGCCATGTTTTTGAAAGTTTATTTTCTCTTCTGCTTTTTGCTATTTGGGGAGAAATAGTATTCATAATTTTCCATCATCCTTCTTCATAACATTTTACAAGTGAACTTGTACTCTAACCAGTGTTGCCTTTGGCTGTTACATTCCTTCATTTGGCAAAGAGATCAAGTATTTATTTCCTCAAGCTGGTTTCTGGGCTCCTTTGGCCTCATCATTGTGGTGACTGTTTTGTATCAGTTAGACTTCTTTTAAAATGGCAATAATCAAAGTCAACTGATTTTGTCCATTCCTCATTTTTTTTTTCAGAGTCAACAGCTTATTTAAATTGGCTAAGTTGGAGCTGTTGTAATTGCATGCAACTCTGGCTCATCTTTCACCTTTCTTCTAGTTTGGTGAAAATTCTGACATTCCAACCAGAAAAGGATCTAACTGCACAGTGACAGCAGATCCAGAAATGACCTTCATTAACAACCAATTGTTTCCCTTCTTCTAAGATCACTGATCTCATTTTATAGTGTTCAGTGATCACTCTATCTTCCTTATTCCACGTCCCTCCCCATACTCAACCAAGTGTACATCTGCATCTCCTGAACCTGTTTCCTCTGCAACATATTTGCCCACCACCCTGGTTCAGTCCTTCATCACATCTTAGCTAGACTACTACAATAGCCTCCTCATTGGTCCCCCTACCTCTGATCTCTCCTGTCTTCAACCCATCCTCCAAACACTGCCAAAGTGATATTCCTAAAGTACAAGTTTGACTATGTTAGTGTCTTGCTCAAAAAACTCCATTGGCTCTAAGATAAAATAGAAACTCCTCAATTTGACATCTAAAGCCCTTTAAGAGCAGGTCCAACCAACCTCTCCAGATTTATTGCACACCATTCCGCTACTATACATATTCTATGTTCTAGCATTCTGCACACACAAAAATCCATCTCCCATCTTTGTGCCTTTGCCCTGGCCCTCCCCCATGTCTGGAATGCCTTCCTGCCTCACTTCTGCCTCTTAGAATCCCTAGCTTTCTTCAAAACTGAATTCGATTGTGAGCTCCTCCATGATGCGCTAAGCTCCTATAACAGCTTTCCTAAGCTGTTAATGCACTTAACCCAAAATGATTTCCTATGTATTTTGAATTTCCTTATATGTGGGCATGTTGTCTCTCCAGTATAATGTAAGCTCCTTAAAGGCAGCTACTGTTTCATTGTTGTTTTTGTGCCCTTGTCTAGCATTTCACAGGTAGTTAAGAAATGCTTGCTGAATGATTGATGGAGTCACCTCCTCAATTCTACTTGGGCAGCTCTTCAGAGGATGCTTTATGGGAAATGTTGGTTCCCAGAACATTAGAAGTACAAAAATCATTCTAATAGATTTTTGTATCATTTTCTATTTTGGACTAATTCCACCATATCTCCTGCTTATTAAGGTAAATAACTAAGAATCAACTATATATTATCATGAAAATGTTTAGAAGTAAGGAGACATTTATCTTCTAAACTTAAACAAATAAAAGTCCTTTCTCTTCATAATTTTTTTTTCTGTGATAGCAACCAAAGGTAACCCTGAGTACTGGGCACATGTTATCAGGAAAATAAATAATATCACCATTATTTTCTCCTCTGTTCACAGTGATTTTGGTGAGGGGAAAATGCAAAACTACTCCAACAAACCACTAGAGTTAAAAAGGATATTATGCCAGATTAAATAGAAGCTTCATCTTTTGCCCAGCTAAATATAGCCTCTCAGTCAAAGTAATTGCCTGCAGATCTTTAAAAAAAAAATCAAATTTAACATAACTAAATTGTTGTTCATAAAAGTAAACCTCAGGAAATCTTGGGACATGTTCATGTGTTAACACTCTGTAGGAACTTTCACGTAAATCAATGGTTTTATAGCCTAAAATGATTTGATTTCCATCTCAAGTACTTGGAAAATATACACACATGGCCTTTAATTTGATTATAAAAGGAATCTTTAAGATTCCCCAAAGCTATGAAAAAAAACAGACAGCAAGTTATTTCCATTTCCTTGAATCTGAATCCTGGTTTGACCATTGGCCACAGACAAGTAACACTATTCTTTAAATATTCTATTGACCCTTCCTCTATAGGTCAAAGGATAGTGGAAAGAGAAGTGTCCTGGGCTTTAAGAGATCTGGGTTCTGAACCAAGCTGTGCCACTAATTAGCTATGTGACCTTGAGTAAATTGTTTGA
Source organism: Phalanger gymnotis (assembly GCA_028646595.1). NCBI lineage: Eukaryota > Metazoa > Chordata > Mammalia > Diprotodontia > Phalangeridae > Phalanger > Phalanger gymnotis. Next base: position 91,001,030 of record CM053624.1, read on the forward strand.
CCATTTTAAACCACCTTTTACTCATATCTAGAATGGACATAATACATGCACCACTTTCCTCACATGGTTGTTGTGAGGATCACATGAAAAAAAGCACTTTTTAACCTTCAAGCTGAAGTCATGTTTGTAAATTCCTATCATCATTAAGCAGACCTCATGGAGTCTTCCCATAGCCTATTTTCATGAGGATTAAAAAAAAAAAGAAAGAAACCTTGCCCCATCAAATCTAGATTTGAACAAATTAAAATTGCATACCAGTTTTCTCTCTTGCTACCAGGAAAGGGCTTAATAAAATCTATCCAATCAACCAATAAAATCTATCCTATCAATAGCACATCACTGAGAAGTCTAGAAAGCCTCAAAAATAAGTATCAGTCTCTGCCTAGTTGTGTATTATGTGTACACCAGTACTACCATGTTAACAAAAAGGAAACAACTAAATAATAGAATAAGGAATCAAATAGATTAAATAAATAGAATAGAATAAAAAAATAAGCAACTCAAACAGCAACCTCGTGGTGGTAGAGTCTAGGATTGAGCTTGAATTGTCCACCCTAACTTCCCTGAACTAAAGAGATAAATTTACAGTTTAAACTAGGAACTCAAAGCATGCTTTCGGCTCCCCACTAAAGTCAATAAAAGCTACATGCCATATCTCTGAGGTTAGTTTTGGCTCAAGAAGGGTGAACACATCAGAGCTGACTCGAGTCTTAGATGTTTTTTTTCCCCTTTCAAACTAGACTTAACCCTGAAAGGCTCACATTTACTTACCTCTAACAAAAGGAAATCATCAGTATGTGGAGTGTGGAGTGTGTGTGTGTGTGTGTGTGGGTCTAGGGGGGGTGGGTGTGAGTAAGGTGTCATAATATCACAGGATGGAGAAAAGACTTAAAATTAAAAAACAAAAATAAGGGTTAAAAAGGAATCCTAAAAGGATATGTTATTGCAAAATAACATTTTTGATGAGTTACATGGAAATAAACCCAAAACATATGGATTAAATTCCTCCAAAAATAAACACAAATTTAAAAGGAAAGGAAAAGTGCTTAGCCACTGTGTTTGAGGTTTTCCTCATCCCCAAGCTCTGGAAAACTAGGATCAGACATTCAATGACCCTGACACACAGCTAGCTTTAAAATGTGTTCCTGTCATATATCCCCAACATCAACATAGGGTTTAAAAAGTCCAACTTTTAAAAACTGGCTAGCCTAATCTAATTCTCCTCTTTCCCTTTTTCCTCCTTTCTACCTACCTACAATAGGGAAGAATTCAGCTCACTACCAGTCCTTGTTAAAAGAGAGAAGTGATCCCCTCACCCCAAATAGAAATAAGAAGATAGCACTAGATTCGCAGTTAGAGGATGTGACTCCAAAATCCCCCTCAGCTTCCTACTGCTTCTGTTGCCTTCCTTAGTCAAGTCTGTTAATCCTTTTTGACTTCAGTTTCTTCATTTGTAAAGTGGCAAGGTGTGATTAGGTTATCTCTAAAGTTCCTTCCAGTTCAGAATTCTATTATTCTAAAAGTGGGGAATTCTCTACTTGTGCCCATTGCACTGGCAGATAGCCCTCAAAGAGGGTGGCTGGGGGCATGCCAAGCATAGACTACAGCTGAATCGTTTGAATGATAACTCTGGTCAGGCTGTGAGTCCAGTGAAATTCTCCGAATCATCTTTCTTGGAGTACTCATGGAGTACAATAGAGGTGTCAGACACAGGCCTCCCAGCACTCCTGAAGGCAACTCAAACTAGATTGAAATGAAATTGGGAAATATTTAATAAAATAAAACTACAACAAAACATACATAATATTACATGTTAAAACTAAGTCAATGCGTGGCCTATAGAGATCCTTATGTATGGATTAGTAGTCCCCATTTCTATTTGAGTTTGATAAACTGGGGCAGAGTAAGAAAGTGGATGATAGAGGGTACCTGTGGCAAAGAACCAATTCTCCCTTTCAGTTGGGCCTATGCCTTATTTCAGAAGAAAATCTGAGAAGAAAAGAGAAGATTTTATCTAACATATTGAAGGTAAGTCTGGCACGAAGAACATTGGACTTATAGACAGAAAACCTGTGTTTAAGTTCTGATTTTAAGGCTCTGATATTTATTAGATTGCTATCTTGGGTGAATCACTTCTCATCTCAATAAGGTTAGTCTAGATCAGGAGTTTCTTGACCTTTTTTGTATCCTATACCCCATTGACAGTCTGGGAAAACCTACAGACTCTTTCTCTGAATAATGTCTTTAATGCATAAAATAAAATATATGGGATAACAAAGGAAACTAACTAGGCTGAAATTAATGATGTAATTTTTTTTTTCCCATCCAAGTTCACAGATCTGAAATCTCAACACAGACCTAAGGTTCTGAGACCTTCTTTAGTCTAGCTGATATCTAGTATGACTCCTACTAAGTATCTAGATGACTCCTAGTAAAACAGTCATTGCAAGGGTGACAAAGTGAATGGATAAATGGAAAGTGAGTTAGATGACCTGGTTTTTTTTTCAGCCTCAACAGTGACTTATACCTCACTATGCCTCGGTTACCCATCTTTACAAGGCCACCTGTTCGCCAACTCCCCTACAATGCAGAAGATGCATGAGCTCATAGCCATAAAAGTACCTCAGCTCACATAGCAAAAGAACACTGAAATAGAAGGTATTATCAGGGCTTCCTCCATCCCCCACACATTCCATGCTGGTGAGAATTCACTGTCTTCACAGTCTTTCCCTGATATCTACGATGTAGTCTCTATTTTGACACAGGAAAATAACTACCACACACAAGTAGTCACTATGAGGTTCTTGGCTTCATTCATCGAGGTCAATTGGCAAAAGTGATTCCAGGCGTAGATCAGTCATCCTAAGTCATGGTGAAGCAGAGGCTGACTTGCTATCTGTTGAAGACGTTGCAAAGGGAATTCCTCCAAAAAACTAGCATACCAATAGGACACTTTATATGAACCAAACATACAAATGAAGGGGAGCATTTATTGAGATAAAACTATGCCAACCATTTATACAATGGGATAAAACATGGAACCTGAGATCAAAGTATTTTTTGTCTTATTCTTTGTATCCCCAGCCCTGAGCACAATGCTTCATACATAAATAGTTGGTATTTAACAAATACTTGTTGAATGGAACTGAATCAGTAGTTTTGTAATGAAAAAATAAATTAAAAAGTGTTTATTGAATTTTCCCTATGTGCCAAACACTCTGCTAAGCACTAAGGTTACAAATAGAAAAGTTCTTGAGAAACTCAACATAGATAGGAGAATTTCACTGAAAGTCAAATAGAAAGCCCCCATGTTCTTTAGGGTAACGCATCTTTAATGTCATTTCCATGAACGAAACCATACGGTGTCTGATATTGAGCCATTTGACAATGCCTGAGTAATATCAGCAGCTAACATTCATAGCTCATATATTCATATAACATTCATAATTCCATTTAAGGTTTTGTTGTTGTTATTGAGTTGTTTCAGTCATGTCTGGCACTTCATGACCCCATTTTGGGGGGTTTTCTTAGCAGAGACATGGAGTGGTTTGCCAGTTCCTTCTCCAGCTCATTTTATAGATGCGAAAACTGAGGCAAACAGGGTTAAGCGACTTGCCCCAGGTCACACAGCTACTAAATGTCTAAGGATGGATTTGAATTCCTGAAGATCTTTCTGGTTCCAAGCCCAGTGTTCTTACCACTGCACCTCCTAGCTTACTAGTTTACCTTATTTTACTCCTTACTAGTTTACAAAGCATTTTATCCATAGCAACCCTATGAAGCAGGTAGTTTGAGTCTATTATGTCTATTTTACAGATAAGAAAGAAAAGGGAAGTTGCCTGCTTTCAGTCATATGGCTTATCTTAAACTAGAGTAGGCTATCAAATGAAATAATATTTGTAAAGTGCATAGCACAGTGCCCGGCACATAATAAGTCCAATATAAATGTTTATTCTCTTTCCCCTTTCCCTACAGTCCAGGTCTTTTGACCACTAGTTCAAGTCTAGTTCTCCTTTCACTCTACCATGACAACATTGTGTAAACAAATTAATGACAAAAAGAATACCACTTTCTTCATACCAATAAGACTCTTGTTTTTATACCATGTTAAAGAATGTTGTTAAAACAACAAAACTGTTTTATCAACTCTTCTCATCTTGAAAGAAGACTGGAGGATATTACAAGGTCTTCTCCCATCTTCAAACTTGATGAAAGAGTGTTTGCTATCTATGCCCAAGGCTAAGTCCAATTTACTAGGCAATAGTTACCTGAGTTCTGTTTGTAGTCCCTTATGAACATTGAGAAGATAATGCTTATTTTCTGCCCAACAAGAAAATGTCCTTCTTCTAGCAATTTGTGCCACCCAGTTTGGTCAAGTTTGGAACTCTCTAATAAAGGAATTGTTTGAAATATCATTGGGGTTTACAGAGTTTCCCATGGTTCCTTGCCTGAGGGAAGAGATATAATAGGACCTTTGTCATAACTAGAGCCCAGTTAAGTGTTAATTAGGTCTAGTAAAACAATTTTGGCTACAAATCCAAGATGGATCCTCAAAGATTTCATTGTAATCATTTTCCCAATCATTTGCAATAATTAGGGTCTAACTTTGTTTAGGCTGGGCAATGCTAGGACTAGGTCATAGAATTAGGATTTGTTTCTTTATGACACAATTAAGCAAGGAAACTTAAAGTTGAAGATGACCTTTTGCGGTCATTTAGTCCAACCTTCCACCCAGAGCAGGAATTCCCCTCAACAACTTTCCAGACAGGCAGGTGCTGTCATTTGGCCTCTGTTTGAACACCTCTGGGAATGGAGAGTTGCCAAGGCAGTCCATTCTATTTTTGAATGCATCGATTATTTAAAAGTTTTTTTTTGTATACAAAGGACTCGTATCTTCCATGAAGTAGATTCTAAGTCAGCACAAGTAGGGTCAAAATTAACCTCAAAAATCTCTTAAATTGCTCAAAGAGTATTGAATGATATCCTTAAACAGCGGTATATAGATTGGGAAAAGAGCCTTTCCAAAAAGAAGAGTTTCTATATCAGAGAGCAGACTGACCTAAGATGGTTGCATCAGGAACAACTATATGCATTATTAATATTATCACTTTTACTATACCCAGTAAAGCTATTCCTCAGGAAACAGGTGAAACTGGGCCTTCTCAAACAGAAGAAAATAAAAACAGGCAATGCCCTAGCTGGCAGGAAAACTGACAATTAGGTAGAAAAATACTCTTTCAAGACTTTGCACAAAAGTATGATCATATTTGAGGGTGATACCATCACAGAGCTCCTTCTTCTTCCTGATTTGCCATGAGAAAAGAGAAAACTTACGGTTCCCTAAAGCTTCCATCTATCAGTTCTTATTTCTCCCTCATGATCTGCACTGAAAACATCTAATCCTTCTTCCAAGAGGCAACCCTTCAAGGATCTGAAGAAAATTCCGTCTCCACCTTCTTTCCTTTCCTTTTCTTTTTTTTATTTTAAATTGTTGCCTTCCAGGAGCCTTTCCCTCTTTCAAAAACACCTTATAGCAAAAACAAAAGGGAACTTCTCTACTAGAAGTCATACCAGATGGAGAAGGGAAACCCCACCCCCTAGTTATTGTGTGTGTATGTGTGCATATACACACGTATATGTGTGTGTATGTACGTAGTGTATATATGTGGGTGTATATATATACACACTTTAAGGTTTACAAAGTATTTTACATTTTATATATGTGTGTATATAGTACATATGTGTGTATGTGTGGGTACATATACACATACATACTACGTGTGTGTGTGTGTATTCCAGTATAATTGACTTTTTTCCTTGGATACTCTACATTCTTCACTAAACCCTTTTAAAAGGTCCTACAGTTTGATCCCAATGGGCTACAAGGACTGACAGTGGTCTCAGATACTGGATGATAGAGTCACAAGGTTTTTAAGTGGCTATTATCATTGGCCATACCATTTTCACAGAGTAGACTGAAAATATGACTATCTAAAGTTTTGACCGGAGAGGAATGTGATAGAACAGACCACGATTAGGAGGCAGAGTAGATAGATTTCTAGACTTAGAATCAAAGGACTTGGGTTCAAATTCTTTCCATGACCTTGAACTTAGCCTCTTTGTGCCCCAGTTTCCTCATTTGTAAATGGAAGGAGTTGGACTAGAATCCACACCAGAAGCTCTTAACCATTTCTGTGTCAAAGATCCCTTTGGCTGTCAGATGAAGACTTTGAACTCCTCACAAAAAATATTTTTAAATTCGAAAAACAAAATACATAGGATTACAAGAAAACCAACTATGTTAGAATAAAGATGTAATTTTTCCCAACCAAGTTCATGTGCCTATCCATGGAAGTCTATCCATGGACCCTGGGACTATGGTCCCCGGTTAAAAACCTCTGAACTAGATGGTATCAAAGGTCCCTTTCAGCTCCTACTCTGTGATCATAGCAACAAGGAAACTTTTTAGTGCTAAGAAACAGGCGTGCAAGGCATTCACCTCATTTTGAACCTGGGGGACAACAATAAGATATTTTCTTGTATGAACAGGTATGAATAGAAGAAAACTCTCCCTCTGCTTCTTTCTTGAATTCTTCTTTTAAAACAGGTATAATAATTAGGATTACAATTATGCTGACAATAGACTTTACAGTTTTCAAAGCACTTTCCACATCTATTACTTTGAGGTAGGTAGTACAAGTATTATTTTCTCCATTCTGCACATACTAGTAATAATGGCTCCTATTTATAGAATGTTTTCAGGTTTGCAAAGTACTTTACTATAAGATCCTAGATTCAGAGCTGGAAGGGATGTTAGAGGCCATCTAGGCAAAGCCCCTCATTTTGCAGATGAGGAAAATCAGGCAAAGGTGAAGTCACTTCTCCAGGTTCACTCAGCCATAAGTACAGCTTTTAAACCAGGTCTTCCTAACTCCAAGTCCAGTTCCTGTCCATGATACCATGCTGCTTCTCACATATTGTCTTCTTTGTTCCTTGAGATGACCCAATGAGGCAGGTGGTGTCATTATATCCATTTTACAGATGAGGAAATTGAGGCCAAGAGGTAAAGTGATCTGCCCAGCATCACAGAGTCACTAAGAACCTAAGGTAAGGTCCCAGTTAGGTCTTCCTGAACCCAAGCCTTATTTCCCTATCTACCGCACCACGCTGTCTCTTCTATATATCTCACATTTACTAACTGAGACAACCCCGTGAGATGAGTGCTTTTCCAAATCCAGCACTCCAGCCTTCACTCCATATTCTGCCACACTGATAATAAGGACACCGAGGGTCAGAGAAGTTAAGGGTCTTGCCCCAGAGGATGATGCTGGTTCTAGAGAGTAGAGTCATTTTAGGAATAAGCATGTAGAATCGCTTCCCTCCTAGAAGACCCAAAGTATATGTAACTCATCCAGTGTAGGATGAAAGTAGATGACTAGGAGGGCAGGGGAGAATAGGGAAAGGGAGCTATATTACCCTCTCCATTCCCAACACACACAAGGACTAAACTGGCCAGCATTCATTTGTGTTAACCTGATCTCCTGAGGCACGGGAGCACTGAGGGGAGTAGCTCAAAGGAGAATAATTGGACCTTGTTTTCCAGGTTTTAAAAAAAAAGTTACAGATCTTCACAGCCAAGTAAAATTTTAAAAGCTAAATCCATATTCTCTCTGCCTGGAACTAAAGATAAATGAAATCCCCTCAAATAATTTTTAATACTGACTAAACCGCATTCAACTACCTCTGTCAGACTAAGATAAACCACCGTCTGCTCCATGATTTTGCACTTATGTGAAACTTGGTCTGGGCACCCAGAATATTTATTTTAAGAGGGAATATTGGAAATTTAAAGGCATCGGGGCCATTTAGTCTACTTAAAAGAAAGCTGAGGAGTAGCAATAATTATCTTCTAATACTTTCAGGGTCACCACAAGGTTATTAGGGGGTGCAAACCAGGTGTTCTGTATCTCCACCCAAGACAGAAATAGGCTTAAATTGCAGTAACAGAGCTTCAGGTTATTAAACAAAAAGGAGAACTCCTTGATATAAAGGATGATTAAATAAGACTCAGCTACTGAGGAAGGGCATGAACTCTCCATCTCTGGAAATGTTTAATAATAGAAGAGATAATTGTCTATTACAGATGGTTTGAGTGGCAGGAGGAAGACTATGCTGAAATATCTCAGCACTCCCTTCCAAGAGGTGGAGTGTATCATTCAATATGACCAGGCTGGGGTCTACTAAAATGGCAGCCAACCAGCCTGACTTACTTTTGGTTCAAGTCAATGGCTGACAATCACAGTGACTGAATTAGATCCTGTCTGTTTAGATGTAGGCAGAGAGTAACAAATTAGGCTTTCATTCCCCAATAGATAGGTGGTTAAAGGACACTAAAAAGATCTCTGAAGGAGACTAGCAAACTATTCTCAACAATGTGAAAAAAATGTTCTAAATCAATAATAGGAGAAATGCAAATTACAACTGTTAACGTTTCATCTCACACCAAGAAAAATGGCTACCATTATAAAAATGTGAATATCCAGTGTTTAGAGGGATTGCGGAAAGATGGGCACACTGATGAATTATTAATGGATCTGTGGTTCTGTTGTGATGCAATTTGCAATTATGCAAAGAAAGTGACTAAAATGTCCATAACCCTTGACCCCAAAATTCTACCTGCTAACCCAAGAAAATCAATGGCAAAAAGAAGGGCCCTAGATACACCATTCTATTTATAGCATCTCTTTGCCTAGTGGCAAAGAATTTTAAACACAGGAGATGCCTTTGATTGGAGAAAAGCTAAAGAAATGGTGGTTTTGCTATGCTGAAAGAAATGTTGAGTATGAAGAAGACAGAGAAGCATGGGAAGACAAATGATCTAATGTGAAGTAAGCAGAACCAGAAAAATACATACTATAATTGTTACAATATTAATGGGAAGAATAATAATAACAAAATCAAAGTGAATATTGTAAAATTGTAATTTTTTTTTTGGAAGGGAGAAGGCAGAGCAATCAGGGTTAAGTGACTTGCCCAAGGTCACACAGCTAGTAAGTGCATCTAGTGTCTGAGGCCACATTTGAATTCAGGTCCTCCTGACTCCAGGGCCAGTGCTCTACTCACTGTGCCACCTAGCTGCCCCATGAAATTGTAATCTGAAACCCTAAAGAAGAAATATAAAAAGGCACCTCTCCCCATTTCTTTATCAAGGTGGAGAATTATGGGTGTGGAACACCACATAATAAAATGTGTTGGTTAATTTTGCTGAAGGGTCTTTTTTCCTTCTCTTTTTAAATTCTTTGTCATAAGGGATTTCTCTCTAGGATGGAGAGATGTAAGGGGAGGGATATCTTGAGAAATGTAGATGATATAACAAAAGATATCAACAAAATTTGTTTATAAAAAAAACAAATTAGACTAACAAAGGTTCCACGTACACACCAAAAGAGTTATAGCATCACTTTTTTTGTGGTAGCAAAAACATTGGAAATGAGCACAATGCTCATTGATTGGGGAATGGTTAAACAAATTGTGATAGATAAATGTAGTGGCCTATCATTATAAAGAATGATGAATATGAAGAATTTAGGGAAATAGAGAAAGACGTGTGAACTGATACAGAGTAAGTATAACCAGGAAAATAAAATTCACCATAACTGCATTATAATGAGAAAGAATCAATAACTGGTACTGCTATGTAATTAAAGTGACCAAGGTGGTGGTCCTTGGAGAAGAATTGAGAAAATGCATTTCCCTCCCCACTTTAAAGAGATGGCAGACAATGAGGTATGATATTGCATTTGCTATCATACCTAACTGATGAAAGCTGACTTTTTTTCATTTTCTCTTAAAAAAATCTTTATTAAAAGAAGTGACTCTTCTATGGGAGGTTGGAGTAGTATATTTGAAAATGAAAGTGATGTAAAAATAAAGTACAACAATAAAACTAAGAATTTAAAAAAAATAAAATAAGCTTTCATGATAGTGACATGTATAAAGCAATATAAATTATCTTTAAATTAATTTTATTTATATCTTTTATTTCATGCCACCTACAGTTCCCAATGTTCTCCAAATACTTAAATTTTTCTTTAGTTCTTTAAGAACCATTTCATAATCATATTTATGCAGTGCTTTAGTGGACTGACTCCCATACATTGTATATATTTTAAAGTTATTTTAAATGGGACTTCAACTTTCTATTATTCCCTTCTGGGTTTTGAAATTGCTATATAGAAATGCTGTTGATTTTTGTGAGTCTATTTTATAACCTGCTGCTTTGCTAAGGCCATTTAGTGTTTTAATTAGTTTCTTTGGGAATTCTCTAGGATTTTCTGAGTAAGTCATGTCATCAGCAAGTGGGGATTGTTTCATCTCCTCATTGCCATCTTTATGCCTTTACATTCTTTCCCTTGCCTTATTGATAATGCTAGCATTTCTAATATTATATAAAATAATACTAGAGAAAGAAGAGTATCCTTGGTGTGTGTATATATATATATATATGCATGTATATGTGTGTATGTATGTATATATGTGTGTGGATGTATATATGGACGGATGGATAGATGGATATGTGTGTGTGTGTTTGTGTGTGTGTGCGAGTGCGTGTAAAATCTCTAGTGTTTCCTCAGTGGGTACATTCCTGGCTTTTGGTTAGAGAGAAAGACTTTTTATAGCTCCGTGAATTCTTAAATTTTATCTAAATACAAATACATTTACTTTCATAAGAATTTCATTTATCCATTCTATTCCTCTACAAGACTTTTTTTCTGCTCAATTTGACTTTATTTTAGTGCTGGTTTTTTGTCATCCCCTAGACCCCACCTCAACAGCTGTCCTAGTGACAGTCTTCTGTCATCTTGTCACCTCAAATTCAGTGGGAAGAAGCTAACAACAGCAACCAGGCCAAGTGGTTTCAACAGCAGCCTTCATACAACTGCCAAAGGGAAAGGAAGAAAATCCTTTGAGAGGCTAGTTTTTGTTTTTAACAGTCAAACTTCCTTGAGTCAAAAGGAGAGAAATCAAGGGCTACTTTTCTTCCTCTTATTTCCTTCAAATACAAATCATGGCAGGTCACTAAGGGTTGGGGGAGAACTGATGTCTTTGGAAAGGAGGAATAAAAGCTTTCTAGTCCTCAACCTGCTAAGGATGGAGTAGAAAAAATGACTAGGATAAGAAGATGGCTTATCTAAAGTTTGTGTCTTGCCCATTACATGTAGCAGCATATCTTGTATACAGCTGGCACTTTGTAATTTAAAAAGTACTTTCAGTCTCTGGCCAATGTTCTTGCCTCTCTTCTCTTCCTCTTTAAGTCCATCCTTGACATTGCTGCCAGATTAACTTTCCTTCCGCATAAGTCTGATTATGTCCTTTCTCTACTCAAAACTCCCCATTGCCTGATGAACAATGTTCAAATTCCACAGCCTGGCATTCAAGGTTCTCTATCACTTATGACCTTTCTTTTCAGTCTTAGCTTGAATATTTACTCCATTCTAGCCCTATACACATGGATTTATTCGATGGGAAGGGAAAGGAGAAATCATGTAATCCATTCACCTATTTTGACAAATAAGGAAACAACTCATGCTTTCCTGCCCTCATGAATACTCATGCTGTCCTCTATATTTGGAATTCTATCCATTCTCTTTCTCCACTTACTGAATTCCTACCCATCCAGGCTTTTTGTGAGGATCAAATGTGATAATTCTGCATTTTTCAAACCTTGAGAGTACTACATCATCATTAGCTAGTACCATTTATTCTCACCCCCAACACTAATTAGCACAGTGCTCTGATCATAATAGGTGTGTAACATTTTTTGGTTGCTATTTTGTTGTTGAATTGCAAAAGGAGATGACTCTTACAAGATATAAAAAAAAAACTAACTTCACAGTTGTCACAAAAGATTCCAGAAATTTCCTAGTGGAGAGATCCAGACTGTCCAATTAATAAACTAAAGATGTAAACCCACTGAAAGCAACAACATCTGTAAAACTGAAGCAGCATTTCCCATGACTTCCTACTGCTTCTTGCTCAAAGATTCACCCAAGGAAATGCTACAGTCGTCTCCAGAAAACCAATTTTTTTCATTGCTTCAAACAGAATTCTAGGATAGAATGTTGAAAGAGAAACAAGGTGGGTCCTCTCCTCCCTTAGGGATAGGGAAGAGGAGAGAGAACTAAGCAAGACATGTATATGAATTTGAAAACAACTTATTGCCATCATGTGTCCCAATGGACTGCCCTCTGAAGAGCTCCTAAGGAGACACCAGCTACCAATCTTTTTTTAAATGACATGACAGGTTTTAGATGCTGTTGGCTGCATAATCTCTGATGAGTCAGCTGTTGATTCTCTGTGCTTGTGGAGGAGAACGATGCTTACAGATGGTTTTATATGATGCAATGCCTATCTCCCTTTAGTTTGCTTAGGGAAATAAATGTCAGGAAATGGTAGGTAGTGGGAAAAGTGACCAAGCAGCAGAGATACCCCCAGGGAGCACCTAAGGCTTAACCAGCACTTAGGACAGTGCCTGGTACATAGTAAGTAACAGTGAGCCTCTGAAGTTTATTAAATAGAGGAAAGTCATGGTCAGATTTGCAGTTCAAAAAAATCACTGTGGCAAAGGTGTGGGGGAAAATTGGAAAGATGAGAATATAAAGTCAGGAAAACCAAATGTAAGGCTATTAGAATAGTTTAGCCAAGAGGTGATAAAAGCCCAAATTGGAGTGATGGCTATGTGAGTAGAAAGAAGAGTTTAAACTTGAAATACTGTGAAGGTAGAATTGACAAGATTTGGCAACTGATTGGAAACGTGAGAAGAGAGAAAGGGAGGAGACAAAGATGGTGCTAAGGTTACAAACTTGGATGACCGGAAGAATGATGGGGGCCTCAAAAGAAATAAGGAAGCTTGAAAAAAGGGTAGGTTTGTGGGGAAAGAGTTCTATTTTAGACATGTTGAGTTTGAGATGGCTACAGGACATTCAATTTGACTCCAATAGACAGTTGACATGTGAAAACTATAAAGTGTGAAATGATGCAATGCATTATGAAATTTAATCTGACAGCAGTGTATAGAAGGAATTGGAGAGAGGAATGGAGACTGGAGGGACAGAGATTAGTATGAATGTTGTTTCAATAGTCTGCAACAGTGGTTGGCCAAATCTCACCAATAGCCTGTTTTTCTACTAGGACTTAAGAATGTTTTTAAGTTTTTAAATAAAGTTTTATTGTATTTTTAAAATATAAAAACAATTCATAGTTATAGGACATACAAAAACAGGCAGTGGGCAGGATTTAGCCCACTGGCCATAGTTTGCCTACTCAAGGTCTAAGCTAAGTGCAAGGAACCATATAGCCTCAGGCCTAAACAGGCAATAAGAATGCGAAGTAGGGGTAAAGGTAGAAGTGGGTGTAAGAAGAAACTGAAAATGTAAAATTCACAGTACTGGAAATTGACAAGATACAGAAGATGAAAGAGAAGTATGACTCTGAGGTTGAAGAGTAGGTTGGAGTGAGGAAGCATGATGAGTTCTGTGATTCTGACTTTAGTTTTAGACTCTCTGAGCTTGAGGTGCCAAGAGAACATCCAGATTAGGGTCAGAAGTTCCCACCTAAAAATCAAGATTTTATAGTTATGTCCATAGAGGTATAGTTGAAGTTGTGAAATTGGATGACCTCCCTAGGGTAGAGAGAAAAGCTAGTCGATTAGGCAACTTTGAGGAAAAAGTCTAAATTTTTAAAAGACACCAGCAAAAGAGATAGAGGAGTAGTCAGAGAGGTAAGAGAAGAACCAGGATTATATAATAAAATACAGATAAAGGAGGAGAAAGTTTTAGTCAGGAGGTGGTATTGAACACTGGCAGATGCTACAGAAAGAAGGGGAAGAGTGCTGAGAAAATGCTATTTGACTGAGTAATTAGGAAGTATCCTAAAGTCCCTTAATATTACCGGTTCAGATCCCATAGGATCAACCCAGCACATCCTCTTGCAGAGGCAGTTAGCCTCGTTACTATGCAAATTGTTATGTGCATTAATGTTCAATCAAACTCTAAAAACTATTTTGACGTTGACAGTGAAGATTACTATCCTGGTTTGCCCTCATAGCTTCAATTTTGAGAGTCAACTAAAAACCTAGAATATAGTTAATCTTTATTGTGTGTAATAAAATTAACTTCCTTTGGAAATAATATATTGCAATTTATTTTTTCTGTTTGTGTCATTCCTAAGGCATAAGTGTAGAAGAAGGACAGCCACTCAGGCAGGAGTATATTGCAGCTAGGCAGTATAGACTCAGAGAACTATTTGTTAAATTTTCACTGTGAAAGTTTATGTCTCAGAAATTAGCAAATGCTCCAAATCTGGACTTGATTTATTGTTTTGTTCATTATCTATAATGATGATGTTGTTCAGTCACTTCAGTCATGTCTGATTCTTCATGACTCCATTTCGGGTTTTCTTAGCAATGACACTGGAGTAGTTTGCCATTTCCTTCTCCAATTTATTTTACAGATGAGGAAACCAAGGCAAACAAGCTGAAGTGACTTTCCCAGGGTCACACAACTAGTAAGTGTCTGAGGCTAGATTTGAACTCAGATCTTCCTGACTCCAGGCCCACCACTCTATCTACTGTGCTGCCTACCTATCCAAGAAAATATCAATAATGTAGATTAAACTTAAAAGTCTATCCTATTGGAGAGCCAGTTGTTAAACATTTACCATCACACTGCTGCCTCAAGGCTGGAAAATTCAAAAGATCATTGTCATGAGGAGGGAAAACAGAGGAAAGAAGTAAATGATCTACCTTGAACGGTCTCTAAATAGATCGACTTTGGATACATAGCAGTAGAGACATTCGTTCTTTCTAAAGAATGGCATAGTTATTACCAAGAAAACATATATAAGAAACAGAAGGGATTGCCCTTCCACTTCAATGTACAAATGACATTAAAGGCTGTGTCTAAGATAACATCAAAAAGGCAGATGACAATCCAATATAATCCATTATCCTGAGGGTTTAAAGCTACTACAAATCTGGAATTATGCTTAAAAATGATTCAAATGATAGACTGAGCTTTTCACCATTGTTCAACAACAAGGTCAGCATTTTAACACATATTTTTACCTTGAAAAATAGCAAAATGTCAGTGTATTTTTTTTTGTTTCTTATTTTAGGACCCTAATATTATTGCTTGTACTTTTTTGAGCTATTAAGAGTATAACTAAACTCCTCTTTTTGCTCCTATTATATGAAAACAAATACTTTGTCAATTAAATAGATTGTGCTGCCTGCTGGTTAAATAAAACTTGGTTACTTAGTTAAAAAATAGTAAAATGGTAAAAAAAAATTAGTAAGAAAAACAAAGTTGGCTATTTAGTATCAAAAGAAGAAGAAAGTATGTGAATTCACTAATTCCATCTATGGATTTGTTATCATCCCAGATTCCTCTGTTCACTACCTCTCTTGCTTTAGATCTCTTACTCTGGGACTATGGCAGGGAGGAAACAGTGTAAATACCCTCTTCTACTAGCCATGCTAATTTTTTCTTCTATTCATATGAATAGTCCAGAATTAAGTACATTAAAATATTTCTCCTACCAGTAGGCCATGAATCACAACACATGAAGAAATGAAATAGAGAATCAGTAGGTTGTCAAAACAACTTAGGGGTTCATATCCTTCCTCTTCACCACATTTCTAGACAAACTGAAATTCACTGGGTAACATCCCAGAATCTCCTGAACCATTTTTTTTAACTTCCTGCATGCTAGATGCTGCCTGCTATATTAAAATTCCTTAGAATCTATTAAAATAAACAGGGGAAAATAGAAAAAGGCTGGAAGTAACAAAATGAGAAACACTGGTCTCAGGAAAAAATGTTCTATGAGAAAGATGTCAATTTGTACATTGATTCCTCAATCTTCTTACCAGTTTTATACCCTATTTTCACAGTACCATAGATTCACAAATGATATGCAGCAATTTTTATATTAAAAGCTTAAAAATAAGGTTTTCTTAGGTAAAATAAACTAAAGAAAATATAAACGTCATGCATTTTGAGATACTCTTTCTGCAATAATGCACCATTCCAGGAGTCAACTAGAGTTAACTTCTTCCCTCCCCCAGGTACTAGAATGGACTAATGGCTAAAAGCCAGGAATATGGAAGAGGGAAACTCCCATCTCTACCACTACCTGGGGATTCAACTGTCTACCAGCTTTTAGAAAGTTTCTGCTCTATACAAAGCACTGCCCTAGATGTGGGGGAGAGGACACTGCAAAGATAAATAAGAAAATATCCCTTCCCATGAGAGCTTACAGCTTAGAAAGTGAGATAAGATATATGCACAAATAATTATGATATGAAATTAAAATGTGTACATAATAGAGGCAGAAGCTGCTACAGGAGCAGAATAGGGAAAGAAAATTCCACCCATCAAGGCAAGAATTAGGTCTGATAAAAGTCACAAAATTCTCCTGAGAAAGAAAATGAAAGTTCTTTTTGCTAAGTACATTGAGCTATGTGAATAATAAAATACTTACTTTAATCTGTTGTCCAAATGTTTCATGTGGGGAAAACCTGGCACTGGTTTTGTCCATGACAAAATTCTTCCATTTATCCCTGAATATGTATATTTCTGGTAAGAAGTACATCTGCTTACATGCTAATTCCATCAGTAATTTTTCCAATATGAAGATAAAATGACCTGCCAGTCAAACACAATTATGTTAGTAGAGATACAATCCTCCATGATTCACAATGAATGCTCAGCTAATTTAAAATTAGAACCAAGAGGTTAGGAAAAAAAACAAAAAACAAAAAACTTGAGTTGCGGATGGGTACACATGCGCATGTTATTCCATCCAGTAGAAGGCAGTGTGGTGCACTGAAAATAGATGGGACAGGATCAAAGAGATGTGTATTCTAGTCCCAGCACTACCAATAATTTGTCCAAGCTCCACCCAAGTGACCTGGAGAAATTCACTCCCCCTTTCCCAGGTCTCAGTTCTAAAGTTCTGTGGTTCTATACGTAGATAGCTAATAAGCACCAGTCAACGATCATGAACTTGGAAGTTGTTTTGGGAATCCAGATCTGTGATTTCATCCACGTAGGGAACTCAGTAAAAAAAAAAAAAAAAAAATCCTTTCCCTGACTGCAGGTCAACAACTCTTCTATAACTTAACATCTTAAGAGAGTAGCCTGGATCACTGAGAGCTTAAGTAACTTGCCTTTGTCCACGTGGCTAATATGTGTCAGAGGTAGGTTATGAACCCATTTCTTTCTAATCCGAAGGCTAGTTCTCTATTCACTATACCACACTGCATCTAAATATGAATTTGGGGTTTTAGGGTTATTTGTTTGCTTTGTTGATTTAACCTAGCTGTGTGCTTCCTTTTGTACAAGTACAGATATCTAAAATGATTTGTATACCATAAAATTCCACTTCCTAATAATACTGATAACTAAGAATTCACTTACTAATCTTATGGAGGGGGAGAGAGAAGAGTTCTTTACAATTAAAAAGTGACTTGATTGCTTTCATATTCAGGGCAAAGAAGAAGATTAAAATCTTCATCTCACTGCATAGCGCATAGAATAATTAGGACTAATTGTGACTATTCTGTTTTGAGGATATCCACTAAAGTTAAGGATGACTTTATAACTTTTATTTTCAAGCCATTAGGTTAGTTGCCTGAAAAAATATCATTAATACTACTTAATAGTGTATTTGGATATGTAAATTAATTCATTTGTCATCAAACAAACATTTATCAAGTACCTACACTGTGCTTTGCTTGCATTATGCTAAGCATACAGAGATTAGAGGTACAGAGATTAAATAAGATAGAGTTCTTGCTCTCCTAGTCTTTAAATAATATTTTATTTGATCTAAACCATTATAAGTATCATATCTTTTTCTGTAGACACATACATTTCTAAAATCTAAGCCATGCACATTGATGCTTTTAAAAATTCTAAATATTTTGATATTAAATAAGGGAACAAGTAAAATGTGTAAACATCTAAAAGAAAAGATAGAAAAAACTAAACCTTTTTCCTATTTTTGAAAGCAGTGTTTCTCAATTTTTAAATTCTCTCCACACTTGACCAACGTATTATTCCATTCTTCTGACACTTTTCCCTTCCTCTTCAAAGAAGTAATACTGATTGCTACCTAGAATTTGTACTAGAACCTCAGAAAAAAAAAAAAACCAAAGAGCACTCTAGGATATTGACAGATCAGGAAAACACACTGTTCTTCTATTTTAAGAAGTTTTCTCCAGAGCCTGACATAACAGCCAAGTTGATGCAAGCAGACCTTGAATCTGATCACATATTATTGAAGTTTCCTCCACAAAATAAATATTCCAAACTTCTTTAAGAATTTATGCTGCCTTTGTCCCGAGATACCCGAGTGTCTTGCAGCTTCAGTCACACTTACACTCCCCAACCCCACAATGCACGCACGCACACACACACACACACACATAACACACACACACACACACACACACAACACACCCCAACACCGAAACAGAGGTGAAAGCAATAGGGCTCTCCTTGAGACCTGGGGTTATTTTGGCCACAGGCTCGTGAAGCAGCTGGGAGCTGTCCATGGTGGAGAGGCAACGGACCCCGCCCTCCTTTGAAGCCTCAGTTCCCCGGGGGGTCTGTCTATGATTCCTTTAGGGACTTACTGGAACTCTAGGCTGTGGGACCAGAGTCCTTCAGAGTACGAAATGAAGGGGACAGGGATGAAACCTATGTAGAATTAGAGACTTTGAGAGAGAAACATCTGCCCAGCCCAGGGGGTGCCCACGGGGTGGGGGCAGGGAGGGGGTGAAAAGGAAGGCAAAAATACTAGAATGTGATCTGATGTTGAAGGAGAAAGCCTAGAAACGGTCAAAAGAACAGAGAAGTGGGGGAGGTCTCACCTGTAACCCGAGTGCAGGCTGAGCAGCAGTTTTGCATCTGGATCCGAGACTTTGATCTGTGGAGTCTCAAACGGCAGCAGCTCACACTCTGCCTCGGACCTGATATGCCAGGAAAGCTCTCAATCTTGGTCTTCCAGAGCCAACAGGTGAGTGAGTATTTTCTGAGCTAAAGTGCTCAAGTTCGGCAGCTTGAGGTCCCTTGGGTCCCCCATAGGGCTGGGGGAGAAGCAAAAAGGGGCCGGGAGATTCCTGTCCAGCACCTTTCCGGAGAGTGGGAGGATATGCAGCTTGGGCTGCGGTCTACGCCCACAAACTTTCTCCAGAAGCCCAGCTCGCTGCAAACCTCAGCGGATTCAGAACACAGAAAGAATGTGGCCTTGGAGCCAGAGCAACAACTCAGGGCCCCAGCAGTCCAGGAGGAGCAGGAATCTCTCGAGTAAGGAAGGACTGACTACGAATACCACGGAGCCCTATCAGACTAAGGAGACGTGCCCAGGCTCTAGATTTCCTTTCTCAACCTATAATCCCAACACAACAGGTCACCGCTGTTCCTTTCTCTGCTTACCAGACACACTATTCAAGGACTCAGAAATCTCTATTTTATCTCAAGACCCACCCAGGACTTAATCAGAGCTGCAGTCAAACAAGGGCAGGATGATTTTCACAAGCAAGCAGGATAAATTCCCAAAATATAACGAGCTATCTCTGCCTCTATCCACCCTTGGGCCAAACTTAAGGGAAAAGTTTAAGTTACCCATCACAAGATACAAGCTAACTCCCATTTCGTGACAAAACTTACTCAGCCTAGCCCTTAGGGCAAATCTTACAATTCTACCTGCAGAGGGGTGTGAGGATGGACATCCAAACAGTAGCCTATAAACAGATGAGGGTCCTCACGTCTATGCTGTATGATCAGGGAGCCGGCAGAAGGCCAAGTTTCAAGGCCAAGTGCCATCCCACTGGCTAGTCATCATAGAGGGAGAATTGTCCTAACTCCAGTGCCAGGGAGTCAGGTGTTGCCCAGGCATCAATCTGCAATATAACCTAGAAGCCTGAGTGCTGGACAGGAATTGAGAAGAGAAAGGGAGTAGCGGAGAGAAGGGAAAATGAACAAGGGATGGGATTGGGTGCCCAACAGAGAAAGAAAGGAGGGACTGGAGAGGGAAAGCAGAAATACCCACCTGTAGTTTTCCGAATGGCTAAATGTGCCTGTCATGTTCTGTCTGCACCCACCTGCTTGCAAAACTCCGAAGGGTCAAGGTGAGGTAGAAGCTATTCAAGTAAGGATGCCCCCTGCCCTCAAGGCAAAGGCTAATCTGGAAAAATTTTACAGAGCACACACTGACCCTGCCTTCGAAGGCAGAAAAAAAAAATATCTTTGGGGAATCCAAATA
Organism: Phalanger gymnotis; assembly: GCA_028646595.1. Taxonomy (NCBI): domain Eukaryota; kingdom Metazoa; phylum Chordata; class Mammalia; order Diprotodontia; family Phalangeridae; genus Phalanger; species Phalanger gymnotis. The sequence goes on from CM053624.1 coordinate 91,021,361, forward strand.
GACTGTGTAAGATGTTCCTGGTTAGTTGGGTGACCATTTCTACATTTGTGGGAGTAAGCATTCCAGAGAAGACCCCCTCCAGGCGTCTGCTCATATGCACATATGTATGCACACACATACATATACACAATATATACACACTCCCGAATCTGCGTCTACACACCCCGTCAAGCTCCCCTCTCATTCTTTCCTGCCCCGCTCCTGCATCGGGGCAGCACCTGCCTCAAGTATAGAAGTTTCACACAGAGCACGCGACCCAGGCAGAGGCAAAAGATAGTATCTGAGTACAGCACACAGTCCTGACAGAAAGGCAGATGGAAGAAAAGACAGACGGGACACAGCGTAGTCTAGACAAGGAGAGAGAGAAAGAAACCAGAGCCTGCAATGCTCTTCCATCTACACACTCTCTATATATGTGTTTGTGTACATACATACATGCATAAACACACATCCACCCATCTTTCTATGACCCAAAACGGGCAGGATGTGCAGACTCCTCAGTGGCCCTGGGAAGGAGACACCTGTAACCCGGAACCCCACTCCCCTCTCTCTAACTTTCTGCAGAAAAACTTTAAGCCTCCCTTTCTCAACCAAAGTTTATAGTCAAACCAAACACCCCTTCTTACCCCTTTCACCTCTCCCCCCACCCTCATGTCCCAAGCATCTCAGCTTTCCGGGACATTTCCCAGGACTCGGGGGTCTCACCTCCCTGGCAGCGGCCAAGCCACCAACTTGATTCCGAGGCAAAGGGAGCTCTGGGAGCTCTGCCTACCCCAGAATGGGCAGCGAGGGAGCTGGATAGTGGGACCCGGCTTGGTGGCAGCGTCGCTAAGCGCCGCGCTCCAGCTCCACAGCTCCACACCGGACCGGACCGGCGAGTGCACACACTACCTCTCTGCGGCTCAGTCTTATCTTTTCGTCTCCTTCTTCTCTGCTGTGCCCTGCGCTTGGTCTGCTCTGAGCGCGAAAGTGCCCGTCTCCACTCCTGCACGACTGGCCTGTCCCTCTGCATCTGGGGCTCACCTATTTATACTTTCGCTCCCCTATTCCCAGTTCTTGGAGATAGCGTGCCGCTTGCCCCATCGGGACTAACTCCTCCCTTTCTCTCGTGACGCCATTCCTCCCGGAGGCTGCCCTTCGCCTGGTATCCAGAGGCTCCTCCTATCTCCCCCTCCATCCTCCCATCCCTTCTCCGCCTCCGTCCCCGCCTACTCGGCATCTTTCGTGCCCTGAGGAGGGGGAGGGCCAGGGTTGGGACCCGGGCGAGCTCTGGCGGCAGCTCCGGGAGGCGCAGGGCTTAAATTCATTCAAGGCAAGTCCCCTCACCAGCTACCCAAAGTAAGTTACCACAGTTCTAGGACCCTGGACTTGGGGCAGGGAGTGGTGTCCGCAGCAAAGCTGCTGCTGAGGAGAAATGCACCGAGTGAGAACCGAAGCGAGCAGGCATACAACTCTCTGATGAGAGGATTCAGAGCCGGAAAGGACTTTAGTCCAACTCTCTCTTTTTGCAGATGAGGAAACTGAGGTCCAAAGATTCGAAGTTGTTTGCCCAGGGTCACACGGGGAACATCAGAGATGGGACTCCAATCTAGAACCCCTTACCAATACAAGTAGCTAGGCTAATTTGACTCACCTTCGGGGCTTAGAGTGCTTGAATATATTACATGGTTTCCTGAGCCCCTCAGCTTTGTGGTCTTGAAATGGAACCGACCTATCATAGCAATTTCCGGGGTTCAAGAGTGTTCTGTCCCAGGGCTGCCCGCGGACTAGGATGTCTATCAATTTGATTAAGGGAACTCTAACACCAAAATAAAAAAATTGTCACAAGCTTAGGACTGGAAGAACCTAATCAACATCTCTCAAACCCCTCCCTCCCCCATTCTATAGACAGAAGAAACTGAGGCTCAAAGAAATCAAGTGCTTGCCCAATGTTACAAAGATGCAAAGTAGCAAAGCTTTGCTCGATTGGTTCCCTGGTACTTAGGCATCAAAAGTAAATTCCATCGCAGGATGCTACCTCACTCATTGGCGGAGGGTGGTGCCTGTGCTGAGCAGTGCCTGCTAGGTAGGTGTGGCACCCGGAGGAAGTTGCAGGTGTCCTTACAGTTTCTGGCGCTTTTTCAAAGATGAGCTGATCCGCAATCAATTTATAACGCCTACTTCCCCATAAGGGTAAGCAAGATTCTCAGGGCCTAGGCGGGTAGAGACCTTTCTGCCGAGGTTATGCTTCTCTGCCTCTAGCGCCCAGGGAGGGGCTTCCTCCCCAGTCCTTTGGCAGCGTTGTCTGCTTATTTTTCTGAACTTCTGGGAGATGAAAGAGAAAGACTCAGCTGGAAGGAATCCAGCACCAGGGCAGCACCCTCCTCCTTCTCCCTTTATCCTTTGAGGCAAAATAAATGGGAGAACCTAACCACCCTGGACCTTTTCTTTGATGCTTGTTTCTTTGCCTTGCTTCCCCTCCCTCTCCACTCCGCCCCCAACTCAACAGTCTTGGGAACAGGAGAAAAAAAATGTATTTGGGGGGAAAGTTGCCTTGTAATTTCGAAGTTCCAAATTTAGACCTTTACAATCAAGACTAGTTTTACTTTGAAACACAGTATCTAAGTCCTGGAAGGGACCTTAAAGATGGCCTAGCACACCACCACCACCCTCCCTTGTTCTCACCCATTTTACAGATGAGGAAAATGAAGCCCAAAGTAGTCGTCATTTATCCAAGGTCATGTAACTAATTCTTAAGTGAGCTAGGCTCCTGAAGACTCCTGACTCCCCACACTCTGTTCACTTTTCCCTGAACCATGTCGCTTCTCTGTTGTAAAAAGAGGTTTTATTTTTTTTTCTCTCTCACCAGAAATAGGTGATTTTGAGCACTGTAAGGTAGAAGTTTCATCAAAGAGCTCTGCAGATAGCTGTACCTTCAAAATGAAAACAGAAGTGGGGGGAGGAAAGGAATTTGGGTTTGATGGTAGACCTGACATTATGCCCACAAGAAAATGCTTTTACCACATACACAGAAATATTCAGAAAATAAAACTGTTACTATAAATTCCAAGTCTGTTCACCTCAAACAAAACTGTACTCCAGCAACCTAAGGGAAAATGCACAAGTCTGGCTAATTACAAACTGCTTATCTAAAATCTAACTCATCCTCTTCTTTCCCCAAAGCCCTCCCTGCCAACTACCAACTTCCTTATATCAGTCAATGGTACCACCTTTGTACTAGTCATCAGGCTCAAAACCTGGGAGTTATCTTTGACTTTTCTCTTTCTCCTAATACCCACATCCAATCAACCACCAAATCCTATTGATTCCAGCTTCTCCCTTTCTAATGGGGGAAGGAAGGGAATAAGCATTTATATAGTACCCACTATGTGCCAGGCACTCTGCTAAATGTTTTACAAATATCATCTCATCATCCTACTTAATAGCCCAGTTTTCCTAAAACACCACTAGCCTCAGACTTTAAAGGATCCCCTTTAAAGATGAGGATAATAATATTTTCAGTACTTACTGCATGGGGTTGGCAAAAAAAGGGGGAAAGGGAAAACAATATATGAGAAATAACATATAAATGTAGGCTAGCACTACTGTTAATGAGTAGTAGTATTTAAGACAACTATGTGGAGGAAGGCAGTGACTAGAATGCTGACTCTAGTATCAGGAAGACTCATCTTCCTGAATTCAAATCTGGCCTCAGACACTTACTAGTTGTATGATTCTGGCCAAGTCAATTAATCTTGTTTGTCTCAGTTTCCTCATCTGCAAAATAAGTTGAGGGAAAGAAACAGCAAACCACTCCAGTATCTTTGCCAAGAAAACCTCAAATGAGGTCACAAAAGAGTTGGACATGACTAAACAACAAAAGTAGTACTTAACTGTGGCTATATTTATTTTCTTTATATTTATTCTGTAATTCATATACATAAAGTGTATTTATGTGTATGTGTGTCGTATGTGGATATATACACACATATACGTATATTCCCTCTCCCTTTTCAAGTTCCCCTTGACAGTAGGAATTATTTCCTTCTTTGTAGCTCCAGTGCTTAGCAAAGGACCTGTCCCATAGTAGGTTCTTAATAAATGCATATTAATTGATTACTGAAAGACAGCATAGATAAAGGGCCAGCCTCCAGAGCTAAGGAAACCTGGGCTCAAATCCTGTCTCTGGCTGTATGACTCTTGGGAATCTCAGCTTCCAAGTGCCACAATTAGAGAGGAATTAATGGTATGCATAGGTCAAAGGAGTTTCCAAACCAGTTCTCTGCACTGATGAAACCATCATTCTGGACCCACACATTCCCTAAATCATTATCGTTATAGAATTCAAAATCCTTAGCTTGACCTCTATAATCTGACTTAAATTACCTTTACAACTCTATCTTCCATGACTCAGTTACTTAGCATTCAGAATAACAGAGGAACTCTAGCATCCAGAGACCTGGATTGGAAACCCTACCCTAACATTTGCCAGCTATGTGACTGCAGGCAAGTCACTGAACCTCTCTGAGACTAAGCTTCATCATCTGTAAAATGGGAATAATTCTGTACCACCTACCTCAGAGTACTATTGTGAGAAAAACATTTGTAAACCTGAAGTTACCACACAGAAATGCGAGTTTTTATTTACTGCTTTGAATTCTCCTCTAAAACTATTCTTATGATCCCTCAAACATGTTTTGAATCCCCTTCACCCAATAAATGTTTATTGATTGAATTAATATATAGTTTGAAAAACAGGCATATAAACTAGAAAACCTTAACACTCAAAACCATGACAAGCCACACTGTAGACTAACACCAGGACTGGCTGGCCTTTTATAATGAGTCCACCTTGGGTCTATTAATTTACTTCCAGGATCCCTTGACATGGATGAAGCTCACTTGCTCCAAGTAACCTTCTCTAAATATGCCATTCTCCACACTGGCTCTTTGACCCAGCCTTTTCCCTTAATGTACTTGTTAGGTATAATTACAGAGATTTTGGTTGTCTTTCTGTTGCTCTCTCTCCTCTCCTTTATTAAATTTTAATCTCCTTAAGGGAACTTCTCTGTTCTTTAGGCTGTAGTTCAATACCTAGAACCCAATTAAAACACCTCCTACATGCCAACAGACCACAAAGTAAATTAAAGATTTGGCAGCTTTCAGGTTAACTTTATCAATTAATGGCCAATGGAAGGGCAAGGCGTCACGTGCAGAGGCATCAAACTCAGACCCACAGGCTGCATGCACCCTGGTACACTCCCCCAGGGATCCTTATGTGCACGTCAGTGACCCCTGTTTCAGTTTGAATTTGACAACACTGGAATAGTGAGTGTCGTTTGGAATCAGGAAGACCTGGGTTTAAGTCACATATCTACTACTTTCTAGCTGCACAGTCCTGGATATAACCTCTGTGGGACTGAGGTAACTCCCTAGGAATTGGCTGAAATGTGTGTTGGTGGACAAAGTACCTCCAGGTCCTCTAACTTCCTTCTATCCCTGCCTCCCTTTCAATAGTGGGTCATAACAGTCAGACTATAAACTAGGTCTATTCTGATGTATGGTAAAGCATTTTATTATGATCAAGAAAAGAAAAATTCTGGTTATGTATCGAGAGACAATAGAGGGAGAGCCCAAGTACTATATAATGAGATATTGGAAACAATAAGAAAGAAGGTCTGGAGCTAATTGAGTGAACCTGCTATGGAGGATTAATGAAAAAGTTTGAGAAGGAATCAAAAAAGATAAGAAGGTAGGAAGAGTTTCCATCTGCATTGGTAAAAGGAAGACCCCACAAATGAACTAACAGAACCACTTTATGAAGGAAAGAGACCAAATTAATCTGATAATTATTCAGAGGTATTGATCAAACTTTGTCTCTCTCTCTCTCTCTTTCTCTCTCTCTCTCTCTCTCTCTCTCTCTCTCTCTACATATATATATAGACATATATATATGTATATACATATATATGTATATATGAGAAATAACACATAAATGTAGGCTAGCACTACTGTTAATGAGTAGTAGTATTTAAGTCAACTATGTGGAGGAAGGCAGTGACCAGAATGCCGGCTCAGGAAGACTCATCTTCCTGAATTCAATTCTGTGTGTGTGTGTGTGTGTGTGTGTGTGTGTCTGTGTCTGTGTGTGTGTGTCTGTGTGTATGTGTGTGTAGGCATTGATGGAGGCATTATTTCCTTAGTCAAGTTAAGTCAACTTGTGATTACATCAGCATATGAATAACTTCCTCTACTAATGCAGATTAGTACCCTCTCAGCAACTTCTAGTATGAGAAAATTGCCCAGGAAAAGAGGTTAAATGTCTTCCCTGGCGTCAGATAGTGAGTATGTCAGAGGTGGGAACTTGAACGTAGGTTTTCCTGGCTCTGAGACCAGCTCTTTTCCCAAGTTGTGCTACCTTTATATTTCTCGACTATAACTCCTACAAGGATTTTTACAATACAAGTGAAGAGTTCAGAAAAGGATCTGAGATTTGCAAGAGACCTTACTGGTCATCTAGTCCACCTCCACACACACATACACACTTACGAAGTTATAAACTCCCAGAGTAGTAAAGTGACAACCAAAGAAGTAGCGATTGAAGAGCTGGTATTTAAACCCAGATTCTCTGGTTCCACATCTAGCATTCTTTTCATTGTACCAAAGGAATAAGGTCTTTCTCTGTGTATGCTGTTCCTTCAAGAACAGTAACAACTCCCATTTACTTAGATAGAATTTTACTCACCACACCTTTGTAAGGTGGTACAAGAATTACTGAGGTAGCTAGATGGATCAGTAGATAGAGCACTGGTCCTGCAATCAGAAAGATCTGAGTTCAAACCCAGCCTCAGACATTTACTAGTGTATGACCCTGGACAAGTCACTTAACCTCTGTTTGCCTTAATACACTGGAGAAGGAAATGACAAGCCACTCCAGTATCTTAGCAAAGAAAATCCCAGGAACAGCGTGGTCCATAGAGTTGTGAAGAGTTGGACATGACTGAAGAACAAAGAATTATTTGTCCCATTTTACAGATGAGAAAACCGAGGCTTTTCAGGGCTAAGTAGTCTGCCTGAAGTTACGTAACTCAAAAGGAACTCTTACAGGGTAAAAATCTACTAGACTGGAATGTGTGAAGGTATGAGCTCTGTGGAGAGCAGGGAGTATGTTTTATTTTAATTTTGTATCACACCCCAGTAGCTAACACCATGTTTCACACAGAATAGACTTTTAATAAGTATGGCTTGATTGAATGATTTCTTTTAAGCCAAATATGCTGTTTATCCTGGTCCTGGGATCTTGAAAAAAAAAATAATAAACCAACCTAGCAGCAACCTCCATCTAGCTATTTGCTCCAAGTCTGTTAATGTTCTCTGATAGCAGCTCCCCAGAGAGATTATCTCCACCCATACATCCTTACACCTTAATATTCCATGCTGCCCCACCCCCAGTCCCACTGAGAGATCAGTTATGTTATTTTTAGCCTGTTGGCATCTTTCCAAAGTCTGCACGATCCCACTCTTTCCTAATGTACTGCTGGACATGACCAAATCCTGGCATGTCCCAACAAGCATGAGTCTGCTTGCATTCAAATCCAGCTTCCCCTGGTGCTTCTCTCCTGCTGGGGGTCTGATTCACTGACTGATGGCCAATCGCTAAGAGACCTCCTGCCTCTCCTTGCCCTGCAGGCACAGCAAGTTTCCTCCCTACTGAGCAATGATGGGAAGCAGACTGAGCGTTGCCAACGCTTGCTCAGTTGGAATAGATGCTTCAGGCAGATGCCAATTAGAAAAAATCCACTGGGTATCATCTCTGTGTGCACCACCCCAGGGGGATCTAAAATAATGCAGTCTCATCTGGATCAGCTTCTGTATTGAGACCATCTGAGTCCATCCTCATGCCCTTACTTTCGGCTCAAATCTCCCAGCAACCCTATATTCCAGTCCTTTTGGTTCAAATTAAGCAGCACTGAAAGCTAACACATCAGGACTGGAATAGACTGCTAACTCATAATTCCATCAACAGGGGTCGCCCTTGGACATGGAGCACATAGTTCCCAAACCAAAGGGGGAAATCCTCCAACATGACATGCTTTTAACATATTTAGCTTTTTTAGGACTGAAACTATCTTGTTTCTCTTTTGTTCAAATGAGACAATATTTGTAATGGTGCTTAGCACAGTGCATCGCACATAATAGGCACTTAAAAAAATGCTTTTTGCCTTTCCCCTTCTCTAGAATTATAGATCGTCACCAAGAAGAAAAGCTTTGGATATCATAGAATCTACAGCTGGAAGGGAACGCAGAGACTACCTAGTCTAAACCTTTTGTTTTACAAATGAGGAAACTGAGTCCTAAAAAGGTTAAGCAACTTGTCCATAGTCACAGAGGTAATAAGAATTACAGGCAGGACTGGAACCTAGCTCCTTTGAATACTGCACTCTGCCAGGTGTCTGGAGAAGGAAAGAAGACAAGGACAAAAGTATTTGTACTGCAATATGCTGCATGGGGGCAAACACTAGAATTCTAGGGTAACTGATTGCCCAGGAATACCAAAAGAGTGTCTTGGCTTGAGGGTAGCTCGGTGGTGCAGTGGATAGAGTGGGCTTGGAGTCAGGAATACTCATCTTGATGAGCTGAAATCTGGCTGTACACTTTTATTAGCTGTGTGACCCTGAGCAAGTCACTTAACCCTGTTCGCCTCAGTTTCTTCATCTGTAAAATGAGCTGGAGAAGGAAATGGCAAGTCCCTACAGTATCTTTGCCAAGAAAACCACAAATGGAGTCACAGAGAGTGGGACATGACTTAACAACAACAATCTTGGCTGGAGGGATATCAAGCAGCCAACACTGCCAACATAAGCCACAATGCGGGACCTCTCCCAGAAGAAATGGTCAATAATAGTGTTAGAGCTGGCATCCAACTCCCATATTTTTTCAGATGAAGGAACTGAAGCTCAGAGATAGAAATCAACATGTCTAGGGTCACATAGCCAATCAGTGGCAGAGTTGGAACTCCTGAGTCCCAGAACGGTATTTTCCCCATTGCATCCTCCCCCATTTTAGCACTGGCTCCTATCACCACCATCACTACAAAGCCCAAGGCCTCTCACTTAGCTGTCACCTGATCCCCAGGAAGTACTCACTCATAATGGGCTACTCTTCCCAGGATAGAGAAAAATGATCAGCTCTTCACCCCTGGGATAGTCGTGAGAGTCAAATGACCATCTCAAACAATAGACAGATAGATAGATAATAAATAGAAAACTGTTTTTATAAACATCAAAGAGCTAGTTATTTATACACATTTCAGACAGGCAGAAAAGGTCTCCCTGCCCAATATCATCTCTCCCATGGAATCTTGTGGAATCTGAAATTCTGTCATTAGTGATACATTCTTTGGTTTTGCATTTAAACCTCTGCATCACCTTGTCTCTTCCTACCTTTTCAGTCTTCCTACATTGGACTTCCCTCCATGCCCTGGATAATATAGCTGCAGTGGCCTTGCATGTAGGAACACAAGACTCCATCTCCACCTACTGGTGCCTTCTCTTCTCAGATTACCTTCTACCTCCTTTATAGGTATCTTATAGATCCCTAGTTATTTATATGCTGTCTCTCTTATTTTGGGCCATAAATTGTTTCCACTTTTCTTTGTATCCCCAGAGTTTAGCACAGTGCCTGGAACATAGTAGATGCTTAATAAATGCTTATTGACTGGCCAGAAAAACTGACAAATTCACTACATTCCTTTGTGTCTTCAGGAGTATCTAGATTAGAATATGTGAGAACATATACAACCTGTTAGTATAGGAACCAAAGGAAGAATACTCATAAGATTTACAATGGGAAGAAATCTTAAAGGTTACAGAGGAAAAAAGATGGCAGAGAAAAGGTGGGGCTCTTCCAGGTTCCCCTCCAAACAACTTTAAATAATGTCTCAAAACAAATTCTGGAGCAGCAGAACCCACAAAAGGACAGGATGAAACAATTTTCTAATCCAAGACAACTTAGAAGGTTAGCAGGAAAGGTCTGTCACACCAGGGTGAGAGTGGAGTATAGTCTAGCTCAGATCATGCCAACTCAGACCCAGTCCCAAGAAACCAGAAGTGGGCCTTGGGGGTGACTGAATCAATGGCAGCAGTCGTAGTTTCTGGAGCTCCCACCCCACAGATGGTAAAGGGGTCAGACAACTGGTCAGAAGAAGATTATGGGCTCCCTTTGCTGGTACTGGGGGCTGGAGTCTGTTGCATTGCCCATACTCAAATCTGGGTCACAGTCTTGGGTCTCAGTTCAAGGAGCGAGGAGGAATACTAGCACACCGGAGCTTACAACTGCAGGGGAATGGGAACCCTGGTCATGGTTTCAGGGCTGAAAAGAGTGCTCGTGGTCATTCACAGACCAGGGCAAAGGCCAGGAGAATAGTAAACACACCTCTCCTTAAAGCATGCCACTTGGAAGAATCAGAAACTTGTAGATCCCCAGAACTAGCTCGAAAAACAGCTGCACAAAAAAATCTGAACCTTGGAACAGTACCCCCTCCACTCCAGAGGCAAAGCCCCTCTTTAGCGTAGAGTTAAAAGTCAAGAAATAGTCTAGAAAAATGAGCAAACAATAACAACAAAAAAGATCCTGACCATAGAAAGTTACTATGGTGACAGCGACGATCAAAACACAAACTCAAATGAAAATAAAATTAAAACTGTTACATCTAAAGCCTCAGAGAGAAATGTGAATTGGTCACAGGCCCTGGAAGAGCTCAAAATGAATTTAAAAAAATAAAACCAGAGAGATAGAGGAAAAATTAGGAAAAGAAATAAGAGTAATGCAAGAAAATCATGAAAAGAGTCAGCAGCTTAGAGTCAGGAAGATGATGAGTCTTCCTGACTCCAGTCTTGGCACCCTATCTACTGTGCCAACTAGCTGCCCATGCTTTCTGCCTATGGGACCTAGATGAAATAATAACTTATATTTCTATAATGCTTTATGATTTTAAAAATTCTCTCCTCACAACAACTCTGAGTTGTAGGTTATTTTCTCTGCTTTACAAGTGAGGACACCAAGGCTGAGCAGTTATGAAACTAGTAAGAAAAAGAACAAAGATTTAAACTCAAACTTTCAATCCAAGTCCAGTGTTCACTATCCCACTGCCTCCCTTCCAGCTCTAAATCTGGAATTCCATTATCTTATTTTTAAAAAAGGAAAAAAAAAAGAAAAAAGAAATTTCTATAATTGTTATATATTTAAAAGGAATAGCAAGTTCTATATAATAGATTTGTGCTTTCATGTGCAATCATTTCTTTTATGTATGTTATGGAAATACTTTGTTTAATACCATAAATTAAAAATAAGTAAATGTGAAAAAAATATCAATAAAGATAAAAAACCCACAGAAAATACATTGGCTTTATTCCACAACTGTACTGGACCTTGGAGGGGCAGTTCTCCTTTGAGGGATACCTACTTCTGAGCTAGAAATACACAACCCCAAACCTACTAACTCAGTAACTTGTGGCAATGGTGCCAAACTCAAACAGAAACAGATCCTTGTCAGCCACGTATTGGCTTAGAAAACCACAAATTAACATTACCTATGTTGTATTGTAGGCTTCTAGATGGCACAGTGGATAGAGTGCCAGGCCTGGAGTCAGGAAGACTCAACTTCCTGAGTTCAAATGTGGCCACAGATACTTACTAGCTGTGTGACCCTGGGCAAGTCATTTAACCCAGTTTGCCTCAATTTCCTCATCTGTAAAATGATCTGGAGAAAGAAATGGCCAACCACTGTAGTATCTCTGCCAAGAAAATAACAAATGGAGTCACAAAGAATTGGACACAAGTGAAAAGCAACTGAACGACAAATGTACTGTGTTTTTAATTTTTCTTTATTTTGTCAAGCATTTCCCAGTTATACCTCGATCTAGTTCCAGCTCAGGCTGTTGGTGAGCTTACTGCCTTTGACTTACAGCATAACAGAAGAGGTACAAAGTTGCAAGCTGTGGATTTCCTGCTATCTTTTTGCTTCAGCACTTCTGAAATAACAATGCATATTTTGCTTCCTCAGTTGGTAGCCTGGCACCTTCTTACTGCTGAATCAGTGGAAGGGATAAGGTTGGGGGCTTGGGATATAGGGAGTCATGTATTTACGGGGAATCTCTCGGATTTCTGTACCTTTTTTCACCAATAAGCACAGTTGTCCATCAATGTCAGGTCAGAGAATTGCAGCTTGACAAACAATTTAAATCATTATTGCCTACTATGATGTTGATAATCCGCTCAGTCAGCCAATGGCAATAAAGAGAGAACATACTTTTTTTCTGTTGCTCATAACTGTTGCTGGAGTCCCATTATGGGGGTCCTATACTGGGACCCTAACTATTCCATTGCCTTGTTTGTTCCCTTTTCTTTTCTATGTGTATACAGTTTCATCCAGGAGCAGCCTGAGGATGAGTGACATAGCTTGGTATCTATGTTTCAAAATATTTGGGTTACTATAGGATTGGAGGGCTCAGAATAGGAGAAGGGATTTCCTTTTTACTTCCCATGGAGCAGAATGCCTAATAAGGGAGCTCTATTTAATGTAAGGAGACAGTTTCCAATGGCCAGTCACTTAGTCAATAAACATTTATTAAAGAGCCACTGTGTGTCTGTGCTCAACACTGAATACAAAGAAATGCAAAAAGACAGTCCCTCTTCTCAAGGAGCTCACGGTCTAAAGTGGGGAAGGGGGGCAATGTGCAAACAACATTGTACCAACAAACTGTAAACATGATAAACTGGAAATTAACAACAGAGGAAAGGCACAAAAACGAAAGAGGATCAGGAAAGGAGATACGGATGACCAGAGAATAGAAGGGTACCCAGGAGAAACTTGACCTACTTCCTAACCTACTTAATTTCATCTTTCTCTGTCCCCAATTCAAATATACCAAAGTCATTCTGACTGCCCTTTAGTTCCTAAAGAAGAGCTAGATCGTTAGCAAATAAGACGGTTCTCATTTACAAGGTCAATTATTATTATTATCCCCATCATCAAATCTAGCCCCAAGGATCAGAATATAACCAGGGCAAAAAAAAGGACTGATTTGTTTGTAATGCCACCTACTACTCTGTTTTGCACCAGACCTTGGCAACATTCCCTTCATATTACTATTTTGGTATGAATACAAGCCACATTGCTCACTTCCAATACCCAATCCTGGTTTTTATAAAACTTATACGTGGCCCATGATCAGAATTACTTTTCAGGGTGTACGTGTGTGTGTGTGTGTGTGTGCATATTTTCTCCTTTGAAAGAGATTTTAGGACAGTGGCTTCTATCCAGGGTGGTCTATATCTGAACCAATACAGTGAGTATTTATTTCTTTAGTAAGGCAAATACTTTAGATTGTTGGGCTTCTGCCAAGATCTCCAAGTCCCCAAGGACCTTAAGCATCTGGTACCATAAAAAGGGATTCACAGCAATTTGCAGGAACTGGAGTGGTGCCATGCAAATACGAGAGTAGGCTGACTCCCTGGTCACAGTCATGAAATGGAAATACATTCCAGGCCAGACTACATACAAAGTAATATGTTATAACAGACCTGAATAATGTAAAGAGGCCATCACAGAGTAAAGCCCTCTCCCTTGGATCTCAAAGCCCTACTGCGGCTTATATACACCTGGGGTGTGCTGGAGCCAGGTCAAACTGGCTGCTGAACCTAATGTCAGATTTACACCTCAGCAAAGCTACAAATTAGGGCTTAATTTAATTTTTGTTGATTATTTAAGAAAGTGATGGAGAAAATGTTAATAATGCTGACTAAACTTAAAAAGTATGTCATATGTATGTTTTCCCCCAGAGAGCTAGCACATTACATTTTCCAATATATTCCTATTACACCACTCCTATTCACCTGCATGTAGAATAGTCCTTATTTACAGATTTGGCAGGTAGGCAAAGCCAGGAGAGGCTTCAATTCTATTCAATCCAATTCAGCAAACACTTACAAGACACTTAATTCATACCTTATAAAGCATTAGAGGCTGGTGGAAGAGGAGAGGTGAAAAATACCAATAAGAGTACTCACCCTCACAAAGCTTATAATCCATTGGAAGAAGAGTGGGGTCTGACATACACAAATAACCATAATAAGAAGTTGGATTAGTGAATAGAATAGGCAAACAATGCCAACCAATAAAGGAAGGTTCCTTTTTTACTGGAGGAATCAAAAGAGATTTCATAAAGGATGCAGCATTTGAGCTTTGTCTTGAATAATACAACAGTTTTGAGGTGGATGGAAGATGGGTATTCCAGGCATAGTCAATAGTGACTATGGACTAAATTTGGACTGTATTCAGTAGTCAATAGGGAGCCACTGAATGGTTTTGAAGGGAAGGAAGGAAATTGCCCATAACAAACTGCCAAGCTTAGCACCATAGAGAGTAGTGTCTATGATACAGGAAACACAGTGGTAGAAGAGAGGACCAGTGATTCATGGGAGACGTGTCCCAGAACAGAGACAGCAATAAAACACATTACCTTGTATCATTGTACAAATGCAGATATTATGGGTAATAACCAATGTGAACCAAAAACTATGATACAAGAGGACAAATTCGAGCTACCATTGAGATTTAATGTGATAGGAATCATGACTAGAATATGCTTTGAAAGAATTGAGCTTATTTGAAAAGAATAGTATAAAAAGTGGAATGGGCAGAATAGTATTGTATATTACTACTAGTAATAACAGTAATGAACCCAAGATTTATATAGTGCTTTAAGGTTTATAAAGCACTTTATATGTTATCTCATTTGATGTGTGTAACAACTTTGTGAAATAGATGGCATATTCTTGTTTTATAGATGAGGGAATTGAGTCTCAAGTAGGTTAAGTGGCTTGTGAAGGGTCCCCTGACTATTGTCTGAGACAGGACTCAAATTCAGGTGTGCTTGATTCCAAGTGTAAGACTCTGCCCACTATAATAGTGTAAAGGCAATCAGTAAATGAGAAGATCTTTCCGGCCCATTTGAATAGGCTTCAGGTAGGGCTCTCAAGGTCCTAGGGGGAGTGGCTAAGACTGGAGCCAACGGTAGGTGCCTGAGTTCTGGTCACTCAGATGACGTTCTAGTCAATGGGATGACATCTGGCGACTATATAAAAGGAGAGAACACAGCTTGGAGATTGAGACATAGTGGAGGGAGGAGAAGGAGAAGTGGCGGCGGTGGCAGCAGCAGCAGCAGAAGCGGTGGCAGCAAAAGCGGCAGC
>CM053624.1:91037091-91059473 GCA_028646595.1 Phalanger gymnotis
GTCACTATTGTGAGATGGGCATATTGGTTTTGGAAGGTTCTTTCCAGGATATCAAATTGGGGACACTGGTCCATGGGTCTGCTATTCTGGAGCTTGAATACATGCTTTAACTCCTCTGCCTTCTACTTAGAGAATTCCTTATATCCTGTGATTCTGGACCATTCAGGCATATTCATGATTTTCTTTGAAATCATGAATTCTGCCTTAATGATATAAATAGCCTCAATATGTATTGAGACAAAGAAATTTAGAAACCCACAGGTGATAAATATGGTAGAAAGAATTTGAATGAGGATCATTTGAAGAAGAAACAGAAATGATGTTGTTGTCTAATGACCTAATATTCCAAAAGGGAACCCCCCCCCATCCTCATCTCTTCTTTACATATATCCCAAGAGGGACAGGAACAACTCAGGAGCAAAATTCTGAACTTATGTAGAAATAATTCCAATGAAGAGGAAGGTAAGAGCTGCCTAAAGACATCAATGTTCATGACCAACTTAGACTTTCAGAAGATATGGATATAAGGAAAGATAACTGAGAACACAAGGTATAGGTACAAAGAAGCATCAATACAAATAGTGTCAGTATCACTAAAGTTTTTACCCTTTATTGCAAAGTCACAAGAGAACACCTATACAAATAGCATCAATAATGCTAGAGTTCTGGATGAGCAAGGGCTCAGACAAAATGAATGACAAGTTATAGCAAATATCTCTTAAGTTTCTTTATCTGTGAGGTTCCTTGGGACTTTGTATTTGTACATGGTCATAAGATCCTATTAGCCACACTGACAGCATGTGATAAAATTCTAAAATACTGAAGTTTGAGACACTAGGGCCAGGACCATCCAAAGTAGGGAAATTTACAAGTTTGCTTACAATTAAGAGTGAGTTTCATCTGAGACTATTTGGTATCACTTATGAAAATCATGAAATTGTGCCTGTTAAAAAATAATCTGTATTGAAGTTACATCTTTGAGCCAACTTAGTAGCCATAGACACTAGATCAAAGATTTCAATCTTGCCTTAGGGGAAATAAGCAATACAGATTAAAGGCTTACTATAGTCAACATTTTTTCTGGGGTTTTGAGTCTATTATCATGTGTTTACTATATGTGGGAAGGATAAAAGATGTCCTTATATGTGCTTATTGTTAACTGTTACTGAAACATGAGAAAAATAATAACTTAGCCCTAAGCTGAGATTAGTGAAATTTTTTGAGGTAGAATCTATTTAAGGTAAAATTTTCATGGGACTATAATTTGATATTGTTCTAAGTTTTGATTTCAGGTATGATTGTCTGAATTGTCATGAAGCTAACAGTCTACTATTCAAGGGGAAGACCATGTGCTGCCCAAAGGGAATACACTCTGAGAACTGCAACAGGTAGATGTTTGTCCCTGGGAAAAGTTGAGGGGATGACCTTGTGTAGACAAAGATAGTTTCTCATTGTGCTATTTCCTTTCTGAATAGGAAATTTTCCCGCCTGGTTAATTCTGAGCCTGGCTTTTGATACTCTATGAATAAGGTTGACCTTTTATTGCATGACTGGCAAGTCAAGAACTATGATTCTTGCCTGGAATCAGAGTTAAAGGAGTTTTTCTTCTGTTGTGGCTTATGTCAAGTCAATCTGTGCCCTTGAGTGGGGCAGTCTTGATACTGTCATAACCATAGCAAATTTCTATAATTGGGGCAGGTGAACAGTGGAAGTTTTATTGTTGCAATATTAAATCTGTATCTATGTTTACCTATGTATCTAGAAAAAATTAGGCCCTCTTACTCCCAATTTTATATATTTTTCATTGGGCCATGTTGTGCCTCTCTGAGTCTCAGTTTTCTTACCCACAAAATGTGGAAGTAAATAAAATACCTTCTCTAAAGGATTATTGTGAGGCTCAAATGAGATAATCAATACAAAGACCTGAGTTCAAATCCAGTCTCTTACAGTGGGTGTCATCTAACCTTTATGTGCCTCAATTTCATCATCTGCAAAAGAGGGACAATAATAGTAGGCTTTTGTTTACTTTGAGTGATTCAGCTGTTTCATTTAAACTTGCTAAGCGCTAAGCCCTAGGCCCAAAGCCCTATCAGGTGTGAAATCTGTGTGGGTGTAGATTGATGACTTAAGAGGGGCCAACTCAGGAACCAATGGCCTCTGGCAATTCAGGTGGGGCTTGAGGACGCCAGAGGCTCAGCTGCGAGGAAAGGCGAGCCAAGAGACAGCTATAGCTGAAGCTAAAAAAAAAAGCCAAAGCCGAAGCCGGAGCTGCGGAAGCAGAGCCGACCCACGTGTGAACCCAGGAGTGTGAGCAAGGACTTGAGGCCAGTAAATATGAATTGGTTTAATACCATCTTGTTTTTCTGTGGCCTCCTGGTTACTCTTGTGAGGTGGGCTTATTGGGCCTGGGGTCTTTTGGTCAAGATGTCGGAATGGGGAGGCTGGTTCATGAATCTGTTGCTGTGGGGCCTAAATAAATGTTTTGATGCTTTCTAATTAGAGAATCCCTCATACCTTGCGGTTTCGAACCATTCAAACATATATATGATTATGTTGGAGATCATAAATTCGGCCTTCCTACTACACCTTCACAAGCAATACTCACAGACAAGATTTATATATTAGAGGAAGTAATATTCAAAATCAGATTAATTTGTCTACTAAAAGGATAATTAACTTTTCCAGCTCTTCTGAATGAAATTGCTGTAATGACTTGCACTCTTCAGAATTCAATTTAATTCAATTCAACAAACATTTATTAGGCACCTATAATGTTCTAGGCAGTGTAGATTCAAAGAACAAAACCAAATTGTCTTTGTTCCCAACAGTTTTCGAGGATTATTACATGTAAATGGATAAACACAGGGGAGGAGGGAAAGATCAGACAATGTGTTCTAGTAATATTTGAGGAATGAAGAAGCATTAATAATAGTTGCAGGGATTAAGTAAGGCTTCTTGGAAGAATTTGAACCTGACTTCAGCCTTGAAAGAAGATTCTGAAAGGGTAAGTCGAGGAAGGTATATGCAAAGGCATGGAGGTAAGACAAATCATGTTGAATTTAGGCAACAGCACTAGTTAAATAAGAAAACAACTACGTTAATTCAAAATAAGCTCTTTGGATTTCTGAGATTATTTTCCTCCCTAAATGTAGGTAATAACAGTGAAAACATTTTTTGTCAGTAATTATACTACAAAAATAACTTGTACTAAAAAAAAAATCAAATATATTATTATATTAAAAAACCACCTTTATAAATGTATACAATTAGAGTCTTTTAACATTGTGTCAGTTTGATACAAAATCTCAAGAAAGAGTCATCATCACACTTTTTCTAATCTGTGGGTCTATTAATAGTCTCCAAACCACTGGTGGTGCGTGTACACACACGCACACAGATGAAATACAAGAATACATGTATTTTTCTTCATTG
This sequence comes from Phalanger gymnotis, assembly GCA_028646595.1. NCBI lineage: Eukaryota > Metazoa > Chordata > Mammalia > Diprotodontia > Phalangeridae > Phalanger > Phalanger gymnotis. Next base: position 91,040,524 of record CM053624.1, read on the forward strand.
CTGATGATTGCTGATGAATTTTATTCTGCTGCCGAAAAATGAAGCTGCAACCCCAGAATTCCGCCCTACCCAGAACTTCAGGCTCGTTGAAGATAGCCTGAGATGGTGGCTAGCGCTATTTGGGAGGACAAAGGGAAATGAAGCCTTTTACAAAAATGCCAATCTAGGAGAAGTAAATCCCAGACACCTTTGAATAGACTAATTATCAGCAGCCTTGATAAAGGGGCAGCTGGGTGTCATAGTGGATAGATAGAGTGTCAGGCCTGGATTCAGAAAGACTCATCTTCCTGAGTTCAAATTTGACCTCAGATATCTACTAGCTGTGTGACCCTGGGCAAGTCACTTAACCCTATTTGCCTCAGTTTCCTCATTTGTAAAACAAGCCAGAGAAGGAAATGGCAAACCACTAAAGTGTCTTTGCCAAGAAGAGTCACAAAGGGTCTGAACAACAACAAAGAATTTTTTTTGGTTTGGGAAGCAACAGGACTGGGTTCATCAGTCGTTCTAGCTCTTTCTGTTGACGTGATCCTTAGTCGAACTAGCCTGCATCAAGGTCTTTATTCAAAGACCTGTTGTTACTAACAATCTCATGAGAAGCAGTATGTTATTAGGAAATTCATTGGCATAAGAGTCAGAACACCGAAATTCTCTTTCAATCTCCGCCAATTACCAGCCAAGTGACCTTGGGGCTACTTGTCTAATCTCTCATTTTTTTTTCATCAGCACCTTACATGTGAGAATCTCTGTAAAAGACGTCATCGAGGAAATGGGCGAACAGAAAAAGGAATGTGGCCAGCCATGTAACAAAAGTAAGCAATGAGAAATGGCCAGTCCAAGTTGGTATCCATAAAATATTGAAAGAACCAGAGAAAGATCTACAGGATTGGGTAGATCTTCTATTTAAGAAGTTTAGAAGGATTTGGATGACACAGCAAGACAGTGTGGATGTGCTGTGATCTACTCCCACTGAAGAGATGATAGAAGCGACTGAATTAGAACCGGAAAGGACCTTAGAAGTCAACTGGTCCATTACACAGATGAAGAAACTGATGCCTAGAGATGTTAAGTGATTCATCCAAAGATCACACAGGAAATATGTGACAGCCAGGATTTGAACTCAGATCCCATACTCCAAGTTGTTGATCATCCATTCTTCCGCATCATACCAAGAAATATGGTCGCCTGCCATACAGAACTATTATAAGGATCAAGTGAGGTCATCTGTGTGAATTCTCTGTAACAAAGAGAAATTATTAAGCAAAACTAATTCGACAGCACGTGCAACATTTGGTACCCATAGCCCCCTAATTCTTTACTGGTCTTGGTCATTACACGTTATATAATCTGAGTTCACTTAGTGTTATTTTTATCTGCATCACTATGTTATTTCTTTCCTAGTTTTGTTCCCTTTGCTCTGTATCACTTCATGCAAATCTTCTCATGCTTCTCTGAAGTCTTCATATTCATCTTTTCTTAAAGCACAATAACATTGTGTTACATTCATATGTCATAATTTGTTCAGTCATTACCTAATCAAAAGCACTCTTTTCTGGTTCTAAGATTTTACTAATTCGGAAATTGTCAATGTTAATATTTTGGCAGATAGGAGACTTTTCCTTTCTCTCTTTGGCCTTTTTGAATCTCCTTTCTACTCAGATCATTAAGTGCTCTTCCTTCTTTCCAATGGTGGTAGGCTCCCTCTCTGGGTAGCGGACATAACTTGGATGAGCAAAACGGCACTAATTACAATCCTCCCCATTTGCCCAGCCACTGCACCCAAATGTCATCCGGGCATTGCTATTTTTTAAAATAAATTTATTTGTTATTTTTAGTTCACAACACTCAGTTCCACAAATTTGTGGGTTCCAAATTTTCTCTCCCACTCCCTCCCCCAAGATGGCATGTAATCCAATGTAGGTTCTACATATACCTTCACATCGAACTTATTTACATGAAAGTCCAGTTGTAAAGAATTATAACCAATGGAATGAATCATGAGAAAGGAGAAACAAAACCAAAAAAGAGAGCAAAAAGTTTGCCTCAATCTGCATTCAGACTCCACAATTCTTTCTCTGGATGTGCATAGCTTTTTTCCATCATGGAGTCTTTTGGAGCTGTCTTTGAATCCTGCATTGATGAGAGGGAGTCAAGTCTATCAAAGTTAGTCCTTACTGTGTGACTGTAATCGTGTATAATGACCTCCTGGTTCTGCTCTCCTCACTCAGCATCAGTCATTATGAAGACTGTATCTTCCCCATTTCTTATAGCACAATAGTATTCCATTACATTCATATACCACAATTTGTTTGGCCATTCCCCAATTGATGGGCATCTCCTTGATTTCCAATTCTTTGCCACCACAAAAGGGCTGCTATAAATATTTTTGTGTATATGGGTTCCTTTCCCACTTGTATGATCTCTTTGAGATATAGCCCTAGCAGTGCCCTTTGAGCATAGCTCCAAATTGTTCTCCAGAATGGCTGGATCAGTTCACAATTCCACCAACAATGTAACAATGTTCCAATTTTCCCACATCCTTTCCAGCATTTATCATTTTCCTCTTTTGTCATGTTAGCCAATCTGACGGGAAATATGGTACCTAATAGTTGTTTTGATTTGCATTTCTCTAATCAATAGTGATTTTCCTTTGACCATTTCTCAATTGGGGAATGGCTTTTATTCCTATAAATTTGGCTCAGTTCCCTGTATATTTTACATATGAGGCCTTTATCCCTCCTAATCTTGTTGCAATGGCTTTGTTTATACAAAAACTTTTCAATTTAACATAATCAAAATCATCCATTTTGCATTTTGTAACACTATCTCTTGTTGGATCGTGAATTCTCCCCTTTCTCATAAATCTGACAGGTTAAACTATTCCTTGCTCTCCCAAATTGTTTAAAGTATCAGCCTTTATTCCTAAAACATGAGCCCATTTTGACTTCATTTTGGTATATGATGTAAGATATTGGTCTATGTCCAGTTTCTGCAATACCATTTCACATTTCCCATCTTTCTAAGCAGTTTTTGTGAAATAGTGAATTCCTAGCCCAGAAGCTGGATTCTTTGGGTTTATCAAAGAGTAGATTGCTATAGTTGTTGGCAGTTGTTTCTTCTATACCTAACCTATTCCACGGATCCACCACTCTGTTCTTAGCCAGTACCAAGTAGTTTTGATGCCTGCTGCTTTACAGTACAGTTTAATATCTGGTATGGCTAGTGGGCATTACTATTTTTACACCCTCCAGATCCCTAGGCCTTGTTTGCTAAGCTGCTGATGCATCCTAAGGACCCCTACACCTAGCCATCTGTACCACTGCTGAGCCCCTAGACTTTCCAGTATTTTCATTCAACATCCAGGGACCTCTCTTATGTGTCTCTCCCAATGGGAGTGTTATTTCCTTGAAAACAGGTACTGTCTTACTTTTTAATTTGTAGCTCTTGTGCTTAACATAGAGCTTGGTACATAGTAAACACTTAATACATGCATTTCATTCATTCCAAAAGGTATGAACAGTTTGGTAAATTTTCTTGAATAATTCTAAATTGTTTTCCTGGAGAGACCATATATTCATAGCTCTATCAACAGAGTATTGGTGTGCCTGTCTTTTCAGTGTCCCTCATCATTGACCTATCATTTTTGCCTATTTGAGTGGTAGTAGATGTTTAAATTTATATTTTTTTTATTATTAGCAATTTGGAGCATTGTTTTGTATAGTTGTGGATGATTTGTAACACAAATTATTGATTTGTATCTTTTGAACATGTTTCCTGAGGATATTTATATTAATTCCCTGATATATCTTGCATATCAGACTTTATCCCTTAATTTCTTTCTCTTAAATTATTGGTATAGTTAGCATTTCTAATGCTATGCCATGGAATAGTGGAGAGATGGGACATTCTTCCTTACTTCTCTACTTACTGGGAAAGCTTCCCGTGTTTCTTCATTGTAAAAACAATGCTAGCTTATTTTTGATATATGCATTAGAACATACTAAGTAATGACCCTTGAAAGCCAATATATCTGAACACAAATGAGTGCTTTGTTCTTTCCAAAGAGTTTATTTGCTTTTGGTACATATTGATATAATCATATCAATTTTGTGAGGTTTTTTATTTATTTGCTTTATTACATTGTTTTCCTAATACTGACCTCTCCTTGTATGCCTAATATAAAACTAATCCGATATAATGATTTTTTGCAGAGATCTGAAGTCTCTTTTATTTAAATTTTTGTGCCAATATTCATTAGTAATATTGGTCTGTAATTATCTTTCCCTTCCCATTGTCCCCTAATTTGGGTATCAAGACCATCTTTCTCTCATAAAAGGTGTCTGGTGCAGTGCCTTTCTTCCTTGTTAACAATGGTTTTCAGCATGATTATTAATTTCTCTTTAAATAGTTGATAGAATATAGAATAGACATTTTTCTTTTGTAGCCAAACACTCGATTTCTCTGAAATTGGACTATTTAGGATTTTATTTTTTCTTTTGCTGTGGGTTGTTTTTTGGGGGCGGGGATGCAGTTGTTGCAATTACCCATTTCCTTTGAGTTTTCAGTTTTGCCTCCCTATAAGTGTGCATATAGAGGCAGGGTAGCACAGAAAACAGATGCTGTTGAAATTTGAGTCAGAAATGACAGGGTTCAAATCCCCTTTCACTTTCTGTCTACATAACATTGGACTCAGACCTAATGTGACTCAGACCCTCTTTAGGACTTATCTACTAAGTTACAGATGGGCTGTAATCTACCTTGGTGGAGTAAGTCCCCTACAAAATCAAAGATTTTCATGTGTTCACCTAGTTGTGTATGTAGTATATAGTTTTATGATAATTTTCTTCATTTCTACTCCATTAATTTTATTCGTTTTATTTTAGCAATTCGATTTTTTCTCTTTTTCCCATCAACTGGTGGTTTATTGATTTTGTTCATATTCTTTAAGCATGTCTTTGTTTATAGGCTTATTCTTTTTATTTTTATCTGTTTCCGATTTTAAAATTCCTTTTTTTGTGATTGTTTTAAGATTGTTAATTCGTTGGCTTTCTGGTGTTTTTTATTGTGTGTTCCCCTTCTTGGGATATACTTTAGCCTTTTAATTTCAATGAACTCATAGATCCTTTGAAGTACTGAAGCACAGCCATAAAGACATTTATTGATGCATTTATAATATTTTTTTGCTAATATGCAATGAACTAAGACAATTCCAAAAGACTTGTGATAGGAAATGCTATCCACATCCAGAGAAAGAACTATGGAGCCTGAATGCAGATCGAAGCACACCATTTTCTCTTTTTTTTCCCCCGGTTTTTTTTTCTTTCTCATGGTTTTTCCCTTTGGTTCCAATTCTTCTTTACAACATGAGTAATGCGGAAATATTTTAATATGATTGTATATGTATAGCCTAAATCAGATTGTGTGCCGTCTTGGGGAGGGGGAGATTAAGGAAGCGGAGAAAATTTAAAACTCAAAATCTTATAAAAGTGAATGTTAGAAATCTAAAACTAAATAAATATTTTTAAAAAATGTTTACTTGCTAATCCACACAGATGATAATGATAACCACTATGCAGTTGAAAGGTAGGCCAAGATAAAGAAATAGCTATTATTGTGCTCGGAAGCTGGATGACACAGGGGGTAGAGCACTGGGCCTGGAATCAGAAAGATTTCAGCTTAAATCTGATTTCAGACACAGCCAGCTGTGTGACCCTGAGCAAGTCACCTCTCCCTGTTTGCCTTAGGTTCCTCATCTGTAAAATGAGCTGGAGAAGGAGATGGCAAACCATTCCAGTATCTCTGCCAAGAAAACCCCAAATGTGGTCACAAAGAGTCAAACCTAACAACAACAAATGGTAGCTGCAATAGTCAGATGATAGTAACGTTTTTTCTTCTCTGTCCTTTTCTGGCTTCTTATCTATTCTCTATTTCTCTTATGTCTCCTACCTTTCTTGCCAAACTCACTTCCATTTTACTTTTTAACTACCTTCCCATCTCACTTTCTTTTTTGGCTACTTAGCATCATCTCCTTTCAAACATTACCCATTACTAATGCCAACCCTTCTAAGTCCCCTTACTCAATACTTCTCAGATTAAAGAAATACCTACTATTATGCAAGGCAATGGAGATGAAATTGGCATGAAATAAAGAGTGCATGATACAAGGTGCTTACACCCTAGGAAGGGACGTATTATATGAACACAATTCTATAGGAAATGGAATATTTTGTGTGTGAATTAGCATGGTGGAGTAGAACAAGCACTGAAATGGAAGTCCAGAAGCCCTGGCTTCAAATCTCAGCTCTGTGACTTGGCCAAGTCATTTTTACTTATTTAGGCTTCATTTTCATCCATAAAATGGGGGTGATTATAATACTTGTGTTATCAACCTCAACTATCTGTTGTCAGGAAAATGCTTTATAACCTTCAAAATACATAAATTTGAGTTATTATTGAGAGGTATAATCAAAGTGCTATATGAACTCCAAGACGAGGAGATCATTACTAGTGATGATGGGAGTGGGAGGAGGTGGGTATGGGAAGGGTTCATAGGGAAGATGGCACTTCCATTGGAATTTAAAGGAGAAGATATTCTAGGCATTGGGAAAACATTTAACAAAGTACAGAAATGGAAAAGTAAAGGACACTTACGGGAGATGGCCAGCAGTTCAGTTTTGCTAGAGTAGGCAATAGCAAAGATAAGGCTAGAAAGAGTGGAGCCAGATTGTGGAAGGCCTTGATTGCCAGGCAAATGTATGTGTTGGCATATTATTCAGTAGACACTGGGGCACCGCTGAAGGGTTTTGTACAATGGAATGACATGATCAGATCAGTAATATATGTTCATAGATGTATTTAATAGACAGCTACAGAGAAAACTTTTAAGCCTAAGATTTTTGTAGATCCTACTAATCTGCCATTTTCATTCCCTACTTAAATTCTGTGTACATCCTCCCCAGTTCAATATGTATATATTGTATAGATTGAGGTCAAGGATGATTATTCAGTCAATAAGTATTTATCAAGTGCCTACTATGTGCCAGGCATTGTGTTAAGCACTGACGATGACAAATTTGAATGAAGATTAGAGGCATGAAAATGGTACTATCTGTAAATAATTCAGTTTAAAATAGAACCTTCATCATTCAAAATTTGAAATTGCTCAGTTTATTCCAAGAGAACGGAATGGACTGAATGCTCGTCTTTCTAGTGAGATGACATTTGTCAGGCACCTTGAGATGCAGTGTCTAGGACCTATTACTTCATTTCTTTATATTCCCAGCATTAAGCACAGTGTCAGGAATACAGTAGGCACTTACTAAAAGCTTGTTGACTGATGACTGACTATACACTGCTACTAAGACCAAATACACGGATTTGAACCTTGTGTGGTCTAGCTACCTTTGTGTAATGGCTCTAAAGTTACCAACAAGTTCATAGAGAAACTGTTTGGGGTCCTCACCTTCTATCCCAGTTGCTCATAGATTCTATCAAATTATCTGATGGATCTGAATTGCTCTCTTTTGGACCCAATGGCCCATACTGTCAATAGAGAGGCTGCTTTTTGTTACCTCAGCACACATACCTGCCTGGTCAAAGTCTTTATCTGTTAGTTTGATTACATTAGTTCTGAATACCTGGGAGGCTGCTCCCTGCGCTCAAACTTCACCAATGCAATAACGGACGTCTTAGACGACGCCCCAGTACAACTGAGTCAGCCCAGGGTGGTCCATGTACTGAACAGGTAGCACATCCCAAATCACAGCTCTTTGTAGCATCTTCTCCAGTCTCGGCACAAAAGCATAGTTCTTCTCTTCCTCCTGCAGGGAGGTCCTTCACCTATGTGTCCTCAGCACTCTCTGGACTAGGAAAGCGGCTCTCAGGTATCTGCAGATTCTCCTGCATTATATCCTCCAGGCATTACATTTTTAATAGATATGCCATTCAAAAGCAGATTCCCTAAAGAAAAATAATACCCTCTTTTCTCCGTATCAGTTCCATGCCTTTTTGTAACTACAGCATGTTCCGCCCTGGATCAAAAGGTTATTCGTTTGGTGGGTTTCAGTGACCACTTGAAAAGGACCATAGTTTCCCATAATGAGTCTGGCAGGCTGAGAGTAAGCACTCTGTTCCCATCTACCTTTCATACGTGCTACTTTGCTCTATTATCTCCTGCCAAAGACACATTCTAACATCCTACATTCTGTAAACTCTTAAGATTCACTACAGTCAGATACAACAAGCAATAGCAGTATGAGTACTGATTTGGAAATCAGAGAGATTGGTTCAAATGTTAGCTCTTCCTACCTGGCTGCTCACCTGGACTCCACCCATGTATTGAAAAACTTAGCCTCCTGCAAGATCAAGTCAGCTCATAAACTCATACCTATTCAGTATCGCTTTGGGGGCCCCCCTCCCTCCCTGACTGGAGAGGGGCCCAGAGCAGACACCGAATCATTTGACACCTGGCTTCAGGGCTTCCCCACGCTCCCCAGGTTGGGTGAGGAAATTCTCTAGCAATGATTGTCAGCCTTTTCTTGGCAACTTAACAGTCTTATTTCCTCTAGTACTCTCTTACCTTCTAACTCTCACTCTTAGTGACACAGATCTTAGATGGGAATTAGGGGAAAACAAATCTGATTAAATACAGTAACATGTAAATGACTAATACAACCAGAACTCAGAGGTCTTTGTATTCTTAAAGGGGGATAGATACATTCTCTGGGTACATATTACATGCCTCTCTATCTACCCTCTGTGAACTTAGATATGTCTCCCTGCCCCCTGTTAGAATATAAGCACCTTGAGGGCATGAATTATTTCACTTTTGACTTTATATCCTCTTGTATTCAGCACAGCACCTAGAACATAGCAGATGATCAGTATATGTACACACATACAGGGCGGGTGGGAGGAGAGGGAGGGAGGGAGAGTATGAGAGAGAGAACGAGCACTAAGTGGTACAACGAATAGAATGCTGGGTCTAAAGCTGGGAAGACCTGAGTTCAAATCTGCTCTCAGCCACTTACTAGCTGTGTGGCCCTGGGCAAGTCACTTAACCCTTTTTGTCTCAGTTTCTATAAACTGAGCTGGAGAAAATATAAAATGAGCTGGAGAAGGACATGGCAAACCACTCCAGGATTCTTCCCAAGAAAACTCCAAATGGGGTCATAAAGAATTGGACACAACTGGAAATGACTCAACTCATATAATGTATATATGTGTGTGAATGTATATTTATGTCCACATATATGAATGTATGTATACATAAAAAACAATGTAGCCTTGAGAAATGATATTTGTTGAGGGGATCAGGAATGGCTTACTATGTGGAGGGTGGCTGAATCTTGATAGAAACCACGAAAGTTAAAAGGAAGGGATGATGAACAAGCACACGGCAGGCATGGGGAACAGCCAGTGTAAAGGTACTGATATGGAAGACAGAGTTAACTTGGGTGAGGAACAGGCCAGTGATTCGAACGTGAAATGCAATAGCATTTTAGGAGATTTGAAAGTAAGGGATAAGACCAGGAAGGTTTTACCTGTCAAAGGAAATTATAATTGATCAGAGTTAACAGGAATCAACTGGAGCTGAGTGGGGGGTATGATACGGTCAGATTTGTGCTTTAGGAAAACCATGTTGGCAGTGCAGAGGTGAGAGACCAAATGGAAGAGACCAGTGAGGAGGCTATCACAAAAGGTGATGAAAGCCACAATCAGGGTGATGGCTACGTGAATGAAGAAAGGGGTTACAAGTAAAGGTTGCTCTGAAGGTTAGAAATGACAAGATGTGCCAACTGAATGGATATGTGGTATAACTGCAGCAAGTCATGGATGACGCCAAGGTTATGAACCTAAATCAATGGAAGGATAGTGGTGCCCTCCACAGTAATAATGAGGTTCGGAAGAGTGAGCCATGGGGTGGAAGATAACGAGTTCTGTCTTGGACACTTGGCATGTAAGAGGTCTAAGGGACAGCCAGTTTTCAATGTCTAATAGGCAGTTCATGATGTGGGACTAGAACTCAGTGTAGAGACACAGACTAGATAAAAACAACTTAACCAGCGCTAAGAAATATAGAGAATAAAAATCTGGAAAAATAGAAATGTATTTAACTATAGTCTGTGACCTGAACTTCTCATCTGAAAAGTGCTAGAAAAAAAGATATTGTTCTATTATATTTTACTTTGTTCATCTTTAGAAATTTATACATAGGTTCAGTAGGTAGCTAAAAAAGGGAAGTAACAAGAGGGGTAGCATATGAATAGAAGTTACAGTAAAACAATAGCTCTTCAATGAGAGTACTTTCAATTCTTTTTATCCCAAATTTGATTACATTTATTAACTCTTCATCCTCTGCCAGTATTTTAGAGGTTTAGAGGCTCTGAATTTTTCTTTCACAAGCCAAAAAGTAGGTGAAATGTTTTGAAAAGGAAATATTTTGAGTTTTTCTATTAGTCCTGACAAGCATCAGTAGGGTTTACAAAAATTTAAAATCTTAACTTTGGTTGGGTTTATAAAGAAATAAACAGAAATTCATCTTTTGTTCTTTTCTTTCTACTTGGAGATAAAAATGATTTCCTGAGATCTAGTTGTCTAATTATACTATTACCTTCCTTAACTAGAAGAGAGTTGCTTTTATCTCTCGGTAATTATAGTAGCTAATATGAAGGATCACAAAATACAATCATAAGAATTGTCATTATTATGCTAATATTGTCATCAGATCTTATAATGAATGCCACCTTAATTCATTATTATTAAAGGCCTTTAATAATTTGAAATCTCAAGATCTTTGAAGACTATTAACCTATTACTTTAAGCTTTTTTTTAACTAGGAATGCTATAAACATGACCTTCTTGGAACAAGAGTTTCCCTCTTTCCCTTCTAGCAGAGTTCTCGAGAAAATTAATTTCTACATGCTGAAAACTGGCATTCTAGGCCTGCCCCCAGATTATTACAGATAAGCCTAGGTCACAAAATTGAAGAAGCTATACACACCCACACTCACACCCAGATTTATAAAATAATTCTCCTTCTGAATGTTGAGAAGAAAGAATCACTTCCACCTTGTGCAAGGCCAGCATAGGTCCAAAGAGTGACAACAGCAGAGAAAAAGTGAGCATTTAAATTTATGCTGTACTTTCTGTTAGGGCTCTTCAAGTGAGCACTTCACTGTTTTAGTCCAGAGGCCCAGCATAGGCTATCTTTGATAGCAAAGCCTGAAACTTCGAAAGACTTTCTTCAGAACAAACAGGAACAAAATAAAGTTTGACGCATTTTTTCCCCAAGTCCAACAAAATGTATTCTTTCTTACCTTACCAATGTTCTGTTTTTAAACAAAGATAAAGGAAAATCACACCAATCAATATGCTCTATTCCATGCATCCTTTATTCCATTACAACCACTGTGTTGCATTAAGCAACAGTACACAAAGTGGCAATCAACCCCAATCAAATTTTACAACATTCTGAGGCTTGCTTACAGTACATTTAAGGCCTTTTAAATCTGGGGAAAAAACACATACAACAACAACAACAAAAAAAAAATCCCAACCCCCAACCTATGAGTAGTGTAACAATTTTAAATGTCTTGCATTTCTGATGCATATTCTGTGCCATTCCAGTGTCAAAAACCAAATGACTTCTAAACTAAGATTAGTTTAGTGAAACTTTTAATTACATAAATTCATCAAAACATAAATGTATAATTTATTTTTTGTCTTGGAAATATTATAAAAATTTTAATAGCAAAATAACAGGGATAAAAACATATTAACAAAATGTATTCAATCATTTACAAACAAGAGTTTTGCAGTTTGCTGTTGCAATTAGACTTAAATGAAAATTACCAATTAAGAATCTATGCACAATGTAAATTCAAATATGTACAATCCTTTTAAAAAGTCTACAAGGAATGCTTTACAGAAGGAAAGTCTGCTATGGCTCTTTGTCAGACCAATCAGACAATTTGAATATTAAAACTGCTAGTAATAAATTTACACTTTAAAAAAACATTTAGTTTCATTATTTTTTAAGAATATTCCAGTTATATTTATATAATTACAGTTGATAAAATATGTCGGTGATAACTCCATCATGTTATTTCCTACATTTTAGGAAAAAAAGTAATCTTTTGAATGGTTTGCTTGGGGAAGACGATTAGTACATTAATAGGAATTACTGAGAGAGAAAATTTCATCCTGATAAACTTTCCAGTTACAATACCAAAGCTAAAAAATTCACAAATTAAACACTACTCCCTTAGATCAAAGCCAAGAATCCATTTAGTAGAAGCTGTAGTTAGACAAAAGCAGTATTTCAAATACTGAGAACATTGGATTAAAAAAAAAGTCTTGCATGAAAGAATCATAAATGATCAGACATAAGAGAAAACTGACCGTGGGATATTTCATGTAGCACTAGAAAAGTGTCCCCATGTTCAGCTATCATTTCACTTTCTCCAAGGTAATGAAGCTGAAAAGTTACAGCTGTTTATCACATTATGTGCATTATAGACTGATTTCCACATACAAAAGACTGAAATTTCATCAGATATTTGATTAGAATACCCTAAAGATAGGGCATTTCTTCATAGTTATAAAGCCATTACAGCTATCCAGTTTAAAGCATGTGCAAAAACAGATAATTCTTCCATTCACAGTAAATGAGGTAAAATCAAATATCCTTCTTCAGGAATTGGGGAGTTCATGAGAGATGAACTGTTTTAGTCTTTCCAGATATTGTGCATAAAGCTCTATGTCATTATGCCCTGCCCCTTCTACCCAGAGGGGTTCTACTGCTCGTGGGCATCGCTCATACATTGCTAGACCATGAGAAAAATCTATTACTTCATCCTCTGTACCATGAATTACCAAAACAGGAGAGGTTACTTTAGATATCTTGTCAATGCTGTAAAAGAGAAGAAAAAAGAAATTAGTCATGCATATATAGAAAATATTTTAATTTGTTTGCAAATTACCATATACACAAAAGAAATTTCTTTTCCCTTTTGAAAACTTCTAAAGGAGGTCAGAAAATTAAAGTTGTAAAGTGACATCTTGGGTTTATTGATACCTGCCTTACAAAGTAATGACTGCCTTTTGTACAGACATACAGATTCAAATGAATGTTGGACCCCTACAATTATTTCGACATGCTGCCCCCAAAACCCACCAAAAAACAGACAATTTTATACTTCCTTCTTTGGAACTCCCTTCAAAACTGGTTTATAAACCGTAGAAGAAAATCATTGCTGATGAGAGTCAGGCCTCATTTCAGATCCCTGAGTGTATTAACAATTCAATGCACCTGATTTATCAAACTTGGCTCCAAATGATTTTTGGCTGTTTCCAAAAATAAAATTCAACTTCAAAAGGTGAAAATTTGCCTCTGCTGAGACAATTCAGAAGAATATGCCACATGCATCAAAGACATTCCCAAAAGAGTTGTTCCAAAAATGATGAGAGGAATGGCAGTGTCATTGAATTAAGTGTATGGCTTCCCAATGGGACTATTTTAATTCTACTTCATAGGGGACTACACTCTTTACAAAACTAGTCTCATTAGCCAAATCACACTGTATAAATCAAGAACAGAGAATGACTCCTCAACAGGGAGAGAACAAATCTATTACAATCTACTTTTTTCACCTTTGGCCTCTCCAAAGCTACCAAAAAGGGGGTTAACACTGGAATCATCTGTGTGGATAGTACTTATTATTAAAGTATTTACAAGAAAGTGGTCAAAGATGACTCATATGTTCTAAAGTTCTACAAAAAACTATCAGGTATCCTTTAGTGACCACTCACCAAAAAATAGTCATTTTTAATATAATATTTTGAGAAATCATAAGAAGTTGTCAAAGTTCACGAATCTCCATCGGCTATATTGCCATATAAAAACCAAACTTGCCCTAGATTCATATCTACAGTTTAGAAATGGGTTTGCAAAATTTACTTCTATTTCTAGAATTATCCATTCATTTCTAGAATTGAAGTTCTAGAAATTTTAAGTACTGGAGATATCAATTCTACTCATTTCAGAATTTACTGATTGAGTTTATTCCATGTACCCACGATTGCTTAATCATGTGGGGTAAGGAATAAACTGTCTAGAGGTCCTTGGACAAATGATTAATGTGAAACTGATTTAGCTACTACATGATTCTAAACCCAAGAAAAAGATGAAAATAAAAGACAACTAAAAATAAATTATTTTAATAAAAATAAATTTTAAATTATCTTTCTAAACAGACCTGAACATTCAGACACATACATGTGTGCAAACACAGAAAACTGACATAAGGAAAGAATTCGGAACTAAACATGTTGGCGAGCAAGGAACACTAAGTAAAATGTCAAAAGTAAACATGGAAAATAGGGAAATTAAAACTAACTTCAAATGATTTGAAGTTTTCCAGCTTTGAAAATTTATGGCATTATTAATAAAGAATTGGCCTATTTTTACTTAATATTGCTGAAAGGAGACACTTCTCATATGAATAGAGGAAAAAAAAAACCCTTGAAAAATTAATTGTTTAAATTTAAAGGAATAAGGCTCCTATGAGTCATTACAAAAACCAAACATTACTTTTATTCATTGTAGTGACATTTTTTAAGTTAAATTTTTGAAAAAAAAAAAACACTAGTCACTTCACATTTAGGTAGTAATGACATTTCTTCATGAAGATAAATATTGCAAAAAAAAATTTTTTAAGTAGCTTCTGTCAACTTAACAGCATGTAATACCATATATGAAATGAATAACGGCCTTATGGGCATTCCCAGCCACACCATCCTGGAGTTAGAAATCTACAGACAAGACTGTCATTAAATTTTCATTCAATCCCAGTGTAAACTGTACGAACAAACATAACTGAAACTATACATAAGTGAAATTCATCAAAGTTGAATACAGAATTGTATGACTAAAGTAGCCTGAGGCCTATGTACTCATATAACTGAATAAATGATCTTCCAATATTCTAGTAACTCATCTCATAATGATAGCAATTAAAGAATCAATTAAAATGAAACAAGCTATAGAGTACTGTAAGATTCTAGGGTTTTTTTATTTGTTTTTTTAACAGAGTACTTTGACGTCAATACCTAGCTCAATTATTATATAATCTTGGAATAATGGTGATTTAACACTGAAAATTTCCAGAGAGAAAACTATTATTTAAAAATATGAAAATACATCTCGTAATCTATACAGAGATCATACTGTTGTTTTGAATCACATGAAAACTACAACAATTAAAGAAAACTGTTTGGCACCTTAAGTTTTAAGATTAATTTATTCACTTCTTTTTGCTCCCATCAGTTGACAATAAATAGACAGTAAGATATTTATTTCCCTTGATATAGGATACAGGTCTGCAGCAGCACTATGGTTTTAGTTATGTTCTAGGAAAGCCCACGCATGGGACAACACAAACTGTGAGTGTCAGGAGCTCTCTGAAATTTAACCTGGCCTGGGATCACCCCAGTGTCCAGAATACCTCTGGATGGTCAAGTTCCTCATTGGTTCAGGGATTTTGGATGAAATGGGAGGTGAAAAATCTACTAAGTCAGCAATTCTGATTAAAAAATCTAGGAAGAAGTTGAAAATAACGGTTAAAAAGATTTACATAAATATTAATTATAATAACAGTAAATTTTGATTACATAGTACGCAGCTGTTTATCAAGCAACCAACCCTGCAAGGTAAGCATCAGCAAGATTTATGCCTATTTTACAGATGAGGAAACTGAGTCTAAGAAGTAAAGTTGCTTGCTTCAGGTCAAATTGTAAGTGGCAAAAAGGGAACTCAAAATTAAGCCTTTTAACAATTATTCCTACCTTCTGTAACCAATGTGGTCATTATTTCATTTAACATTTTGGCTATTCATTGGCATAAGTATGCATTGCACTGAATGTACAAATTGGCATTTCACAACTACTAGTGCGCATGTCCTAAAATAGGTATGATGACTAGTGGGTTGAGTTTTAAAATCTCTACCACTCATTTGGCAAATAATCATACACTAACGCCTTGTCACATAATTTCTCTTGAGTTTCTCTTTCCAACTAAATGTAAGACTCTTAAGTCAGGGGCAGTATCTTCTACTTCTTTGTATCTTGTGCGGTGCTTCATACATACCAGGTGCCAAGTATCTGTTGGTTAGCATTATTAATACCTGACCTATGAATTCATACCTACCTTGGAAAAGCATCAAAGCAGTACGTTTTCCTGGTGTCAGGAAAAGCCACTCGTAGACCAGACATCAAAGGGGAATGAAGGATTACAGCTGCACATTCATATCGAGATGCCAAGTCTACGGTAGGGACAGTTCCAATACTTTGACCATACAGGATAATGTTCTCTGGACTTACACCATACCTGAAATTTTTTTTAAAAGTTTAAGTTAATATTAAGAAGAACAAAACACCCTACCCCCCTCCACCAAATTCACAGACATAACCACTTATGCCCACAAATTGCATCAAATTCACAAGGCCACATTTACCTATTCCCTGGCCATCTGCTGGAGCTAACCCACCACTTTCCCAGTTCTGAAAGCTATTTTTAAATCAGCTTTGCCACTGTTTCTAGAAAGGGACAGTCAATCTACTCCCCTTATCACTGTATTCATCATTCCTATAACTTTCCACATTAAAGTGTCTCTCTCTGGCCACCATTACCCCTGTATGTTGTCTGCCTCTTGCCCTTTTCATTTCTATCTCCAGCAATCAGCACAGTGCTTGATAAGTACTTAATAAATGATTTTAAAATTCATTTTAGTCAACAAGTGAAGTTTATGAAGTATAAAGAAACATGGTGAAAAGGTTTTTAGTTCTATTTCAACTAAAATGGACAGTCTTAAATACACTACAAAAATCAGAGATACAAGGTCATTTAAAAACTTCTCACTAAAAGAAATGTATTTTATGTTCCACTCATCTCTCCTTTATGTTTTCCAAAATAGTAACAAACATCTCTAATACAAAATAAAATAATGATAACAGCAAGTTTAATATACTGCTTTCCAAGGTGGACTTTTAATAAAATACTAACATAACAATCATTTGTTAAGTAAAAATGAAATAGATGCTTTTTGAAAATAGAAGTCATGTTCCTCCTTAACAAATCCAGATCCTTCGACCCCGTGCACATGCTTGTCTGCTCAACTAATTTGTAACTACTTGAGGAAAGGGTCCATGCCATTTACTACTTTGGTATCACCCTAAGACAATGTAATGCTAAGTCTATAGTAGGTGTTTAACCAGTAATTGCAATGACTTGCCCACTCAGTCTGAGGCAGGGAATCTCAATTTCTACCCCCAGAACTACGGGACAACAGGAAGTTCCCTTAGGCTTTTGGAAAAAAAAATAGGGATTCAATATTCGTAAATAGGAAGCAATGTTATATTTCTATCATGGAGACAGTGTAGTTTTTTGGGATTCCTATATGCTGTGAAATTATAGAAGCTAGGGTTTCCTTCTCATGGCAATGCTACCTACACAGGTTTGGAAAGGGCCCACATTTCCTACAAAGCATAAAATTTTTTGCCAATACTTAATATTTCAGACTCTACCAATATAAATAAGTTAAGTTTTCCTTTTCCCTTCATTCTCCGCCACCAAAGGAGAAATTATGATAATTATTTAACACTAGCAAGGCAATTTTCACTGTTCAGCTAAATCACCTAATATCAACACCCTTCATGGAGTTTTCCTCCTCTTGTTCTTTAGAATCACTGCATGTCAAACCTAGAAATGAATGGAAAGATCATGCAATACTCATTTTACAAAGGAGTACTGAGGCCCCAAAAAATCAATTAAGTCTCCAAAGCCACATAACTAATGGTGGCAGAGTTGGGATTATAATCCA
This sequence comes from Phalanger gymnotis, assembly GCA_028646595.1. NCBI lineage: Eukaryota > Metazoa > Chordata > Mammalia > Diprotodontia > Phalangeridae > Phalanger > Phalanger gymnotis. The sequence continues at coordinate 91,058,400 of CM053624.1, forward strand.
ATTCTCATTGTATTTAGTATTCTTTCTACTGTTCCCCTGAATGCCCTTCCACTTATCCATGTCAATGAATTCACAAACTGAATGAATGAAAATAATATGCAGAGCCATATTTGTTACAAGATCTTCTTTCCTCATATTTCCAGGCTCCACTGTGTTGTTTTGTTTTTTTAATAAGCTAGCCTGGGAATTTAAAAAAATTAATAAACAGCATTGTTTTAAGGGGAAATATAACTTCGTAGTTTGGTAAAAACAAGTGTCCATTCCTCTCCTTTCATCATTGTGTCAGAAGGGAACACAGCAGCTTTTGCTCTCTAAGATAGAACAAAACCTGCTTCCAATGCAGGCCACCCAATTCTTATGCATAGTATAAGAGTGCAAAACAGCACCAGCCCTGGAGTCAGGAGGACCTGAGTTCAAATGCAGCCTCAGACACTTGACACACGTACTAGCTGTGTGACCTTGGGCAAGTAACTTAATCCCAATGGCCCTGCCCCCTCCCCCAAAAAAACAAACACATTCTCTCAAATTAATCAATGAAGACTACTTTATTGGGGTAAAAAAAATCAAATCATGTCTTCCAGACAAGTGATTTCAATTGTGCTTTAATATAACTTGGATCAAATACGTATGAATAATGTTAAATGTCAATGTTAAATGCACAATATTTAAACTTTTCTATCTAAACCAATGCTAATGAGGGAAGGATTTTTAGTGATATATTAGAAAACTACCAAAAAAAATCCTACTAAAAAATCCAATTTTAAATGGATTTACGTTATCATGTATAATAAACATTTTCTGTTTGCATAGGATTAGTTTTAATTTAAAATTTTAAGATGAAATGCCCATGTAGTAAAGGCAGAGAAGTTTGACCTCTATCGTAAGAAAAGGATTTTCTGGGGGAGGGGAGCCAAGATGGCAGCTGGAAAGCAGGGACCAGCGTGAGCTCCCCACCAAGTTCCTCCAAACACCTATAAAAAATGGCTCTGAACCAATTCTAGAATAGCAGAACCCACAAAACAGCATATGGAAGCAGGGCTCTAGCCCAGGACAGCCTGGATGGTCTCTGGGTAA
>CM053624.1:91059973-91079062 GCA_028646595.1 Phalanger gymnotis
TTAAAAAAAAAAGAAAAAAAAAAAGAAAATAAGTGTCATATAAAAAATACAAAAGCTTTCTTTCCTCATAAACCATAGCCCCCTGTCAAATATGCACAGAACTGGAAATGTGCTATAATGTTTCAGTTTCTGTTTGTCTTTTGATGTTGTCCATTCTACTACTTTCCCATTGCTAGGCCTTCTGAGTTCTCTCTCAGTGATATTAAAGAACCATGATGCTGGATGTGCTCTTAGAAGTCATCTAGTCCACACCTTTAAAGGTAAAGAAACAGGCCCAGGTGGGTTGCAAAGTTCGTTGGTGGCTGAGCTTCCAGCTCCCAGTCCTCTGTTCTTTTATCATGCTGCTGTTTCTCGATGATCATAGCCTCTTGTTTATTATTTTTGGTTTTTTTTTAACAGACCTTATTTAGCAAAGGAAAAATATTGCCGGCAAGTCCAGATACATGTCCAAAAAAACATTTTATAACTTTTCATCTGTGAAGAAGCAAAAACAAATAGAATTGGTTGTTTTGTGTATGTACATTTGGAGACATATGTCTAAGTGATTTATACCAAATGTTTTCAATTCGAGATTCTATTGTTAGCAACATTTCACCATCATTTTGCAATAGTAGTCAAGACACATGCTATATGAATCACTGGACAACACAATCCAAAGGAATCAAAAGTACAGGTAACAAAAGGTCAATGGAAAGACACATGGTAGATACAAGGAAGGCTGCAGCATATAATCAGTAATTATTCACACATGAAAATTACAGTAAGGAACATTAGGAAGGATGTATGCCTAGAAAAGATCAGTTAGTCAGATGGGCTGCGCAAGGGGTGCACTGATTGATACTCAAAATACGGAAAAAAAACAGTGAAAAGGCTTCAGAATGTTAGGTGAATTCTCTGTTGTAGATTTAAAGAAAAATATATGGAGGACAATCATATGTTATAGGAAAGCATGTGATCTATAGCAAGAGGGATGGGGAAGAACTGTACTCAAACCAAGGATCAATCAAAGTAATGTATTCAAAGGGAATAGTTCTGAAAACTAGTTTTAAGCACATTCCATTTTTCTGGCACCATTTGGGAATGAGCTGTTCCACATAAGCAAATTTTTCAAATACCTTTGTCAAGAATTTTTTTAAAAAAACTTTAATCACTTTAAATGGAAATCTTTCAAAAACATGATATATATCCATGGCTTCCTAAGTAGAATATGAACTTAATTTAACCTTTTTCTTGTCATAAACATCCATTGTTGTACTGGGCTGTAATATAGCTATATTACATATAGATAAGATATAGATAGATAGATAGATAGATAGATAGATAGATAGATAGATAGATCATTTATTAAGTGCCAGACACTGTGCTAAGTGCTAGCATGCAAATACAAAGAAGAAGAATGGTCCCTATCTTCAAGGAACTTATGTTCTAATGGGGAAAGACAACATAGAGAGGGTACCAATGATAAGGGAGGAGGGAGACTGCAGTAAGTGGTATGGAACACTAGACTCCTAACAAGATAAGCCAGGGGACCTAAAGATGAAATCTAAGTTTTTTGAGGGGGGTTGGGGAGGAGTTGGAGGAGAGGAAGTATGATGGTCAAAGAGTAAGTTCATTGTGAGGAGATGGTTATTGATGTGTTTGCACCTATTACAAATGGCCTCAGATTGTTGTGCTTTGTATGTTCGTCTACTTTTTAATTTAGTTTTTTTTTTTCTGCCACCACTCTTGCCCTCATTATCAGGCTGTCAGCCATCCCTTTTTGCATCTTTTAGTTTGAATACATAGCATGTCCCATTAGCACCTTCCCTCAACCCCTTGCTTTCTAATTTGACACTCCTAATCTGTTGTAGGTTTGGAAATCACAAAAATGGGCTTGTTAGAATTTTTAAGCACCTTGACTCAAAATAAGGGTCTAAAGAACTCTTTTATAAGTAAAAGGCATAAAAACTTTAATTTATGGACTTAATAGCATCTATGTTAGTAGCTTAAAGGGATTTTCTGCTTACCTAATTTTGTGCCTGACAGATGAAGTTCCTAGATAAATGACATTCAGGTAAGTAAGGTTCTTCTGTGCCCTAAGTTAGAACTGGCTCACATTTAAACAATACATTATCAAGAAGAGGATATGAACCTTCTGTGGCTTCCCAGAATCATGTCACTTGTTCATGCTGTACTTAGGAATGAGAGTGTATTAGAGACTTTTAAAAATCTACAGTCTTTGTAGTGTTAATCTGCTGTGGCCCTATAGAGACAATTTTTCCCTCTTGTACCTTTTTTAATCTATTACAGATAAGATAGGAAAGTTCCCCCATCATCCAATCAGAAGGCTTATTTACAAAATAAAAAGAGATAGGAGAGAAAAACAAGTATCAAATTATACCTGTGGTGGCACGCAATGAAAAAATCCCCAATATGACCTACTTAAACAAGCTATTGAAGGTAAAAATGGGAAGCGGATAAAGGAACAGAAATTAATAGACTATCTTCATTTTCTATGGAAGTTTAGGCAATGTTGATCAGGATTTGAACTCAGTCTCTCTGATTCTAAAGTAAAGGTTTTTTTCCTTGCTTTTGTAGTTTATCATGTCTATTAGTGTACATCTTCACAGTGATTTTTAGTTGATATTGATTAGCTAGCGAGACAACTAACTTTTAGAATGGGCTGCCATTGGAAAGCTTAAAGAAGAGGCTGAATTACCAGTTGCTGAAGGTACTAGAAAAGGGATTACTGATTATCTACCAACTGAGTGCCTTGATTCTAAATTAAGGATGTTGGGAGATGTGAAGTTTGTTAAGTCTCATTTCTGTGATTCTGAGCTTTTCTGAATTACTTCATCTTGAAAGTATTATTCCTGAGTCTTTTTTTTTAATGTTGGGATATTGGCAATAATGGTGGAAAAGGTAGAATTGCTGATTGTAACTGAAGCTTTGAAGGATGCCTATAAGTGCAGAAGAACACATAGCTTCAATTGCCACTGCCCTCACTTGAGTGGTTAGGAAGGCGGTTAATGGTATATTTGAGGCAAAAGTGGGTGTCATCCAATGAAAAAACAAGCATCTACTAATTCCACATGCCAGGCACCGTGCTAGTTCGTGGCGAAAGAAAGACAAAAATGAATTTGTCTCTGCTGTAAAAAAGCTTATGTTCTCTTGGAAAAGCACCCTATATTGAAGCAGCTGATCCTTTGAAGGCCTTTTGAAAACCAGAATCATAGAACTGGAATGGAAAGGAAAATGAGAGATGCCATATTCCAGCCCCTTCATTTTACTGCATTGGAGGCTGCAGCCAAGGGAAAGTGAGTGATGTGCCTATAATCCCAGACCAAGCAAGGGTGAGATGAGAGCATGATTTTCTTGACTCCTCCCTCTAGTTCTCTTTTTACTACAACACATTGGTGAGAGAAGTAGCCAGAATACCACAACACAATGCTTCTCCATCAATGCTCGAAGCCCCAAGGTAAAATGAATGAATCAGCTTCAGCAGGTGACCAGGATATCATGGACATTCCAAGACCTTTACCAGTCAGTCAGCAAATATTTTTTAAGTATCTAACATGTGCCAGGCATTATGGTAGGTGGTGGGGATACAAAGAAAGACAAAAAATAGTCCTTGCTCTCAAAGAGCAAATAGTGTAATATGGAATACAATGTGCAAATAACTATCTATAAACAAGCCACATTCAGGATAAATTGGAATTATCTAGAGAAGGAAGGCACAAGAATTTAAGGGGGTTTGGGAAAGGCTTCCTATAGGAATGATAACTGGATATGATGCTATTGGGCTACAGATGGCATAGAAAGAATGGGAAGGGGTAGACAGAAACAAGTGTAGCATTAAATATGAGGAATAAACTAAAATAGTCTGTCTCAGACTTTCCAAATACTGAAAGAATTATAGGAATCTTATACTTTAGCAATAAAAAACATTATCATAGGACTGTGCTATACACCTGCCCAGAATATTGATACTAGGTCAGAAATGTTAAACAAGATTGAGGAAGCTGGGAAATTAGATCAAGCAATCAATTAAGGACCTACAATGTGTAACACACTCTTCTAGGTGCCAGGGATACAATGATAAAAGTATATAAACACAAGTAAATACAAAATGGCTTTGGAAAGGAGGGCACTAGCAACTGGGGAAATCAGTAACAAATTATAGAGATATTTTAAATTTACATAGCACTTTCAAGTTCATAAAGGCCTTTCCTCATGTGAAGCTACTGTCTGAAATAGGTAATGCAAATATTATTGTGTCCATTTTAGAGATGAGAAAACTGAAACCACGAGTATCAAGTGTCATGCCCATAGTCACACAGGTAGTAAGTGGTAAAGGTAGGATCGAAAACCAGGCCTCTTGTCCAACACCTTCTTTCCATTGAAAGAGATCTTCATTATCTTCACATAGATATAAGCATATTGAAGAAACACCTCGTTGGGATTCTGTGTGTATTGAGGATTGTGGATAGGACGAACTTTTGCTTCCTAGAACAAGTAACTCTAGAATCCAAAAACAAAGTATTCTTGACTTAGACCTAAGTATAGGCATATAGAGGAAATATTTGTTGGTGAACCACTATCACAACACATGTAGCTTCAGTATTCAAGGATGCCACGGCTGTCTTCTGATATTCAAAGGAAGGGAGAGTAGTTTTGTTCTATGTTGCTCCAAGAAACACAACTCAGATGAGTGAGAAGAAGTAAGAAGGAAATAGATTTCAGTTCAATATGTTGAAAATGTTTAAACCATTAGAATGTCCAGTAGTAGAAGGAAAGGGCTGGCTTTTGAATGTTGAGTTGCGTCATCACTAATTGAAGAGGGATGTGATAGGAAAATTTTGCATTGGGTGGAAGGTTGGACTTTGTTACTCCTTTGAGTAGAATTCTAGCATTCTGGTTACTAGAATTCTAATTCTGTATTAGAATTCTAATAAGAGCTAACATTTTATAGTGCTTTGTAGTTTACGATGTACTTTCTTTAAGTCCATGAGAGTTTATTATTAACACAACAACCAGAGTGGGGTCATGGGGGAAAAAACCGCAAAAAAAACCACTGAATATGGAGTCAAGGGACCTCGAATCCCAGCTACTCGACATGAATGACATTGGACAAGTCATTTCACCTGTCTGCATCTCAACATTCTTATCAATAAAATAGGTCTGGACTAGATGACTTCTAAGGGCTCTGTCTGCTTTAAAGCTTTGATGCCCTGAACCCTATGAAGTGGGCAGGGCAATATTATTGAATTCATTTTACAGCTGAGGAAACTGAGGCTTAGGAAGGATAAGTTACTCAAGCCCAAGGCCACATAGCTGATAAGTACCAAAGATGAGATGTGAACACAAGTGTCCCAATTCTCTGCCTTGTGTTCTTTCTACCATACCACAGAATTTGTTTTGTTGAACATTCTGGTGGGAAATTCAAGTTTAAGAAAGGAAAATATAACAAAATACTGGAGGCACAAATAAAACTTATTTTAGATAAAACGAAAACAGGCATTAAGAAAATAGAAAGGGAGCTGTTTGAAAAAAACCTACAAAAAGCTTGTAGACTGTTTTAAAAACTCCTCTTTGGAAGCCCATGATAACTATTTGCCAAAGACTGAAAAGAATAGGCTCTGAGAGGGTAAAAACATCGTACTTTTGGAGAGGGACATAGAACTCATTTTACAGATGAGAGCACAGAGACACAGATTGTGAAATAACTTGTCCGATGTTACACAAGTTGAGTAGGTGGCCCAATAGAAACCTATTCTGTGTAGTATCTCTGAGATATTTCCCATTACCCATCAGTACTTTCATCCATCTTTCAATTTTGAACTTTCCTCGTGCCTAGCAATGTGTTTTGTACATAATAGGGATTAATAAATAGTTACTGGATGGAATGATTAAGTTCTTTAAATGATAAATGTGGACATTTCTATAAACATTTTAAGGTTTACAAAGTACTTTCTTCACAACACTCTTGTGTTATGGTAATACCATTATTCTCAGCATGATGTAGTAGTAGAAAACGTACTAGACTCAGGGGACCTAGGTTTTGAGTTCTGACTCTGCCATTTTGTAAAGTTGAGCAAGGCATTTCCTGGCATTGGGCTTGGACTAGATTATCGCTGAGATTCCTTCTAGCTCTTAATCGTATGAACCCCATTTTGACAGCAAAGGAACCTGACTTGCCTAAGATTACATTGCTAGAAACTATCAGAACAAATCCAGATTTGAACCCAGGTTTTGTGACTCTGAATTTAGTGCTCTTTCCATATCCCCATTACTGCCTCTCCAGCCCCTCCATCCTGTTTCCTTGGCTTTGTCTCTACCTACCCAGTCTCAGCTGCCAGCCTTCCCCCCAGTCTCCTGTAGCTGCTTCTCAGAGGCCCAGCATGGACATAAAGTTCTTTGAGAAGGTAACATATGTATGTGGAAAATGGGGAACTTATTTATTTAAGCTTTTGAAAGCCTCTGTCAAGATTCCACACCAAACATTTTTATTTAGTGGAATCATCACAGAGTTAGATAGACTGTTTTTCCTGGACAGGAAACTGGTGGTTAGAAACAGGAAACAAAGGGCGAGAGATGACTGAGTATTTCTTCATATGGAGAAGTGTAAACAGTAGGCTCCCCCAGTTCATGTGGCAGCCAGGTTTACTTAATGCTTTTATAAATGATCTGGAGGAGTCTCCATACATAATCCAAAAAGTGTGTGATGAATGATAGCTTCAATTTCCTCTTCACAATGCATGTTACTCAAGCTGTTAATAAACAGCAATGATGACTGTTGATGATGGTGAGTCTTGTTTTATGTAATTTCCTTTGCTTAGACCACAAATAAAGGTTCTGGCAACCAGTGTAATGACTAAGAGGGGCTAATTCGAGGACCAGATAATTAACCCTTGGATAATTGAGATTATATTTTTAAATGAGTAAATACGGCCACTTTTCTTATTATTGCTCTCACACACGATGGTGATGGTGGTGGTATTCCTCATTTCAGGAATGACTATACCCGAAGAAGATGCCGATGTGGGACAAGGCAGTAAATATTGCCTTGTGGCGATTGGGAGACTTCAGGTAAGACCAGTTTCTATCCTTATATTTTTATCCCATCTTCTACCATGTTGCGTCAATGTTTGGGATTTCTAACAAGTTTGGTATCATCTTTGTAGATAGTATAAAGGGCTCCTGGGTAGAAAGAATTTCATTTACATGACTATCAACATAAAGTCAGTCTATATAAGCCACTCTCATCCAAGAACCAAAATGTTTGTTGCCATCTAGTCCACTAGATTGATAATCAGAAATCTATGCCTTCTTTTATCAGTACACAAGCTCCTTGGGAACCTTGACCTATTCAGCTAACTGCTCTATTTCTTGCATCCCCATGTGTGAGACAGAAACATTTTACTTTACATGGGCTTAGCTATCATTTGCATCTAGATCAGAAATAATAAAGTACCTGCACAGAATGTAAATCGTGACTAACATGGATTTTGTGTGATCACGCTACCTTCTGTTTCACAGGTGGGTGAAACATTAGGGACTCATTGTTCACCCTGTGCCTTTATTCTCATGTCGGCATTATAACTGACATGAATGTAGTGCTTTAAAGTTATAAAGGTACCACAGGTATTAATGTCCTAACTTTACAGATGAGGAAACAGAGGCTCAGAGAGTTTAAGGGATTTGCCAGGCACATAGAGCTCATAAGTATCAGAGGAGAATTTGAATGTCAGTTGAACTGATTCCAAGTTCAGTCCCCTATTGACCATGGCTTGCTCTCTGTCATTGCCTTCACCTGGAATGTCCTCCCCTCGCAGCTTTACCTACCAAAATTCCACCTGTCCATCAAGGCTCAGGTAAAATCTTACATCCTTCATGAAGTCTTCCCTGATTTCTTCAACTCTCACTCTTCTCTGAACTGCTGTAGCATGTGGTCCATATGCAAATCAAGCCAGTAACTCTTGTGTGTATATTAGATGTAAGGCATTGTGCTAAGTGTACTGGGTAACAATTTTTCACTGACATTACCCTGACTGAGACCCTTCTTACCTATCACCTGGTCTATCACAGTAGGGATCCTTAGAATGCAGTCTTCTTGCAGGAGGGACTGTTTCCCTATTGTCTTTGTATCCCTAATAACTAGCAGCTTAGCACATACAAATTACTCAATAAATGCTCATTTATTTACCTGACTTGTGGGCTGTTGCCGGATGAATAATCCTAAAGTAAACTTCTACTTTTTTGAGGTAATCATGGTTAAATGACTTGCCCAGGGTCACACAGCTAGCAATTATCAAGTGTCTGAGGTCTGATTTGAACTCAGATCCTCCTGATTCCAGGGTCAGTGCTCTATCCACTGTGCCAGCTATCTGCCCTTAAAGTGAACTCATGATCATTTCAATACCCCTTCTACTACAGAAACTTCTGTGGCTCTACATTGTCTATGGAATAAATTCCAAATTCCTTGAGATATCGTTTAGGGAACTCCATAAGGCCTTGAACCAAACTACTCACCATACTCTGGTCTTATGCTACTGCTTTTGTTTATGTGCACAATTGTCTTGGATGGAATTCCTTTCTATTCATTGCTTACTGTGAACGCCAACTCATCATTGAAAGCCTAGCCCTCCACAAAGCCATCTGAAAGTAACTCTCTTTGTCCTCTGTGCTCCCCGTAGTGCTTTGTTTACTTCTAGAGTGTTTAGTATGGTCTACTTTATAGTTAGTTATTAGACTAAGCTCTTTGAAGGCAAAGACTGTGGTGTCCTATATCTCTGTGATTTGGCCAGGTTCACATAGCTTCTAAGTGTCAGAGGAGAATTTCAACCATGGTCTTGTGCATAGCGTATGTTCAATAAATATTTGTCAAGCTGTTGAATTTAATTGAGCCTAGTTAGGAATATAAGACAGATATTTGAAAGGTTAAATAACAACAAAGGATTTAAGTAACAGTTAAAGGCAATCGAAGACAGCAAATGATTAATGGCCAAGAAGATTATCCAGATGCTAATTGCTATAGGAATTCAAAGAACTGAGAGATCACTGTAATTTACACTTATAATACATTACCTTATCTCTCAGCATGGTGCTAAGTCTTAGTGCAGACAAGTAATAAATATGTAAAGGTTGGTTTACTCATCTGCCTTCTAATTCTTTGAAGGAATGGGGTGTGTGTGACCTTGGGTGAGTCAATTAACTTCTCTTGGCCTATTACCTAGTCTCTAAAATGAGGAAACTAGACTGGATGGCCTCTAAGGTTCCTTCCATCTCCAAATCTATGATTCTTTGTAACACGACCCATTTCTCCTTTGGTGATATTATGTGTTAGAGAAGTTGGGCAGATTTCTTTTCTCAAACTGTGAGTGAAGGACACATTTTAGAAGCCCTGAGTACTCTCTCATAGTCTGGATAAATATCCTCCTTCAGAATTTTTGAATAGTTTCTCTCCTTTTCAGACTTCTGTGAGACTGAGTGATTCTTCCTCCAGTTTCCATCAACTTTGCACCACAATAGAATTCCCAAGCTGCCTGAGTCAAAGTAGCCAGAAAATCTGTAGCACAAGCAGGTCGTTCCATTTAACTGTGCATTCTTAGGAAAGCCACAGGAGTGCACATTTAACTGTGCATTCTTAGGAAACTGTGCATTTCTTAGGAAAGCTGAAGCACCAGCTCTGTAGGAGGACATATTGATTGTGGCATAGAGTAGCATCAGAGGCCAGACAAATTGAATGTCAGAGGAGTTCAGGTGCTCAGGTTAGCTTTCCTTGCCAAAAAGAAATTTGTCCTCGGTGAGCTGTTCTACTGTCCCTATACCTGGTGGTTTGGGTCCTCCTGTTTCTCAAAATAATTTATTAAACTCTGTAGAAAGAGGAAGAGGTGCCAACTGAACATCAAGGATTCCTTCAAAAACTATATACACATTCTAAACCTAGGTCAGCCATGTGGCTCTTTCTTTCTTCATTCCAACAATAGTTGAATTTTTAATTCAAATAAAACAAAAGAACATGTCACATACAACATGGGCATGCATGCGTATTAACTGCATGGCAAGTCATCTGGCCAGATTCTTGGAATACCCAAACTAATCCTTCATTGAACATCAGGTAAAATTTACCATCTGGAAGTATTATATTGAGAGAACTGGGTTCCTGAGGGTGCATACATTATTACAGTTATGCTACAATGTACATTTAGTTTTGTAGTGCCAGAGGAAAGCATGTCCTTGGGGCTGAGTTCAAATCTTGACTGTGGCTAGTCTTTTATTTATGGGAATGTATACATGGAGAGGTGGGAGCAAGGAAGTCAGAGTACCAATGACCTTAGCACATGAAGATACATCCTTGAAGTGACAGGAATACTATAAGTTTAAGACATGGAGAACAAAGTAAGCTTGAGGGTGAGTGCCTTCATGGAAAAAAGCAAAGGTGCAAAGGTGAGCAAGAGTGTTTTTAAACATATGAGATAGTGAGATACATGGTGGGGGGAGAGAGAGAGAGAGAGAGAGAGAGAGAGAGAGAGAGAGAGAGAGAGATGGATGGACGGACGGACGGACAGACAGACAGACAGACAGACAGACAGGCAGGCAGGCAGATAGATAGATAGATAGATAGATAGATAGATAGATAGATAGATAGATAGATAGATAGATAGATAGAGGAAGGTAGAAGTAGGGCAACTAGATGGCACAGTGGATAGTGTGCCATACCTAGAGTGAGGAAGACTCATCTTCCTGAGCTCAGTTCTGGCCTCCGACACTTACCAGCTGTATGACTGCAGGCAAGTTACTTAACCCTGTTTTCCTCAGTTTCCTCATCTGTAAAATGAGCTGGAGAAGGAAATGGCAAACCATTCCAGTATCTTTGCCAAGAAACCCCCAAATGGGGTCACAGAGAGTTGGACGTGATTGAAAAACAACTGAACAAACACAAGGTCGAAGAAGACTATTTTTTAATCTTTTGTCCAGACTCGTAATTCCATTGGTGTAAGGAGCCCCCTCCTTAAAATCAGCAACTGTTCTGCATCTTAAAGTTTTAGAAAGGCGAAAGTTTTAGACCACTGGAAGATTAAGTGAATTATTTGCTCAGGATCACATAGCCAGTATAGTTAAAGGCAAAACCTGAACCCAGGTCAACCTGAATTCAAGGTCAACTCTATCCTTTATACCTTGCAGCTTCTCGGGGGTGGCTAATAAAATGAAATAAATTTATATAGCATGTAGTGTCATGAAAAGTCACTCCTTTGAAAACATTTTCTGTCAGCCAGTTCCCTCTTCTCTCATTTTCTACAGTCTATTAATAGCCCACACACTATTTTTGTGATTTTGCCTCCTACCACAGTTCTTGCTTAAAGACAGTGTCCTCTCCATCATTGCCCATGATACAAATGAAGAACCACCCATTGTTAGGTCAGCCACAGAAAAGGGACTAGAAATAGAATCCTCTTTCTTTGGTTCTTAGGTTAGTCTGTACACTCCCAGCCTTGCAGGTCTTCAGAGCCCAGCTTCCTATCCTGGTATTTGGAACTTCCTACTTACTCCCTTTTCACAGACCACAGTCCTAGTGGGAAGGTCAAAGACTAAAGTTCTGAGGGATGTTACTTTCCACACTCTTATCTTTCACGTCCCTTCCAAGCTCAGCATCCCCTGTGTGAAAGGGGCTATGTGAAAAGGCTTGGTCACTTCTCCAGCTGTGACTTTTACCCTTGTTCCTTTTGATCTTCTCCCTGCTCTCTGTATGGAGGGAGACGCCAGCACAAACTGCCTGCAGAGATTGTGGGAAGGGTGGAGAAAGCTATCCTGTCCCAGGCTGAAAGCAGAAAGAGGCTCAAACACAGTTCATCATGGGAGGCTTTGGATATGGCCCTGGCTCCTTTATTTCTGGGGAAGCCAGGGGCATTTTTGTGCTTCATTGGCTACAGATGGGTTGCACCTGCTGGCACCCTGCTAGGAAGGCAGTATTCACAACAGCAAGACTGGGAACAGTAGATACACAGTCCTATTCCCTGTGTCTTTGACTCAGAACCACACCTATCTGAGTCTGGAACTCAATATGAAGAGAGTGTCCATGATTCAAATACACAAATCCCAGAGACTGATGCGTGCTGTTCCTATCTTTGTGTCCTAGAACAGGGCATCATACTTAGCAGAAATTTAATAAATGATTGTTAAATTGATTGAATGATGAAATTGTGGTTACACTTCCCTGAATCTAAAACTTTTCCTTTATTTTCTCCATTCATTTCTTTGCCTTATTTTCCCCAGATGAACCATTTGCCTTCTGCTGTTTCTCAAGGAAGCCTCACTTTCTATTCGCTCTCCCCCAGCCTCCTGATCAACCACATGATTCTTACATTCAAGAGCTATTCATATATTATCACAGATCACAAACATTGTTGTTACCTGTCATTTTCTATCTATACCATATCCTTATATTACTGTCTCCAAATCTTTATTGCTATTATATATTTGGTAACATTGCTCAGATCTCTCCACCTGTGTATGTGTGTGTATATTGCCCCTATTGTAGGAGATTAGGGCTGAATTTGGGGAGAGGACAAGAAATGGGGTTCCCTGTCCTTAAAACTATAAGAAATGAGGTTCTTGATTCCTTGTATGATCATAATTTTTCCCATGGAGACAACTGAATTCTAGATTGTCTGTATGAGACAGGAGATCCAGCTTTGCCCTTATGCACAGTTGAAGGGAAAAAGCTAAAAATCCTTGGGGAATAAACTATTATAATTCCTTTAGAGGCATGTATTTGTTACCAGAGGGCTAGCCATAACAACAACAATAATAACTAGAAATTATATAGTGCTTTAAGATTTGCAAAGTGCTTTTCAAATATTTTATCTACATAACAACTCCATTTTACAGATGAGGAAACTGAGGCTGACAGGTTAAGTGACTTGCCCAAGGACACACAGCTAGTATCTGAGACTAGACTTGAAATTATTGCTATCATTTATCTGTCAACTTCCCACACATCCATCCATCCCCTCCTACTGCTACAACCCAATTTCTAGCCCTCATTAGTTCTTTAACCTGGATTATTGTAATAATCTCCTAAGTGGCCTCTGCTCTTGTCTCACTTTTCTTCAATCCATATTTCGCACCACTTGCAAAGTAATCTTCCTAAAATAAGCCACATTCTTCTGTTCCCCTGAGAAAAGAAAAAGGAGACCCTTACTAGCTATGTGACCCTGGGCAAGTCACTTCACCCTGTTTGCCTCAGTTTCCTCATCTGTAAAATGAGCTAGAGAAGGAAATGGCAAACTATGCCAGCATCTTTGCCAAGAAAACCCCAAAAGGGGTCATGGAGAATCAGACATGACTGAAAAAAATAAACAACAACATCAGCAAACATGGCTGGAATAGATTTTACCCTTCCCTGTCACTCACTCTACCATCTCCACCACGAACCCTTCTTTAACACCCTTCTTCTACCTCCTAACCTGAAAGCGATCCTTCCCTTCTTGAAATGCTCACATCACTTTCTTTGGAACTCTGTGATATATTGTAAAGTACCTCGATTTGACTCCTGGCTTTGATATTGTCTAGCTTTGTGACTATGTATGGGCAAGTCGTCTAAACTTAGTTTCCTCATCTGTAAAATGGATATGAAAATGCTTTCATTTGTACACTCTCCCTGTATTGTTAGGCTCAATATTTAAGCTGAGCCACCTTTCCCCAAAACATCTTTAATTCCCAAAGTTTCTTTTCTTATAGATCCAGCACCGTTATGCCTAGGCGAATGATTCATGAATCCAAGGATCAAGATAAACCATATTTTAACATTTGCTTGTTAACGGAAGTGTATTGATTACTGTTTTTTCATTTCATTTCCCCCCTGAAACTTGAATGTTCTGTGCTGATTCTACCTTTCTCAGGTAACTAGCTCTCCTGTGTGCATGGACATGAATGGGATGTCTGTCCCTGCTGAGTTCTTATCCCGACACAACTCTGAAGGAATCATCACATTTGTGGATCCAAGATGCATCAGTGTTATTGGCTATCAACCACAGGTCAGTAGGTGATCTGGTACTCATGGTTCATAGCTAGCACTGTTTAGAAAATCCATCTTCCCTAATGTACAATAAAAAGGGCTTATTCTTTGCTAGCAACAATATCAACACAGTGTTGGGAAGCAAAGCTCTTTAAGCAACATGCCTAGTGCAGGTAAAGTATTTTGCTAGGTGAGCCTTGAGATCTTAAGCAACTCTAAATGAAAACCTCTCTTAACCCATGGAATGGCATTATGCATAATAGCTTCTATAATGCCTAAAACACCAAGTTTTTTAGCAGCTATGAATTCTTTGCTCATAACCACATTACTCATATGGATCTTTTATTACTATAGCCTTCTCAGATAAAATCTTGGCTCAAAACTTCTGAGTATCCAAAGTGAATTTATCTTGTCTTTTGGATAAAGTTGATGGTCAAGTAGTTTTATTTCCCATAAAATATGACATTATATTGGAGGGCAGTTAGGTGGTACAGTGGATAGAGCACTGGCCCTGGAGTCAGGAGGATCTGAGTTCAAATCCAGCCCCAGACACTTACTAGCTATGTGACCCTGGGCAAGTCACTTAACACTGTTTGTCTCAGTTTCTCGTCTGTAAAATGAGATAGAGAAGGAAATGGCAAATCACTCCAGTATCTTTGCTGAGAAAACTCCAAATGGTGTTATGAAGAGTTGGACAGGACTGAAACAACTCAACAACAACAAATAACATTCTATTAGCAGAGTGCTACCATGATAATAATCCATTTGTTCAACCACACTGGCCACAAAAGATGCATATTTTTGGGTGGGGGAGGTTTATATTCAGCTACTGTTTTCCCAGTTTTCTCAGTGTAGCTTCAGGCTTAGCTGAATTCTTAGATTTGACCAGGAATTTAATAGCGGCTTGACTATTTTGGATTCACCAAGCAATAATGTCTCCCTGCGCATCCATTTGAATTCAGTGCTTTGACTTTACACTGTTTGATTTCTATGTACAAGTATTCATACATTATGTTAGATATTTTCTTCTAGGATCATGCTTGCTCTTTTGAATAAAACATCAAATAATGGAACTAGGTAGTAAATGTTTCTTAACTACAGAATTGTTTCATGTAGAACAGCATCTTTTCATCCCTAAGAGAGCTACAGTTTCCACATTTAAACAATCACAGTTTTCATAAGCAACACATCCTGTCTTCACTTGGTCATTTTGCTTTCTCTTAATGTTTATTGGAAACATGTTTATTATATTCTGTTCCTCCAAAGCAAACAGAATGTAAAAATCCATCTTCCTGGAAAAAAAAAAACAACAGTTCTTTGGGCTATTAATGCATTGTCTTATACAGGCACTGATCTTGCCGTCAAATATATCTGATTAACGTAGTATTGCTAATAGGAAGTTTCATACAGACACCAAGAGGAGAATTTGCAGCTGTAATTTTAAAGGGCATCTTAGGAGGACTAGTAGGTATAGAAAAGACTGAACAAACAACATTTCCTTACAACAAAGAAATGAAATATGAACAGTGGAAGTTGAAATTGTATACTAAAGCTTTTCTTTTATGTCTAGGATCTTCTGGGAAAGGACATTTTGGAATTCTGCCATCCTGAAGATCAGAGCCATCTAAGGGAGAGTTTTCAGCAGGTACTATCCTAAAAATGAGTCCATAACTAGTGCATAAATCTGACCATTTTTCCATATGGCCAACAGGATGAGTTTGGGTGTATGGTAATGTATGTGTCCATGTCTAGTACATAAATAACTGTCCCCTAATTAATCTTGTACTAACAATAGAGAAAATTTGACTCCATTTAAAATTCATGAAAGTATATATAACAAGGATGTGTTGGTAAGTGTTTAACAAATGACTGTCTCGGAGGGAAAAAGTATGTGTGACATATTCTTACATTTCATCTGCATTAGTACCATTTTCTCCATCACTTTCTTAAACCTAGACAATCACCAAAAATTAACTTAAGTGCTAATTTGTACTGTTTGCTAACTTCCAGGTGCAGATACTCCCACTGAAAATTTAACAATCAGCTCTCATGAACCAGTTCCAGCTGGCTCTAGCACAGCTTTGAATTATATTTAGAAACAAAGAATTGAAAGCTTCCTCAGAAATTATCTGATCAAATCTTCCTACTTGACTTATCTGTGCACATGTCTTCAAGTAGAATGTAAGGTCCTCAAGGGCAAGCTCTGTTTTTCTTTGGGGGGACTTTGCACAGTGCCTTTTATGAAGCAGGTGCTTGGTAAATCTCTATTGAACTGAATCGACTTGGATTGGATTAGATGGATTGAATTTTTAATCAGAAGGAAAACCTGGGTTAGAGTATATATTCTGATTGCCTCAACTGTTTGTTAAATATCTGTGCATTTAAAGCTATGCCTCCCAATATAAAGAACTCTTAACAGTTAATGTTTTCAAGAAAATTTCTGCCTACACAGAGAGGTGTTTCCCACACTTAAAACAACAATGATCCATATATATGAGTGCCTTTAAGGGAAGGCCAAATCTAGAGTTCCTCTGTCCCCATAGGGATCTCTGCCTTTTGTTCTCCAGGTTAGAACTAGGGAAAATTGACATAGAGAAACCACTTCCCATAAGTAGTTCATAATAGGATTGTAGAATTTAGAGAGGCCCTCTAGTTTACCTCCCCACCCCCACCCCATACCTATCCTGTTTTTCAGATGAGGAAATTGATGCCCGCAGAAGTAAAGTAACATGAACTTCATTTCCTAATGTACCACTTATGTTTCCGACCTAGTAAACCATCCCTTGTGACAAACAATGAAAGGTCACTCCTTCCTAGGATTAGCTGTCTAGCTTGTACTCTAGTTCCTGGTGATTTCCCAGCCTTTCAAAGCTTATAGGGTCATAGTCTTCTCTGTTCCAGCTCCAATACTCCCTCTTCTAAGATAGGAAAGAATACAGATACAACAGGGACAGAAGCAACAGCAGGGTCATGAGTTCCTGGCTTCATGTTAGTTGATCTTGGTGGGGCGAGTAAGCTATTGGTACTCTCTCCATCTAGAGGCATACAGCGGTAATTGCTTCCTCACTTGAATGCAATAAGGAAAAGAAAGAACAATTTGGCCAGTTTCTTTTTTATGTGCTCTTAATTCCAGTTCAGCAGCCAACCCAAAGGCCTTTCTTCACCACATAGTAAGTGGACAGGAAGCAGTCATAGAATACTTTTTTATGCTCCAAAGTCCATGTGAGGGATTCTATCAAGCAGAGAATGCAGCATATGCACAGAAGGACTGGTTTCTCATTGACCAGCCCCGGTTACTGCAAAATGAAGGAGCTGGACTCGAAGGTCAAGATGTATAATTCTGTTATCCTTGTTCATTAAGAGAGCCCCTGCTTCCTATAGCCATAAGCAGAAGAGGTACGTACCATCACTGAACTGGAGACATGGAGGTTCAGAGAAAGTTGTGTCAGCAGTGGACAGTGTTGGGCTTGGAGTCAGAAAGACTAGGTTCAAATCTCACCTCAGACACTACTAGCTACATTACCCCGGGCAAGTCACTTAACCCCTGACTGCCTCAGTTTCATTAGCTATAAAATGGGGACAATAGCACGTACATCACAGGGTTGGTATGAAGATCAAATTATATATTTGTAAGTGTTTAGCACAGTGCCTGACACAAAGTAGACACTTTATCAATTCTGGTTTCCTTCCTCCTTCCTAGCTGAGTTAGAATATGGACCACATTTTTTCATAGAGACAGACTTATAAAAAGGGTCACTGCCTGTACTCTCCATCCTGGAAAGAGCAATGGAATAGAAATCAGAGGATCTGATTCTAGCCCCAGTTCTGCCACTAACTCAGTAGGACTGTCACTTTATTTCTCTAGCCCAAGGCTTTGTTCTTCTGTAAGGTCAGTCAGTTGAGTAGGATCATTTCCAATGTCTTCTAGCTCTAAATTTTCTGGTTATAGCACATGGAGTTGTGTTTGTTTTTGTCCTTCATTTTCGAGAAGGACATGACTTGCACTTGACTTTGATTTGAGTGAGGGAGGGCTGTGCAAGGTCACCAGCTTCACTTTCTCCTCCAGAGCCATCTGGATCCAGTGACTAGATATTCATCAGGATGCCTGGAGATGGCCCAGGATGCATTGGGAGACCATGGTCCTTTTAGGCTAAGGCCTTTTCATGCCCATTCAGCGAATAGGCCTCTTTAAGAAGTGAGTCAAGGTGGAGAGGATGTGGGAAAATTGGAACACTGTTACATTGCTGGTGGAGTTGTGAACTGATCCAGCCATTCTGGAGAACAATTTGGAACTATGCCCAAAGGGCTATAAAAATGTGCATACCCTTTGACCCAGCAGTACCACTTCTAGGGCTGTATCCCAAAGAGATCACACAAATAGGAAAGGGACCCATATGTACAAAAATATTTATAGTTTTGCTGTAGCAAAGAATTAGAAATCAAGGGAACGCCCATCGACTGAGGAATGGCCGAACAAGTTGTGATATATGAATGTAATGGAATACTATTGTGCTATAAAAATATTTATAGTTTTGCGGTAGCAAAGAATTGGAAATCAAGGGAATGCCCATCAAATGGGGAATGGCTGAACAAGTTGTGATATGTGAATGTAATGGAATAGTATTCTGCTATAAGAACTGGGGAAGATACAGACTTCAGAATAACCTGGAAAAACCTATATGATATAATGCTGAGTGAGCAGAGCAGAACCAGGAGAACATTATACACAACCACAGATATATGGATTCTGTGATGACTAACCTTGATAGACTTGGTTCCTCTCAGCAATACAAGGTTCAAAGACAACTCCAAAGGACTCATGATGGAGAGAGCTATCTACATCCAGAGAAAGAACTATGGAGTCTGAATGCTGATTGAGGCAAAATGTTTGCTCTCCTTTTTCTTTCTTTTGTTTTTTTTCTCCCTTTTGTTTTTGTTTTTTTGGTTTTGTTTCTTCTTTCTCGTGATTCATTCCATTGGTCATAATTCTTTTTTACAACTTGACTATTGTGTAAATAAGTTTAATGTGAAGTTATATGTGGAATATATATTGGATTCCATGCCGTCTTGGGGAGAGGGGGAAGGGGGGG
>CM053624.1:91079562-91153394 GCA_028646595.1 Phalanger gymnotis
CCAGTCCCCAGCAGCTTTTCCTGCTAACCTACTCTGTTGTCTTTGGTATTTGTGGGTTGAAAAGTCTGGTAACTGCCGCAGTTCACTGATTCAGGGCGCTAGGGTATGTTCCACCCGGCTCTGGCTCCTGGTCTGGTTGGGTCCACGCTGCCCACGCTGGGCTCCACTCAGCTCCGTTCCACTCCACTCCCAGCTTCGTGGGAGCTAGACCTTACCCAGAGACCATGCAGGCTGTCTGGGGCTAGAGCCCTGCTTCCCTATGCTATTTTGTGGGTTCTGCAGTTCTAGAATTGGTTCAGGGCCATTTTTTGTAGGTTTTTGGAGGGACTTGGCTGGGAGCTCATGCTAGTCCCTGCTTTCCAGCCACCATCTTGGCTCTGCCCCCTGCAATTCACTCTTAAGAGACTTTGTTGAGCATTGTGTTGAAGTCAGAGTACTTGCATATCTATCTATTTAACCTAATGGGTCTTATCCAAAAGAGGAAAGAAGGTTAATTTAAATGATTAATTCCTAACCCATGTTGGTTCCTAGCAATCAGTTCATTCTAAATATTCTCAGCCCATATATTTAGTAGTGTGTTCTAGAAATGTGGGGATTTAATATAAATTTGGCAACTCCCAGGTTCTGCCCTCTTCTCCTTTTTTGGGAATCAGAATATTTCCCATTCCTAGAGGCAGCTGGTGGCATAGTGAATCAAGCAATGGGCCTGGAGTCAGGAACACTTGAGTTTAAATCCAGCCTTAGACACATACTAGTTGTATGACCCTGGGCAAGTCACTTAAACTTTGCATCTGTAGAATGCTAAAATACTCATAATAATCATAATGAATAGCAGTAGCACCTACCTGGCAGGATTGTTGTGAGAATCAAATGAGGTCATCTTTGTAAAAGCACTCGGCACAGTGCCTGACACATAGTAGATGCTGTACAAATGCTTGCCCCCCATCTCCACGTTTCCATTCTTTTGCTACCTCTTCTGTTATCCAACTCCAGCTTTCTGGGGCTCTAAGAATAGCATCAGAGGGTGCCACTGCTATAATATTTGTAATTTCTTTTAGCACCTGGAGTGTAATTCTTTTCTACCTAACAAACTCTCTTCTTTAGGTTGTTTTTTTCTTCATCCTTTGACATTAGTGCTTTTGCTATTCCTCATTTCAAGACAGTGCTTAAATTTATTCATTAAAAACTAATGCTTCTTGACTTCTGATTCCTGTGGAATAACTGTGTGTCAGGTGAATGTTAAAGAACATTGATTTCCTTTAAAACTCCTGGGATAGAGAGGACAGGTTGATAGGTTGGCAAGGACAAAGTGAACATGTGATGTGCAAGCATGCACATGCATGCATTTGGGGTTAGGGTTTGGGGATAAATGTTTGGCACTTCTGACCAGGAGTGACTAGTCAATGCAAAGTACCAGAGCAGCCTGGTCCAGTCTCCTTATTCTACAGTTCTTTTGCATCTGCTGTCATTAAACCCTTCAGTATTAGCTATGCATGGTTTCTCTTGCTTAGGAATGTACAGGCATTCCGTGGTTTATTTTTTTATAACATTGCAGTAAAAAAGTTTAAGGAGCCTCCTACAGTGCTCTTCTCAGCATGAGGAAACCTCTCAGAACAGTGCCTTATGTCCCATGGCCACTCAACAAAAGCAGTGCAAACAAATGGACTCCAGGCCCAGGAAACCGGTGTCCTGACTGTGCTGAGAGTCAATTTCTTGCAGTTCGACAAGGCAGTTCAGCTGGAGAGGTGGAAGACCTTGTTTCCTTCAGTGTTAACCCCACACAGGACTGGGGCCAAGAACAAAAATCTTTCAAGTTCAGATTGTTGGATGGAAGACAATTTCTGAGCTCTGTGAGATTTAAGTTGTTTTTAATTCCTGTCGTTGTCCTAGAGGCATAGAAGAAGCACTCATTGTGTAATGTAGGCTCACTTTGAGCTAGCAAAACACTTTTAAAATTAAATATTTTCTCCTAATATAACTGGTTAAAATTAAGGATAACTGGTGGAGAGAAGTTTAAAAAAATAAATAATAATGCTACTCACAAGTAGATTCCATAAGGAGGCAAAATTCTTACTGGTACTTTGAATAGTGAATATCCATGAATAAATGAATGAATGTATCAATGCAAAAGCATTACTAAGAACTTAGTTTGTGCCAAGCACTGTGCTAAGTGCTCAAAACACAAACACAAAAGTGAAGAGGATTTCTGCCACCTTCCAAGAGTTTAAATGATAATAGGAGTAGAGAATACACAGGGCAGGGTAGCGGCCAGGGAGGGATTTTTAGTTTAGAAAATTAAGGTGATAATTAGCAGAACTCTGTGTAAGGAGACTGACACAGAACCATACGGAAGCAGACTGACATATACTTTCCAATAAAGATGGCAGTGCTGATTGGATTATGGTTCCAGAAATAGAAAATGGGGGACCATGGGAGAGAGTAAGGCCTCTGGCCAGAAGATGTTTGAGGAGTGAAATGAACCATGTGTAACAACGATGTGGCTACCAGCTGCTGTTGAGGTGTAAGACCCAACAAGACCAGCAACAAGAGCTGCCAGCACAGGTTCTTTGATCTGCTTCTCTAAGGAAAGCAACTTTGAGGGGCTTACAATCTCAGTTTAAACAAACATACATGTATTATTCACTATTATTCACTTAGTTCAGGAGGAAAAGCCAGCACCCTGAACTTCAGAGCAAATACAAACAGAAATTATAAGCAGAGACAATATAAACAGAGCAAATAACATAATTCAACAGACAGGCTTTGTCTGATCAAGACATCACATACATAGTTACCAAAAAGCGAAGCACTAACACCTGGGTTTTTTTCAAAACTGGGGAGCTCTTAACATTGGCTACCCAGAGTCTTGTCTGATCAAATCACAGGACACTCTTCCAGTGAGTGAGAGCCCCCAAACCAAATGCTAACCTCTGAGTTTATATAGTTTTCTTAGGGCCCTAAGGCTTCACACCTAATCAGCAAAAGGGTATGGGCCTAGGGCTTTGCACCTAGTAAGACTTAATCAAAGGCACTTGATTATTTTAACATTCTAAAAGAGAAAACAGTTAAAAAAAAAAAGTCCCGCCCTGCTTAACATTGCACCACGGCAAGAGGAACCAGCCCAGTCATAGTGGACCCAGGAGGCACTCACTAATGCCACTTGCCTTCCATTGCTGGAGCCCAAGTGCTAGAGTTTCTAGACTTAAAGGTTAACTCCTCCAGAGTATGGTCTTAAAGTTATAAATAGGAAACTTTTAAGGCAACCTCCTGATTTCTCTGATCTGAAGACTGGGTATCATAAAGCTTTATAAAGTAACTCTCCGTAGGTTCATGGAATCACAGAATGTTAGAGATGGAGGAATCTTCAAGATCTCTTAATGTACAGGCCAAGGGAGGAAAGCAATTTGGCCAAAGTCATATAGCTAATTAGTGGTGCATTTGGGACAAGAACCTTCATCTCCTGGCTTCACATCCAGTGTTCCTTCTGCTATTTCAAGCTACCTGGAATGAGTGGAGAATTTGTTTCCCTAAGCCCACAGAAATCATAGAGTTGTTTCCTCTGTGTAGCTGTAAAGGCTATATTGATGTGCCTACAGAATTGGAATGAAAAAATTATCATGATATCCTGTACAGAGAAAATGCATGCCAATCCAAAGTTAGGCATTTATTCTGAATATATTTAAGCTAAAAAAAAGTCAGTGGGTATTCTAGGCTTGCATATAACATTAATCCAGACTATATTCTTGAAAAGTGGAATTTGTAAAACTTTTTTTGAGGTAGGAACAGATTGAGGTAATAAAATATGAAAAAAATGATTCTATAATATTCAGCAAAGCTCTGTATTACAGGGAATGGATAGAAAGTGCTGTCTTTTCATTTTACTGGGATTTAACCATATTTCGTTCAGATTATAAAAGGAACAGGAAGACCGCAAAAGGTTTGGTTTGCAGTACACCCAAAAACTTGGCATATGATGTATCCTTTAGAGGAAAATTCGACAACAAAAACCTTATTTGTGCTATTTCAGCACATCTCTGCTGTTGTTTTCTTGCTCTAGAAATTTGATAAGTTCCAAATATGGCCTTGATATTTTCCCAAGTAGGACATTGAAAGGGATTTGATTTCTTATGGACTTGCTCATTTTTTAAATGGGGTTAAGAGAAGTGGGAAGAGGAGAGGGCAGGTTGTGTTATTCAAAGAACTGTCATTAGCTAACTGATAGTCAAACCCTAAAAGCTGAGTATATACATGCAAAAGTGAGAGTCCTTGCTCTCAAATAGCTCACATTCTAACTGAAGAGATACCACATGTAGGAGAGTGATAGCCAGGAAGTGTTTGGGTTTGGAAAGGTGCAGGGATGGTAAATGGAGCCATAGGGGAGTTCCATGACATGCCCTTTCCAGGGCAAATGGTACTCTACTGGGTCCTTGAGAAGTAGCAGGACAAATGTCAAGAAGATGACTTGGGCCAGATAGATATACTATCATACATTTTTGTTTAAAAACAGCATGTTCTGATAGAAAATGCTATCCACATCCAGAGAAAGAACTATGAAGTCTGCATGCAGATTGAAGCATACTATTTTCTCTTTTTTTTTGTTTTTTCTTTCTTGTGGTTTTTCCCTTTTGTTCCTATTCTTTCATAACATGACTAATGTAGAAATATGTTTAATATGATTGTACATGTATAACCTATATCAGATTACGTGCTATCTTGGGATGGAGAAGGAGAGGCGGGGGGCAGGAATTTAGAATTCAAAATCTTATAAAAGTGAATATTGAAAATTAAAAATAAATAAATATATAAATTTAAATATAAAAAAAGAAAAATAAAATAGAATGAGAAACAGCATGTTTTTTTTCTAAAATGAGTGAAATTTTAAAAGGGACAGCTCCTTCAAAAATGGCTGCTGATAAGGTCTGTATCAGAGGTCAGAAAACAAAATTGCAGAAGTTAGCAAAGAAACAATCACGTGTTCATTTCAGGCTTCCTGATCAGAGCAAGAGTTGAATGTCTTACTTGAAGCTGATTTTCAATGAAGTCTCCTTTCTTTTTTGGAAGAGGACCTCCATAGGAATTCACACTGTAGAAAAATGGTGTGGTAGAATATGGAAAGAACCTTGGACTGCAAATAAGACCTAACTTCAAGGCCCAGCCCCAATGCTTATAAACTAAGCAAAGAAGTCAGAGAAAACTCTCAGCCTCAGTTTTCTCCACTGCAGATAGGGATGATACCGTAGCATATATTTCACAGGATGATTATGAGGAAAACTCTTTGTAGACCATTAATTTACCCTATTTCTAAGTTTATAGTTTATACCAAAGATCTGTGGTTTTATTAGTGGGGCTATTCTCTGTGAAGTCTGGATTTAATCAAAGGATTGCACTTGAGGACCTAGAGGGCCACATGTGGCCTCAAGGCCACGGATTCCCCACTCCTGGGTTAAACCGCAAAGCATCACAGAAAACGTGAGCTATTGTTATTTCTATTATCATCAGCCCTTAGTGTGTATATATGATGGGCACTACTGCTGATAAAAAGCCTTGAAAGTTCCTGATCCCTACACTAGACAATTTTTTTCCAGTTACTTCCATTTATAAGCTTCCACTGTGCCACAGTAAATAGGGTACTGGGCCTGGAATCGAGAAAACTTGAGTGAAAAACAAGCCTCAAATATGTACCAGCTGTGTGGTCCTGGGCAAGTCACTTCACCTGTATCTGCCTCTCTCTGCCTTGGTTTCCTCATTTGTAAAATGGGGATAATAATAGCACTTCCCTCAAAAGGTTGTGATGATGAAGTGAGATATTTGCAAAGCTTTAAAGCACTCCAAGAATACTAGCTTTTATTATTAGCAGGTTGTTGGTTAGTCATTTCAGTCACATCTGACTTTTTATGACCCCTTTTGGGTTTTGTTTTTGGCAAAGATGCTGGAGTACTTTGCTATTTCCTTCTCCAGCTCATTCTACAGATGAGGAAGCTGAGGCAAACAGGGATAAGTGACTTGCCCAGGGTCACATAGATAGTAAGTGTCTGAGGCCTGATTTGAACTCAGGAAGATGTCTTCTTGACTCCAGGCCTGGTATTCTATCCACTGTGCCTCCTAGCTGCCCCATTAGCAGGTTAAGAAGATGATAAAAGTACCAGGACCTAATTGGGCTCACTGTTTTTGACTGTGGGTTGGAGGGTGGAATGATTCAACAGAGGAATTGTAACATCCATCTAGAAGACTTTCTTGGGAATGATGTTGACATTTGTCAGTTTCCCTTTTTGCTTTTAGGACCAGAAAAGGAGATTAGGCAGTACTAAATATTTAGAGAATCCTTTTTGAGTCCTGCCTTGATGGGAGATGCATTAAGTCTCTCTTCTGGAGACAGGCTGGTTGTAAACCATATTCCAGTGACCTAAGTAATGATCTCTTATCTCTCATCTTGTCTCTAGTAACCTTACACCAGACATTCTTAGCCTTTTTGTGTTGTACACTCCTTTAGCAGTCTGAGGAAGCTTAGGAATCTATTCTCAGAAGAATATCTTCAAATGTATAAAATAAAATGCACAGGATTATAAAAGAAACCAATTATCTAAAAATATAGTTCACAGACTCCCAGATTAAGGACTCCTGATTTACAGAGAAATTGCTGACCACCTCATCTTGAATTTAATTTAGATTTAAGAGGCGGGTTGAAAAAGAAAAAAAAAGATTAAAAAAGAAGGAAGGCTCTTCAGAGCCTTCCAAGGGCATGTCTCCCTATTAGCTTCCTTCTTAACTCTTAGCTTTTACTGATTAGGGGACTTTGACATTGAAAGATTAGGTAAATTAAACATCATTATTTTTATTACCAGTTGTCTTTTTTCATATAATGACTAGATCAGAGGTGTCAAACTTACACCCCACAGGAACTAGACTAAAATGCAGTTGGGAGATATTTAATAAAACAAATAAAATGCAACATAAATTAATGTTAATTTGTTGTTTTCTAAGTCAGCATATAGATCTCAGGGATCACTTTCTGTTTGAGTTTGATAGGACTGGACTAGGTAGTAATAGATACAGTGCTGCTGCCCTGTTCTAATAGTTCTCCTGAGCCATTTGGGTGGTCTGGGCTTATTCTTAAGAGCTAACTTTAACTAGAAATCTAGTTGCATTTGCAGGAATTACCTTTAAGGGTGGAGCTTTCAGCCTCCCCTCGAAAGCAGTCTGTTAAATCAAGAAAGTTATTGTGGAGTGAGAGGCCTATTTAGAGAATCTGAGAAGTATATTGTTAAAATTTCACAACTAGCTCTCAAAAGAAAACTGTATGAAAGACACATTTTTAAGTTTAATCTGCATTATTAACATTTTCTTAAGGCTAGACCATTGATAAAATGATAAATCAAATCTTGATTTGCAGTGTTTGCTGTTTCCTGAGGTGTAAATGTTAACACTGAAAATTTAACTCTGGAGCGGACTCCAGCACACTCCTGAAAGGACTTGAGGCAGCAAAGAAGGAGGGGAAATGGCATCTATTATCCTGTGCCTGGGACATAGTCAACCTGCTGGCTTATCCCCGTCACCGTTGTTGCTTTCTGTTCCCCATAAATTGATAGATAGATAGATAGATAGATAGATAGATAGATAGATAGATAGATAGATAGATAGATAGATAGATAGATAGATAGATGCTTTGATAGATTTACTATCTCATTGGCAACAAGTACTCCCTCCACTAATTAAGATTACGACCCATCTATGCCTTCACATTTTGTACAATTCTTGCACATACCCTTTCTTAGCTTCTCCGTGGAAGAACTACCCAATACACTGGAGACCTTCCTCTGGGTCTTTTAATATTTTGTATATTTCGGTGCAGCCCTAAGGCCGTCCATCTCTTATATTTCACTGTTTTGCTGCATTTAACCCACATTCCTCCTTTTCTACGAATATATGTCATGAATGATATCTTCTCTATTGCTTATTTACTAGTCACATTTAGTAATATGCTACATAGGCTTCTTAGACCACCCCTACATTGCAATAAAAAGATCACTGAGGGCCAAACCAGAACAGGGATTTAAGCTAAAAGGTCTAGATGCTAGGGGCTAATGTGGCTACCTTACAACTTAAAGCTTGTGGCAGTTGTCTTGAAGATCATAGAAGGTAAGATTCTTCAAATAAGCTCTTACCATTCAGCTCTAGCTTTAGGCATTAAAGTCTCACATTTTGTAACTAGGAAGGTGTTGTTGTTGAGTCATTTCAGTTGCATATGACTTTTGTGACTCCATCTGGGTTTTTCTTGGCAGAGATATTGGAGTGGTTTGCCATTCCTTCTCCAGCTCATTTTACAGATGAGGAAACTGAGGCAAACAGGGTTAAGTGATTTGCCCAGGGTCACACAGCTAGTAAATGTCTGAGGCCAGATTTGAATTCAGGAAGATGAGTCTTTCTGACCTCAGGCCTGTTGCTCTATCCTCTGTGCCACCTACCTGCCCAGGATAGTGGTTAGAGGTGATAATAAAAATTTTTAAAAACCACATAGCAGAACATTACTGACAAAATAAGTGATATAGACAATAAATGACAGAATTCTTGAGGATGGAGTGGTGAGTGTGGATCTGGGAAGATCTGACAGCGATACTGAGCTGTCCCATGGAAGAAAGGTAGGATTTCTATTGGCTAAAGGGGTGAGCAGATATGATTTTGGGAAAATATAAAATACAGTGCTAGTTTTTTAATGCCATGTGATTCTTTAATTTAGTGAGAGCATAAAAATTAGCATAATTATACTTCAGCAATTCAAAAGATCAATGATTCATCAGTGTGGCTACTCCCTCCCTTAACCTCCCTTAGGTTGTACACCTTCCACGCTTTAGTATATAGTCCCATCAGTCCATACAGTCCAAAAAATTCATCATTTGGGGTCTAACCTTCTGGTGATAGCAATTATTTTATGTTCATTCATTTAAAAAGGGTTGGGTCTACTGAAAAGAATTAGTTTTCACCAAACTTGCCAGTGACCTGCTAGACTCTATAAGATACCAAGTGACTGGATCTATAGGAGAGAAAGAATAGGGAAAGGCTAATAAAAGTGAGATATTCTAAGTTTCAGTATAAGCCCGTGATTTGAAGAACATTGCCATGTTCCCCTTCCCTAGTGTTCTAGAGAGAAGCATGGCTCAGTGGAAAGAACTGGATTTGAAGTCCGAGAACCTTCATTTGAATCCAGCCCTGCCATTATTAGCTGTATGTCTTGATACTAGTTACTTAGCCTTACTGAACCTCAGTTTCTTCCTCTATGAAATGTGGGAGTTGGGATTAAGGGATCTCTTGGGGTCCCTTCAGGATCTAAATCTATGATCCTATGATTTTAGTCCTTTAAAAGATGATTCTCAATGTAGTTTTATGGAAAATGAACATGTAATTTTCAGAATACATGCCTTTAAGAAATGTTTCATTGCAGGAGATTGATTCTTGTCTTTGTCTATCTTTGTTGGGAAGAACAAGTTTGCATGATACCTGTCTTATGTTGAAGAATAGAGAAAGTTATAATCAATTTCCAAATGTACCTTTTCTAATAATAATAATTGCAGCTAGCATTAGTATAGCATTTTTAAGGCTGACAAAGCACCACACATGTTTTCTCATTTTATATTTTTTCATAACTCTTCTTTCTCTCCGTGTTTACAGACAGCTTCAGCAACAGCAGGCCGAACTCGAAGTACACCAGAGAGATGGGTTGTCATCTTATGACTTATCTCAGGTGAATTTTGATATAACTCTTTACTGGTCTTTAAAGCAGCAATGGAACACGTCCATGTCAGAATCATTCCTATACTTAATTTTTATCTTTCCCAAGGGGTGATATTGCTTTGGCCACCCTCATTGGGCCAGAGGATGATTTTCTTCTGGTGGGCTGCTCTGGTGGCGCCATTCAGAATGGAACCACCAAAGACTTAAGGACTGGACCAGATGAATAACAGTTAACAATAGTGAATCACCTCACTTGTGTTTCCAATAATAAGGGTAACAACCAGTTGCTTAATCTAAAGTCCAAGCAAAGTGTTACAAAACAATTTTCTAATCGTCCCACATTAGAACCTACTTAGCTCCTCATCTGCACCACTTTATCTCTCCTCTTCCTTTTTTCTGTACGTCTCTCCCTAATCATGTATTTCTTTTTCCTCTTCTCCCTCTGTCTCTCTCCCTTCTCTCTCCTCTACCCCCATCTACACTTATTAACTGGCTACACACAACATGGAACTGAAGAGTCTCTTCTGAGTATTTATTGTATTTATAACTTTGTGTTCCCACTTCATAATTTTAAAAGCAAATAAATCGAGCATTTGGTCTTTCTCTCCCTAAGGGGGAAGTTGGTTTTTTAATCCTTTGTTGCCCTTATTTGACTGTGAGTTTTAGCTTGGTTCAGTAGCACTCAGGGAAAAAAATATTCCTGACAATTGTTTAAAGAATAAAACAATACCAATATCTAGATAGAAAGAGAAATCTAAGAACAAAGAATTGGCAATCATTAGTAGCCACTACAGAGAGATTGTCTGTGTCAAGTTGTTGGAATGTTGTTATTTTCTTTCGTATATTTTAATAGGTACCTGTCCCAAATATACCAGCTAATGTTCATGAGACTGGAAAGCCAGTAGAAAAGGCAGACGCAATCTTTTCCCAAGAAAGAGATCCTCGGTTTGCAGAGATGTTTGCTGGAATAACTGCATGTAAGTAGCCTTTAGAATTGTTTTTTTATTTATTTACTTTATTTTTTTAAGCAATAACTGTTAGAGCTACCACTGGTGACTCAGAATTCTGCTCCTAGAAAGCACACAATGTGACTGTAAAATCCATTCTCAATTTAAACAGTAAGATGACCAGATGACCATAACTTTTCACCAGGAATGGAAAAAAATGGATGGAGAATTTGAATCTCTCACAATTGGTACTTTTTGTTTTGGCTGCTGGGCAGAGAAGCAAATTACCAAGGTTTTCAGAGGTTACAAGGGATAGTTTATTCCTCATTGCAGCTGGCCAGACTCACAGCTTTGTCGGGTACCCAGCAAACTGCAGGGCGGATAATTAAATTGGTTAAAATCTTCCCTGGATTTTCTCAAGTTGCTTGAGGTGTGAGCAGTTGTCCTGATAGGACCAGCTGTGAAGCAAAGATCTGCTATAGCCTGACAGCTCTGGGGATGATTTTAAGGAAACCCCTAGGCAAAAATTCTTCAGTTTTATGGATATTGGCAAGCTCTGCTCAGGGGCAGGGGAGAAAGGCATCTTTCTGCTTCAACGCTGGAGTTCTTGTGTGACAAGAACAAAATTAGTGCTGCCTTTTTTGCCAATTTAGTTTTCCAAAGACCATGCCACATTTCCTTCTTTTTTTTTTTATTTGGAAAAGAAAAAATGTAAAAGATAGTTTTATATGTTGTTGTTATTTGGGCAGTTTGGGAGTATTTTTTTTTGGTGGGCAGTACTTCTCTTGTCCCCTTTTGAAACCAAAGTCTCTCTCTCTCTTTTTTTCCCCCCATCTCTTTTGGCTTTTTTTTTTTTAAATAAACTCTGCTAAGTAGCTTGGAATGAAGGAAGAGATTCCCCATAGGGCTCCCAGCAGGGGGCAGTGTTCCAGCCTATGAGACCTCCATACAACTTGACCTTTCCTTAACTGCCTGATCCCCATCACTTCTGTTCTGTTTATTTGCTTGAAAGATTGAATGTTCTGGGACTTCTCCTGTTGTGAGACAGGAACCCAAGCAGGGCAACTCAACTCCCACCCCAGGCTCCGGAGCCTGAAACAACAGGAGCCCAGGCAGGGTGGTTCAATTCTCTCCCAGGCCCTGGAGCTTGAACCCAGGACAGTCCTACTTTAGAGGGGCTTCCAGAAATTCTGATGTAGAAGAGAATGGGTGGGGTCTCAGAGCCCAGCAGGCCCTCAGTTCAGGGGGAGGACAACCCCAGGTTCTGATGCATGCCAGTGTTCTTACATTCTACCCCAGTACAAACTACAGTTTCTAATCCTGGTGCTGAGGGAACAGCTCGTGAAACCTAATCAAGTCTTCTTAATTATTTGTTTAAGAATAAGAGGAGAATTTTTCCCAGAAGACATGTGATAAAATATCAAACAAAAATAAAAGGGAAGATTTGAGTTTATATAGCTTTGGTGCTTCTGACCTTAACACTTTTTTTTCCTTTTAATTTTATTGGAAAAAATAAATTGGAAAAAAATTTAGGGGAAAAAAACTGGGTTGCAATAAAGGGCCAAAATCTTATTTCAGATCATAGGATTTAGAGCATGAAATGACCTTTGAGATTATCTGTCTCAAACCTACTACCCACCTATTTATTTTTGGAAATTAATGGTCAAGGAGAATCAAATTGCCCAAGGTTACATAAGTAGTGAATAAAAGATCCAGGATTCAACTATAGGCCCTCTGATTCCAAATCTAGTGTTGAATCTGAAAGCCAGCATCATTGACAGGAAAGACTCACAAGATATTTAACACTTCCACATACACAAAAATATATCACATTACTGCACACGGTCCAATTAAAAGAGCACTGAATGGGATTCCAAGGACGAACATTCAAGTCCCAGCTATAGTACTTAGCTACTGATGAGACCTTGGACAATGTGCAATAATGGTGGTAGTTATAGTCATAGTCATAATGGTACTAATAATGAGATAACATTTCTAAAGTGGTAGCATGGTGCCTGGCACATAGTAAGTGCTCTATAAGTGTTAGGTGGTAGTAGTAATGGTGGTGGTAGTAGTAGTAGTAGTAGTAGTAGTAGTAGTAGTAGTAGTAGCAGCAGCAGCAGTGGTGTGGTGGTAGCGGCAATAATGTGATAATATTTTTTAAAGGCTTAATATAGTGCCTGGTACATATAAATATTAGTAGTAGCATTAATGAGATATTTGTAAACACTTAGCACAGTGTCTGGTACATAATAATAGTAGGTGCTAAATCAATGTTAGGTGGTTAGTAGTAGGAGAAGAAGGAGGAGGAGGTTTATAAAATGCTCAGCATAGTGCCTGGCACATAGTAGGCCCTATACAAACGTTAGCTAGAAGTAGTAGTAATAAACATTTACCTTATAGCATTTACGTACAGCACTTTTAAGGTTTACCAAGTGCTTTACGTGTTATCTCATCTTTACAACAACTCTATAAGTGCTATTATTATCCCCATTTTACAGATGGGAAAACTGAAGCGCAGAGGTTGTAACTCGTTGGGAAAAGTGAGGTGTTGGACTTCACAATCTCTGAAATTCTTTTGGTTCTAGGTCGGAGTATCAGAGGTTTAGAAGTGGAAAAGAACTTAGTCCAACCCCTCATTTTACATCTGAAGAAATTGAGGCAGAGAGGGGTTAAGTGATGTTCCCAAATGATTCCAGGTAGATTGGAGAGGTGAAGACCAGAGGTTAAGCCCCAAGGTGCAAAGTTTTTTCGATGGGAAATTGGGAGAAATGAGGTCTGGCATTTTTACTAATGTATGAAAATGTATCTATTCAAGCTTCAGACACTTTTTTTTTCCTTTTGCACTGACCTTGGAATCAGAAGAACCAGGTCCAAGGGCCAATTCTGTCACTAATTTGAACTGACCAAAAGTCACTTGACTTCTGAGCCTCGCTTTTCCTCATCTGTAAAATGAAGATAATAATACGTGCAGTACCGCCTCTAAGAGTTATTATTTAGAAAATGCTTAAAGCATTTTATAAACATGGATTTATTATTATTGCACCCAGAGTTTCAGGCCTTTAAGTCTCACAAATTAGATTCTCAAAGGATAAAACCAAATTGTATTTGTTAAGAATTACATTTCAAGTTCAAAATCTGAGCTGTATTTCAAATTATAATGCTAGAAAAATAGTAACTAGCAATTATTTATAGCATTTTGGGGTTACAAAGTACTTTATAACGATCTCATTTGATCCCTGCAACAACTCTGGGAGGTAGATGTTTTTAATTATCCCCATTTTACAGATGAGGAAACTGAAAATGGCATTGGGTGAAGTGACTTACCCAAGGTCACACAGCTAGTAAGTGTCTAAGGCTGGATTTGAACTTAGGTCTTCCTGACTTCAGGTCCAGAATGCTATTCACTGAGTCACGCACGTCAGTTTATCCAGTCCTCTGTTTCAACAACAATTCAATAAACACGCATTAAGCTCCTATTATGTGGTAGGTACTGGAGATACCAAGAAGAAATTAAAGAGATCAATCAGCCCTCATGGAAGCGGCAGCCTAAAAGATTATCCCTAACCCAGCTGGCTTTGTTAGATGTCCATTCAGCTTTTTAAAATGTCTAGGAAAGTTACTCTTTAGCCCTCGCTGATAGCACAGTGTGGAATCTCAGAGATCCACTATTTTTTATTCATGACACATAGATTTGAGGGATCTGCACTGGGCTAGAGCTACCTGAGATTAGAGGGAGAAGAGAAAGTTTTTTTCTCAGTTTGGACCAGTCAGAAATTTAGAAATAGAATTAAGAGGTCCAAAGAAGTACTCTCAACTGCTCTGAAGGAGAGCCAGAATCCCTCTTCATTCATTTCAGTTGTACCCAACTCTTTGTGACCCTATTTGGGGTTTTCTTGGCAAAGATCTTGGAGTGATTTTACCATTTCCTTCTCCAGCTTATTTTATAAATGAGGAAACTGAGGCAAATAGGGTTATGTGATTTGTCCAGGGTGAAACAGCTAGTAAGTATCTGAGTCCAGATTTGAACTCAGGTCTTCCTGACTTCTGACCTGGCACACTATCCACTGTGCCATCTCTACCCCACCTGAATTTAGTACCATAGAATTTAGAGCCAGGAGAGGCCTAAGAGATCATTTAGTTAAGGCCCCTCATTTTCTTTATGGAGAAACCTAGGACCAGAGAGGCTAAGTGATTTGGCCTATGCCACCCAGGTGGTAAGCAGCAGTGATAGCATTCAAACTTCAGGGGAATCCCAAAGCAAACTCATTTTTGAAACTGCAAGAACAATAGTAGGCTGAGGCCTCTGGAGCAGCTATCCATGGGGCAGTCTAAGGAGACTAGGCTTCTAGAAGTACTTTATGGTCTGAGATATGGACCTGATGTTGAAACACAATCATCTACAGACACATAAAACCTCTCATTAGTAAGAAGAGGGGAATAAAATAGCACAGTGTTTGCCCTGGTTTTCTCATCGTGACCATTTTGCTTTTTCTCAATTTTTTTCCTTAGAACTAAGTTAAATCTCTGCTGTTACAATAGGCAAATTTTCCATGGTTATTGTTTCAGTTGAGACCCCTTTTCTGTATGAGGTTGTTCATGCATTTAAAGAAAACTGTTAAATGGTCCTCATCCTGTATTTCTTTCCCTTTCTCTGGGCAGATCTGATTTATGTACATATGTGTAGGATTCTTATTTCATTAATGTAGCTACTCTCTACTGACACCAAGGGACAGCTAGGTGGCGCCACAGTGCATAGAGCACCAGGCCTGGAGTAGACTCCTCTTCCCAAGATCAAATCTGACCTTAGACACTTAATAGCTCTGTGAATCTGGGCGAATCACTTAACCCTGTTTGCCCCAGTTTCCTCATCTGTTAAATGAGCTGGAGAAGGAAATGGCAAACCACTCCAGTATTTTTGCCAAGAAAACCCCAAATGGGGTCACGAAGAGTCAGACACAGCTGAAACAACTAACTAACTAATGCTAATCTGTGCCCTATGACATTTTCTTAAGGGGGGGAAATATAAAATCATCCTGCTGTGGCCAGTCTGGTGATGAGCCTTTCCAAACTTAGCTATGCTGGTCCTCAGATGAGAGTCTTATTATTCAATGCTGGCCCCAAAACAAAACCTTTCCTGTCCAGTCAGACCTCATACTACAATGCCATAGACCTAAAAGAATAAGAATAAAACCCAGAATCACTATGGCATGAAAGTTAGAACTTTGGTGGAGACTGAATGTACCTGCCAAATTTTTAGTCATGGAAACTAGAGTCAAATCTCAGTCACTGTTTCACCTTGGGCAAAGTTAAGTCACCTCTCTGTGCTCTCTCTTTCCTGATCTGTTAAATGAAGGGATTGAACTAGGTGACCTCAAAGGTCGTTTCTAGCTCTAAATCTATGTACCTGTGATCACATGTAATGAAAGGAAGTAGGATGTGAAGACAAAAAAGCAACAGATTGAGACAGTCCCCAGTTAATGGAACCCTCAGATAACTCTTCCTGTTGAGTGGCTGCAGAATGCAAAACTCTGTACTAAATGCAAAACCTTGGACTAAAGTCCCTCTTCTCAGGGATTTTCTAGTCTGTCTCAGGAGGTGGAACACACACTGTATAACATGATTGTGTGTAGAGGTGTAAAAAGAGATGAGACTCCTGAGATATAGGAGTCGGGGGAATATGGAAGAAGGAGAGAAGGATCTTGCATCGCCACATTTTAAAAAGCAGAGACAGTATCCTGTGAAGATGGTCACCTCTCAGGCTAAGTACACTGTATATTCTTGGTAGCGATACCTTCTATCTCCATTCTCAGCTATGGGGACCTTCTTTACTTACCAGGCAATGGCTCATTTCATTGCTCTCCTATAACAGTCTTCCTTGGTTTTCCTAGCCGAGAAAAAAATGATGGCCTCCGCCTCAGCAGCTGGGAATCAACAGCTTTACTCACAAGGAAGCCCATTCCAGCCAGGACACTCCGGAAAGGCATTCAGGTACGGTACTAGAGGGAAGACCAAGGCTATGGGTTAGAAGTCCATTCTTTTTTATAAATGTGGCCAGTGTCGGTAACTGGCCCACAGGGTCAGCAAGTGGCTTCTTGAGGTGGGTTTTATGTTTGCTTGGGTCTTGTTTTTTTAATGTCTATATTTCTGACCTTTCAATGCAAACAGAGTTGTGGTAATTAGCAATTTATTTGTAGATATATGGTGTTTTGTTTTGTTGTTTCAGTCATGTCCAACTCTCTATGACCCCATTTGGGGTTTTCTTGGCAGAGATACTGGAGTGGTTTGCCATTTCCTTCTCCATCACATTTTATAGCTAAAGAACTGAGGCAAACTAGGTTATGTGACTTGCCCAGAGACCTATAGCTAGTAAGTGTCTGAGGTCAGATTTGAACTCAGGAAGATGAGTCTTCCTGACTGCAGGCCCAGCACACTATCCACTGAGCCACATAGGTGTTTAGTATTACTGATTCTTCTTCCTTCTGTTTGAAAGCAGTTTGCAAAGAAGCTGTAACATTACCTACTCCAGACGCATGATGCAAGCAGGTCAATATTAGGCCTTGTTTTTGCAGCTAATTATATGTTTCTGTGTATTCCATAGCTTGATACCATTCAAGACTATAATTAGTGCTGTCTTTTGGCAGGATCCATGACCTTGGATAGGGACAAAACTGGAAATCCTGTAGGTAAACCTTACAAAATTATAGGTGTTAACATGCCTCTCCAACTCCTCCTGAAGGTTTCTTAAATATTGCAACTCTTTAGCATCAGCAAATATTTATCAGGCACCTACAATTCACTGCTCAGTGGAATACAAAGAGGTTTAAAGCATGATCTCTGATCTCTGGTAGCTTACCAACTAATTGAGGAGATAAAACGTGCACAAAAAGAAATGAATAAAAAATGCAAGGTAACCTCTCACTTACAATCTGGCTTCCAAACCTACCACAGAACTAAAACTGCTTTCTCTAAGGTTACCAGTGATCCCTTATTTGCTAAGCCCGATGCCCTTCTCTTGGTCACTATCTTTTTAAATCTTTCTAAAGAGTTTGACACTTTGACCAACCACCATTCCCAGATACTCTTCCCCCCTGGGTTTTTGTCACACTTCTCTCTCTTGGTTCTCCTACCTATTCTCAGTCTCCTTTTCTGGATCATCATCCCTGTCCCACTCCCTATTCATGAGTATATCTCAGGGGCTTTGTCCTGGACCTTTTCCTGTCCTTTCTCTATTCTCTCAGTAATCTCACCAGCTCCCAAATTTCATTTCATTCTATGCAAGTGTCCCCCACATCTCCAGCCTCCATCTCCCCTGAGCTCCAGACTCACTTAACTGATCACCTGCTAGATGTGTCCACCTAAATGTTCTACTGGCCACTCAGCATATCTGAAACATATCTCATTATCTTCTCCAAAATACCCAACTATTGTTCCTAATTTCCCTGCTTCTGTCAAGGGCACCACCATCCTCACAGGAGCTGAGATTTGCTACATTGGAATCATACTTGGCTTTCACTGTCTCCCCTCTCTCACCCCAACTCCATCTGTCCAATTGGCTAAGTCTTGTCAATTCCATCTCCACAACATACCTTATATATCTATTCCCTTCTTTCCACTCACAGAGTCACCAGTTGTGCTCAAGCTCTTGTTACCTCTCCTACTTGAATGGTCTCCAGTCACCATTCTAAAGCACAATTCTGATCATGCTGCTCTCCTTCTCAAGAAACTTCACTGGCTCCCTTCCACTGATAGAGTGGTAGTGGAGGAAGAAATGAATGAGAGTGAAACTGAAAGACCCCAACCACACAGAGTCACAGTTTGGAGAAACTTCTTTCATTGGGCTTTCTTGCATTTAATAGAACAGTCACATAAGGTGACAATACTGTCAGATTTACATTGGCTTTTTTATGTGGAAGGAAAGAGAATAGGAAGAGGTTTAGTAAATTTGATGTAGAATTTGCTAAGTGGAATATTGGAATGATGCTTCACACTATTAGAAGAAGGAAGCATTTTTAAGTAATCAGTGCAAAAAGAATA
This sequence comes from Phalanger gymnotis, assembly GCA_028646595.1. Lineage (NCBI taxonomy): Eukaryota > Metazoa > Chordata > Mammalia > Diprotodontia > Phalangeridae > Phalanger > Phalanger gymnotis. Next base: position 91,098,273 of record CM053624.1, read on the forward strand.
AAGTTCAAACTCCTCTTTTGGTGGGGGAGGGGAGGGGGACATTGAAAGCCCTTCACTGTCTGACTCCAATCTATCATTCCAGACTGATTCCAAATTACTCCCCTTCATGTACTCTATGTTCTAGCCTCTGCACAGGCTGACCCATGCTTGGAATGCCTTTCATATTCCCCTTTATGAATCCCAAACTACCTTCAAAGCTCAGCCCAAGTACAACCTCCTCTAACCTGTTCCCATACTCCTCTTCTCTCCCCCCAAAAAGAAAATGGCTTTGCATATATTTGGTGCTCATTTATCTGTGTGCTTACATGTTGTTCCCTTGCAATAGAATGCTAAGCTCCCTGAGGCAAGGTCCTGTTTAATTTATATCTTTGGTTCCCCAGAGCCTGTCATAATGTTTTACCTATACTATGCACTTAAAGATGCTTATTGAATTGAGTAATATAAGCCAAGCACCAAAAGGTGATATGGGCACAAGAGTCCAAGGAAGGAGTATCCCCGAGGGCTGGGGTTGTTAGGAAAGGACTGATGGAATGTATGAGACTTAAGCCAAGACATATAGGAAGAGCAAGGCTTAGACAAGTAGAGAGGGGGTGAGGGGAGATTTTGGATGAGAGGAGCAATGTAAGGCAAGATATGCATGTAGGAACATGCAGGAAGTGTTTAGGGAACAGTGAACAAACCAATACACTTAGAGAATAAGGAGAATGGGAGAGGTGAGGTTGGAAGCTAGAAGGAATCAGATTATAAAGAATTTAAAATGCCAGGCTAAGGAGTTTGAAATTGACCTTGTAAGTAGTAAGAAACTATTGAAATTTCTAAGCAGGGAGGTGACTTTTATAAAGTGACCTAGAAAGATCCATCTGGTGATGGCATGCAGGATGGGCTGAAAAGGGTGGAAGCCAAAAGTAAGGTTAATTAGGAGGCTGTTACAGCCTTAATAAGATAATAAATCTCACATAAATCTACTGCTGGAAGAAACCTCAGAGGCCATCTAAGCCAACCCTTTTATTTTACAGATGAAAAAAACTAAGGTTGAGAGAGATTGGGTATTTACCCACAGTCACAAAGGTAGTGTTAGGAGTGAAATTTGAACCCAGCTCCAGACAGCTAACAATGAGGTGACAAGAGCCTAGAGTGGGTCACATTGGTAATAGCAATGGAAAAGAAGAGATGAATATAAAAATCATTGTGAAATAAGAATCCAGGAGACGTGATGACTGACAAAATGAGGAGGATAGGGAAGATCCTTCAGTCTGAATGCTAGAAAAATAGTTGTATCCTTGACAGAAATAGGGAAGGCTAGATAGAGGAAAGCCTGGTTTGAAGGGAAAGAGAGATTTTAAACCTTTATCTTACATTGCAACTGCTTCTTTAAAATACAGGCCTATTATCCTAGAGTATGAACACGAAAGCATTCTTCAAAAAGATGAAAGCATTATAGAGATGCATGGTAGCGTTATATCCTAGAAAACATGCTTTTGATATAATACAGAGCACATCTGTTCTTGGCTGAGTCTCTTCTGAACTAGCTATGTTGCAATAGAGCAACCAGAAACCAGAACTGGGTCAAAGAGAAACTTCCTCTGGGCTCTTGACATTCCACATTTCCTTTAGCAAATGGCTAATGTTTCTGTCCTGCGTAAAAGAAAAAAGCAGCACTGGCTCTCCTCCCAGTGGCGGTGGGGGAAGAAATGAATGAGAGTGAAACCGAAAGGGCCCAGCCACACAGAGTCATGGTTTGGAGAATCTTCTTTCTTTGGGCTTTCTTGCATTTAATAGAACAGTCACGTAAGGTGACAATACTGTCAGATTTACGTTGGTTTTTTATGTGGAAGGAAAGAGAATAGAAAGAGTTTTAGTAAATTTGATGTAGAATTTGCTAAGTGGAATATTGGAATGATACTTCACACTATTAGCAGAAGGAAGCATTTTTAAGTAATCAGTGCAAAAATGTTTATGTTTAGCTTTTTTTTCAGCATAGAAGTTGGAAAGAATATCTAACTCTAGCACCATCATCCTTTTTAGAGAGATAAACCATGATCCTAAGAAATAGTCTGGAAGGCATTCCTTAACACAATTAATAAAATTATAATGTTCGGTTAAGTAGGTTGTTCGTAGTAGTAGTAGTAGTAATAGTTGACTGTTATTCAGCATTTTGTTTTGCAAAGCATTTCATATACGTTATCTCACTGGCTCATTATCTCATTTATTATGAATTAGTCAATTAAGTCAACAAGGATTTGGAAGTGGCTACTGTATACCAGGCACTGTGCTTGGGCTACAAAGACAGAAAGGATATAATCTCTGTCCTCACACAACTGAAATGTGCACAAATAAATATATTTAGAACATAGAAAAAATAAATCCAGTGCTCAGCACAGTGCCTGGTATGCAGCAAGTGCTTAATAAGTGTTTATTGAATAACTTTGGGAACAAAAGAACTGTTTGGAAAAATCAAGAAATACTTCACATAGAAGGTGTGGTTGAGCCGTCTTAAAGTAAATAAGAAATTCTCAGAGGAGAAAGTGAGGGGATAGTGCCTTCCATTCATGGGGGCCAGCTAGCACTAAAGGGTGATATGAAACATGAGACGTGTTATATGAGAAATTATATAATAATAGCTGACATTTATGTAGTGCTTACTGTGGGCCAGGCATTGGGCTACGTGCTTTACAATTATTATTTCATTTAATATTTGCTATAACTCGGAAAGGCAGGTGCCAATAATGCCTAATAATAAGAGCTAACATTCTTATGGCATTTACTATGTGCCAGAGTTCTATAATTATTCTCTCATTTGACCCTCACAAGAACACTGAGAGGTAGGTGGTATTATCATTCCCATTTCACAGTTGAGGAGACTGAAGCAAACAGAGATTAAGTGGACGTGGACACCCAGCTATGCTCTAAGGTCATATCTGAACTCAAGTCTTCCTGCCTCCAGGCCCAATGCTCTATCCACTACGCTATCTTACCCGTGGACGGACAGCTAGCTTAGCTACACCTTAGAGTACAGGGAAGGGCTTATATGTAATAAAGTGGAAAGGTAGGTTGGAGCTAGGTGGTAAAGGACTTTAATACTAAACAGGAGTTCATACTTGATCCTAGAGACAATAGGAACCATTGAAATGTATTGATCAGATGAGCGACACAGTCAGACATTAAATATATTTTCAGAACTATACTAGAAACCACCTGGAGTAGAAGGCAAAGGGAGGAGTTAGATCAGTAAAAGAACAACATGAGATTTTCTCTCAACAAACTTAACATCTAATCAGGGAGGATGCTCACAAAACAGACAATAAGACAAGCAGTATTTGATTAGAAGATCCGATGAGTAATATAAATATTAAGACCTATGGGGGATTAAATAATGGAGATTTATTATAGGCTGGAGGAGTCAGGTAGAGCTTGAGCTGGACATTAAAGTACTGGGAGGATCTGGACAGGAAGGAGTAGAGGTACGTTCATACAAGGATGCGCCAAAGCAGAGAGATCACAATGAACCTGGTAGCCTTATGGGACTAGGAGTGAGTTAGATGATCCTGGTTTGAGCAAGAATCAGAGCATGGCATTAAGAATTGCTGTTTTCTTTAAGGTTCATACTTCGGCTTGATGTCTTCTCCCTTTGCAGTTAACGTGACTTCAGCTAGCGTTTCTTTTTGTATATGGTTAGAAGTGAAATTAAATGGTTTCTCCTCCCCCACCCCCCAAGTAAAGAAACCTAGTGCATTTTGGAAGCCTGAAGAGAAGAAACCAGTGGAAAAGGAAAAATTGAAGATGCCACAGGAGGGGATAAGTCAACATATCAAGTCAACAAGCATTTATTAAGTACCTACTATATGCCAGGCACTTAATACAAAGAAAGGGGAAAGAGAAGTTCATGTGAGATCTCAAGTAGATCACACTCTAATGGATAAGCTTGGAGCAAGGTGACCTAAGGATTGGGTAAGGATAGAATTTAAGCTGTCTCCCTTCAGGACCTCTGGGATCCAAGAAAAGAGAAAATGGATTCTGGATGTGATCATACATTGGTGACTGGCATAATGGGCTAGTCAGTTGATAGCTCTGAAATCGTGTCACTGGCATTATTGTCATGACGTTTCCCTCACGTGAGTTTTGGTTTTTTTTTTTTCCTTTCTAGCTCTTCAGTAGTTCATGTACCTGGAGTCAATGATATCCAGTCCTCTTCTTCAACAGGCCAGAACATGACACAAATTTCTCGTCAGATAAATCAGAGTCAAGTTGCCTGGACTGGGAGTCGTCCTCCATTTCCTGGACAGGTATGGTGATTCATAAGGAAATTGGTATGGTCAGCCAAGCGTCTGTGTTCTTTATAATTGACATTGTTCCTGAGGGTTGAATGTGCTCTGACTCATTCCCTCTCCCTTTGAAACTTGGCTGGCTGGATTAGCATTATCAGTGATCATCACATCTGTATTTTTCCCCTTAATGAAATCCAAGGTTAACCAATCAGAACACAGAATGCTTTTAGTAAGATTACTCTTTCCCCCCAAACTAGAGGCAACAATTTACTGTCTTATTTAAGTATATTTCATCATCTGGTTACCTGCCAGACTTTCTCTGGAGATTAGTTCCAGTCCAGTCTGTAGATTCTCAACACCATCATTTTTTTTACAGTACCTAAGTACAGCTACTGCTTTAACCTGCAGCAGCTATTCTTATGTTAGGTTATCTTGGGGAGTTTAAAGAAACAAGTCAGTGCTGCAGAGGCATCGGCGTCGGCGTGCTATGAACAAGTCTCTGCCTCTCCGTTTAGTCCTTTGAACCCTCTGGATGTAAAAATAGCTGTCTCCTGAGTATGAGGTGAGGGCCAATTAGCCCAGTTGACCTTTCTTACTGAAAAATCTTCACCTCTCCCCTTAGATGGCTATGAGGATCTGTAAGTAATTATATTATTAAGTGTTTTGAGCTCTTAGGAGGAAAAAAAAAGCATCAGTGTCACCACAACCAAGGTAACTATAATGTTAAAGCAGTTACCCATGCCATTTTTTTTAAGATAGCTTCTTTACCTTTCATTGGCCGTGAAGAATTGTTCTTGTTAAGTGTTACCTTTCTTCTTTCAAAGTAGCAGCAATAGGAAGGCACAGTCATATCAACCAGTGAGATATTGAGCAAATAAAAGGCTCTTCTTCTGTAGTGACCTGGGTAAAGCCTTTGTGCTGCCTTGCTAGATATTAAATCAATGCTGTCCATCTGAGCTGGTGCCTAGAAAGAGCATTCATTCTCCTTTGCTGCTCAGGTAGCGGGATATGTTTAGATATTAATTGTCTCTTTCCTTAAATGTCTGTGGCACTAAAGGCAGATCTCTGGATGTCAAAAATGTTTGAGGTTGGCAGAATCCATGGAGCGTTGCTCTGCCAACACTTGTATTACACCTGCTAGTCCCTAGTGATGTGGGTCTACCAGGAGGTGTAAAACAAGGAGAACTTTGTGATGTTTTTGGTTTGTTTTCTTTGTGGGGGGCGCTTAGCAAATCCCATCGCAGTCCAGCAAGACTCAGTCTTCTCCTTTTGGGATCGGGACCAGCCACACCTACCCAGCAGACCCATCCTCCTACAGCCCTCTCTCCAGTCCAGCCACTTCTTCACCCAGTGGGAACGCCTACTCCAGCCTCGCAAACAGGACCTCGGGGTTTGGTAGGTTGGAAATGATTTGCTGTGAGGGGCCGCAAAAACAGAATCTTTCCTGAATATATTCTTATCAGTGCCTTTGCCCCTTTAATGCCAATGGGTTGTGGAATATTCCCTTCGAGTTTGGAAGAAGCTTCTAACGAGGCTACTTTTCAACCTGCGATGTTATTTAGAAATTTGGTCCTGGGACTCCTATCCTGGTAATTTGAGTTCCTCTCCTTTTAGAAGGTTGCAAAATGTCTCCCTGTATGATAGTGGGTTTTATTTAGCAGGGTCTTATAAAGCAACTAACTGCCCATTCTGGTGCATTTCCCAGAGGCCCTTGCCACATAGATCATGTTTCATTTTAAAATAAATTTCCTGTATGTCTTTCCTAGGGGAAGACTTTTGCCTTTGCTGGCAGTGAGAAAAAAGGAAAGAATCAGTTAATCTATTGGTGAGAAGCCTAAGGTGATGCCCAAGCTTCCTAAATGCTATAGACACCTTCATGACAAGGCATTTATCTAATGAACCTATTATCCTAAAGTCAGTGTGGCATATAGACCTGGGTTCAAGACACATACAAGCTATGTGACCTCATATGAGCAAGTCACTTAACATCTCAGTGCCCTGGGGAACTCTCTAAGACTTTAAGTTGCAGACCAGGTGATGTTCTGCATCTGTGGAGGCAGTTTCCACACCAGGAGTTCCCTATACTAGTGAATTGATGGGAAGCTATGGCATAAAATGTAAAAATCTGTCTGACATAAAACTGCAAACACTCTGAGCCCATGTCAGGCATTTTGGTAGTTTGCATTTGGACTTGATTTCATTGTCATCTGATTAAAAACAGTCTAATTCCTTCAAGAGAAAATGTTTACTTATCGGTAGTAACCCCATTATTGCTTTTAATAGCATGATTCAATGTCATTGAGTGCAGCATCTCTTGACACTAATCCAAGACGGCTGATTTGTTTGTTTGGTTTTTACCCTCATGAATTCAGATGCTTATCCAACTATTAATCTTATTACTTGTAATATGAAACTCACATATGATTTCAATCTGTTGGAGTATGTACAACAAAACAAAACAACCCTCATCTTAATAGGAAACTCAACAAACTTTGGATAAATAGCCTTGCCCCTCTGAAGAGGCTATGGGGATAGTGCCTTCCTAAGAATTTCAAGTATATCAGTCTGTGGGCATTTTTTAAGTTTGAATTCACATCACCAAATAGCTTGAATTCCAGAAGCCATCCTGTGCTAGGGATGGGAGTTGTTAACTGAATTTGCTTTTGTCCTGTAGCAACTTTGTACATTCTTGCTTTAACACAAGCTTGGACCCAACTTGGTTCACCACTTGTGGGGGCAAAAGGTCCACTGGGTAAGTGAAAAGCTTCAAGGACCATTTTATGGCTGCTAAAATGGATGTTGATGAGGGTTCGGTAGGCTTTCCTTTAAAGCTCAGAGGTACAAGCGGGTGAGGCAGCTCTTCTTGCATTTTATCCCAGGGCTAGCTACAGCTTACTGCCTGTTTGCACATGCAGCCCCGTATGGAAGGTAAGGAGGGCAGGGCAATCACATGCCCCATTGTCTTGGGAGGTTTTTTAACATCTGCCTGTTATCCTGTCATTGAATAAATGGCAAATAGCTAAGTGGAAATGAAGAAAAAGTGAATATCAACCATCACTAGGCACATATGGGAGAGACAGTATGGGAAGCAATCTAGTATAGTGGATATAGAGCCAGGAAGATGTGGTTTCAAGTCTTGTCTCTGAAGCATATTATTATGTCTGTGTGACCTTGGGCAAGGTCACTTGACTTCTCAATACCCAGTGCAACTTTTTAGGATTGTAAGTAACACAGAAGGAACCAACCTACCTTGATAAAGGAAGTCTCACACTTCTTTTGAAATTGAAGTTGAAATCTGAGGTCCAGTCCCTATCCCTACCTCTATACACAAAAATACTCACAATCACATTTATTCTCTCTCTCTCTCTCACACACACACACACACACATACACACACACACACACACACAGACACATACCAGTAGGGCAGAGTTCAACAGGCAAATTCTTACTGCAACTCTATTACAGGCATCAGACATTCTGAAAAACCATCAGTCTCTTTTTCAGGATGTCTTATATTTTATAGTAAAAATGACAAGCAGAACAATCTCCAGGTGCTTCTATTGATAGATAAACAGTACTTACAACAACCCCCTACCCATGTATGATGTACAAACACAATGTGTATCCATGTTGACTGGATTAACTAGTGACAATTCTGAAGAAATGTGTAGGTCAGCTATGGGACTGGTTGTACATGGTTCAGGGGTGGGGAAACTGCAGCCTCGAGGACACATGTGGCCTTCTAGATCCTTGGGTGCGGCCTTTTGACCGAGTCCAAGTTTTACAGAACGAATCCTTTTATTAAGGGGGTTTGTTCTTTGAAGTTTGGATTCAGTCAAAGGTCTGCATTTGAGGACCTAGAAGATCACATATGGCCTCCAGGCCACAGGTTCCCCACCCCTGGTTCAGGTGATGAAGAATGCCATGACCTTCCAGCTTATATCCCTCAATAAGCTACATAATTATTCAGTAGCAAATGTCAAAGACTCCAGAAGGTACCAGAAACAAAAGCTAAAGGGAAATGAAGATGATTCACTTCTCTCTGACTAATAGTCATGCAGAATTTTCTGCCAGCCCGGTAAACCAAGGATGTTTTTCACATGACAGTTGCCCAAATGCCAGCTAGTTGGCAGTTAATGCGGTAAGTTAAAAGGAAAACAAAATGAACATTCACTAGACACCCCTGGAGAGTTTTTGTGGGGATGGTGAAAATCATACATTTAAAGGGGAGAGGACTTGACTTATAGCATCTTTGATTAGTGAAATTGAAATGGGGTTTTTGTAACCCCTAATTCATTTCTCAGCCTTTTAAGCGTTAGCTCTGGGACTCTTTATGGGCAGACATCCCCTCTTAGTTCTAAGTCAGGCAGTGTTGACTTAAGCTGTATAACCATTCACAGTGAGGCCTCCCAGCCAGGACTATTTTATTTGGATATGAGATTTCTACAGAAAACTAGTATGATGCCAAATGGCCCATCCAACCCCCAAAAACTAAATTTTCCCAGCTAGCTGTCGGAATAGATCCATGGAACAGTTTGCCAATGAAGCTATGATTAGAAAGAGTATCAAAGCCAAATGTGGGGCTAAATAATGTGAATAGCCACCTGCAGAAATCCGGTGAGTTCTAAACAACTTAAACTTGTAAAGTACCAATATCTTGGCAAATTGTTTAACCGAAAGTAAAATAATAAACTATTTATACTTAATGGGCCTTTGGGGTCTGGGATGTGCGTGTGCAAGTGAGAGGGGATATTAATAAGACGTGTCTATTGATGCTAAATTTTTGAAGATAATCTTATATTTTTGGATATAACTCTTGGAAAGTTTCTAGTCTTTATTGTAAGCACCATTTCTTGCCATATGCCTGCTATGAGTTTTATGCCAAGATGGTGTTTATAGTTAAAAGTGAGTGCTTACAGAGAGGCAACAAGATATAGTGGATACAGCTCTAGCCTGGGAGTGTGGAAAAGCTGGGTTCAAATCCTAACTCTGACGTATATTGGCTTTGTGACCCTAGACAAGTCACAATTTCTCAGTATTCCCAGACCGCTCTCTAGAACTCTTAAGTTACAGAGCAAGGGCTGAGCCTCATTGTTATAGGTTCCCTATACTAATAAAAGGACAGGCTCACTCCAAAAAAAAAAAAAAAGTGAGTGGTGGTCCATGCCCACCATCTCTCTGTTTTGTTATTCACTGCTAGTCCACGTGGTGACCTCATCCAATTAGGTGCCACCAGATAGGATCTCTGTGGGTGAAGCCCAGAGATGTGAGCCTTTTAAGAAAGCATTTTTTAAAAAATCTCTTTGCCATTAGTGGTTGTCAGCAGGATTCCTGAATCAGCTGAATCTCTTGAAAGGGAAACTGTCAGCAAGGGTAAAGTTGAAGTGATTGATCCCAGATGAAAAAGGAGCATGCCATCCCGCTGCCTCAGCTGCCTGGGACACCACAAGCCTCCGTCAGGGTGCATTTCTCTCAGCGGGGGTTTATTCTTACCACTGTCTGGGGGAGACACCCAAGATCTGGTATGTTGTTAGGAAATGGTGCTTGAAACTCCATTACGACTTCCAACGGCCTCTCTTTCCATTTTTGCTGATGGAGATGATGACCAATGATTCTTGGGGCCAAAATGCCAAGTCTGTGTTTTCAGCAGCTCTAGGATAGCTTGATTCTGATTCTGATGTTCTGGTAGCAACCTAAGCCAGCCAGACAGGGAACACTGTGCAGCTGTATAACAAGAAGGAATGGAGACTGAAGAGAAGGGGCAAGATAAAGACAAGACACCTTAAGAAATGAGAACTCAACTAATTAGAACGTTTAATCGGATTTTTTTTTCTCCACTTGTTTTTGGGGAAGAGGCAAATTCCAAGAAAAAAGAACTCAAATCAAACATTCCTCACTCCCCGAAAAAAATAAACTTCCAGGGCACGTTTACCTGAGCCTTTTATATTTTATCTGTAGAACTGTCAGGTTATAATTGAGTTTCAGAATAATGGCCCTGGAGCACCTTATTATACCACAGAATCAAAGATTACTTTTGCTCTTCTGTACTTAATAATTTTTCAGCAAGGGTTAAAACCAAAAGGGGTTTCCTGCTTTACCAGGAACTTGGAAGTCCTTTGTTGACCTTTAAGTGATACATAAATATTATTATTAATAGCCAGAATACCTCATCGCCCCCGGTGGCTATAGTTAATTGAGATATTATATAGACATGTATATATAAACATATATGCATGTGCATGTATATATACGCATATGTTTAAAATGTTGACATATGTATGTATTTTGATATATGTGCATACAGGTGTAACAAAATCTCAATTAACTATAACCATGATGAGGCATTCAGTATAGGACAATGATGCATGCTGGCTAGTAATAGTAATAATATATAGCAAATATATATAATACATAACAAAATCTTGATTACATACATATTTCTGCAAAGATTTAAAGGAAAGGCATTTGGGACAGGAAAATGATGTTTTCCAGAACCACCATAAATGTTCTGGTTTAAAATAAAATTCTTATTTCCAGTGATTGGTGATTTTGTTGATGTTCACACTCCCAAAGTCTCAATAGACAGACTTCTCAAGTTCCTATTGACAAAGAAAGTCATCATCTATAGCCATAGTCTAGTTCACACGAAAGGACTTTGGGCAGCTTATCAAAAATGTAGACAAAAACATCCTCTATGTTTTTCAAGGGCCACCCAAAATCCTAAGGCATGCCCATGGCCTTGTATGGCCTACAGGCTGCAGGTTGTGCAGGCCTAGTCTAGAGATATGTTTACAGCTAATGGTCACCAAATGTAGTCACCACTCCCCCTGGGCACTTTACAGAGATTTTTAATATTGTACTGTTGTGAGATGTACCATCTATATCTGACACATCCTTGGTCTTGGAATGTCTGTCCCAGCATACCTAAATTACAAAAATCTACACACATAGAAAGGGAAGTTACCACTGCATAGATATCATTAGGCAGAATTCCAACTGCTTGGAATCCATTTGCCTTGAATGTGAATTCTGTGTGACTCAAAGACCAAATTTGGTTCTTCTCACTGAAAAACAGATCAGTAAAGATACAGGTTATAGGGCAGCTAGATGGCGCAGTGGGCTTGGAATCAGAAAGACTCATCTTGGTGAGTTCAAATCTGGCCTCAGACACTTACTAGCTGTGCGACCCTGGGCAAGTCACTTGCCTCCGTTTCCTCATCTGTAAAATGAGCTGAAGAAAATGGCAAACCACTCCAGTATCTTTGCCGAGAAAATCCCAAATGGAGTCACAAAGAGTTGGACGTGATTTGAACAACTGAACAACAACACAGGAACAGGTTGAGGCATCCAGAATTCTGAGAACATCTTCAAAATCTATAATAAGGAAGTGCTGTTTGCCATGGCATAATTCCATCCCACTAGCAGACAGCAACAGAGGAGCTGATTTTGCCACATTTAGGTCCTGATTAGTAGAACAATGAACCTCATAAAGTATTCAAATTCTCACTACTTCCAATTACAACTGTGTTAAATACGGTCACTGATTCTAGCCCATAGATAAATGCAGTGGGAATTCAAATAATAATTCTACTTCGGGATATTATTCACACTAAATGGTGTGCTTTATCTCCCCTCCCCCGATGTGATCAGGCCTAAAATTGCAGGGAATCAGAACCAGGCTTTTTGAAATAATTTAATTGTCTGAAAGAGGGAACGAGGTTTATGGATATGCGACGGTAGTGTGGGAAAAAAACACTAGAGCTTGCCATACACTCTTTAGTGAAAATAGTTTTGCATAAATGATGGTAAAGTTCTGTCGTATTAGGGTAAGTGAAAGGCCATAAATTAGTCTAGATAAAGTACAGCCTCTCCTGATTTTTAGAATGCTCTTAGTACTATGGTTACTACTTAGTAGTCTGTAAACATCAGTGTTAGGCTAAGTAAGAAATCAAAAACGTTGCTATAGTAAACGTATTGGTAGCAACCTAAGCCAGCCACTTGTGTTTATGAAGATATGGCTGTGTATTTCTTTTTCCTGAATATTTTCCATTCTTATCCAAAACTGACAATGTCCCTGCTTCAGATATTGTATGCATTGCTTATTGAGATCAATTGGAGCAATGCAGTGGTTGCATTTAGCTGATGTGTGCCTGTAGAGACATAGCCTAATGTCTTGAAACTATTATTATAGTGTTTTGAACTGGAAAGAACGTCATGCTCATTTTTGATGTGGTTAAAAGATTGAAAATAAACCAATAATTCCTGGTGGAATAAAAAATGTTTACCTAAAATTTTTATTGTACCACTTTGCATATTTTCTCCATCAAATGTTCTTTAAAAAATAAGACAAGAGCTGATTTGCCTTGTATCAGCAGATTTGCTTTCAGATAACCTTAAAAGTTCACTTGCTCCTTACAATACGTAAGCATGACCTTCTGGTCTGTATAATGGCAAAATTGCTCTCCTCTGTCAGAACAAATCAGTGCCAGGTCAGATAAATGCTATGTTTATTTATGCCTCATTTGCTACCAAAAAGATCTGAGACTGTTCAGGAAAAAAAATATTGAATTGACTAGGAATATTAAGAATTTTTTTAAAAAAAGGATTATCCAAGAGGAGCATAGGAAGTAAGTTAAGATGTTATAAGGCATTAGAGAAAAGAGTAATTCCTGCATTTGGATACCAAATTTGTCTGTAAACTTCCTGGAAGCTAAGGCAGAAAGGGAAAAGCAGGGTTACATCATTCTCACTGATGGACAAGAGAAACTCATTACAAAGCCATTTACAGAAACAAACTCCTGGGACCAAAGTCAAGGATAAATTTACTGGGTGGGTCTTTGTAGAGGGGACATTGGGTAACATAGCGGACAATTCCATCAACTATGAGAGACAAAGAAATGCTACTGGGATTGATTTTGCTCACATTAACTCTCTTTAAAAGGTATGGGAATATATCACCTTAGCAGGACAGACTTACCTATGAAGTTACAGTTGATTTCAGGACTGTGGTTCATTTTGTTTCTCGATGATAGCCCAAAAGTCCAGCTGTGGCTGAGGATGCTTACAATCCTGGGAATAGCTGGGGATCCAGTTTAAAAATGACTCTTTTTCCCAAATCATGATAAATACATTGCCGCAGATAGTACTAATGAACGTCCCTGTTAGGTGTCACAGCAGACGATCAACGGACAATCAAGATTTAAGCCATTCTGTTAGACCGATAGGTGGTCTCCAGAGCAGGAATATAACAGGGCCCTGGGAGGAAACATTGCCTTATCTCATCTCACGGACACAAATGCATAGAGGGTTTCTCTTTCTCCCCAGCCCATCTGCCACCTGAGTGCTCGATTTCATCATCTTTTTTTTTAAACCAGAGAGAAAAAGAAAGACTGTCCTGTATGTGACAAGTATATAAGCTGAATTCTAGGTGAACTATTTTTTTCAGATTTGTCAGAGACACTAGAGCTGAAGTAGTTCTTAGAGATCTCAGATCTTTAGTATCCATTTTAAAGAAACTGTCCTGCATCGGAATCTTTCAGCTGAAAGTGGACAAAGTAGCGGGCAGTTTCAAGGGAGGCCTTCAGAGGTCTGGTCGCAGTGGCAAAACCAGCATCATAATCAGCAGAGCAGTGACCAACATTCACATCAGCAGCCCAATCAGACTGAAGTATTCCAGGTAAATAGAGTGCCTTCTCATAGGTACCGAATACTTTTATCTGCCTACCTCTTCTCTTTTTCCCTGCTGCAGCATTCAAGTTCTTGCTTGTCCTAGTACAAGACTATAACTCTGCCCTTTGATTAAAAGGGAATTGGAGGGGGAGGGGCGAGTTCCAGGATCCCAAAGCTATAGGAAACAAATCTCCAGTTATTTTATATTGAACATGAATTCATTAAACATTGCTATGACAGAATAAACCTTTAAACCTATTCAATGTCAAAAGAGGAAATGCTTCTAATTATTTCAAGTTTCATGAGAGTAAGGGTAGTGTCTTATCTAAACTTCATATCTCCCCAGCACCCTGAACGTGGTAGATCCTTAAAGAATGTTTGTTATGACTGAGAATATGCTCAGAATCTCAGAATTCACCAATATGACAAAATAAAATTCTTACACATGAAAATAGATGTCCATTATACCCCATGTACGGTAATCTACAATCTTGCGTGACTTCTGCAGACTTCTCTGGGCTTTAATCACCTCCAGCAGCTAAGACCTGTCCACCCTGGGAGGAACTCCCATTTCTTCTCTCTTCACAAGAGATAAAGAGTTCTAGCCCCACCCAGCCTTTTGCCTTTTTTCTAACCTCCTTAATCATACTGCAGTCTGATTAGTCACTGAGGCATCTTTTCCATGGGATGTTTCACTCTCTGCTGTGATGTTGGCTGCTCCATCACTTGTGCCCAGGGTGGACTTGACCTGGCTTTCTGGATGTTGTCCCACTGTCTTGCAGTATAACCCAGCTAAATGGTGATCTCTCCTTTCTGATTTCAATGAATCTACTTACAAAACAAAACCAAAAACATCCAGAAGGTTCAAGCAGGTAAGATGAATTTTGTATCTTTTCCTAAGCAATACAAAGGGCACTCACCCCTACCCTGCCATCCCTAATATTAGGACCAAGCCTGTTCATTACGCATTTCATCTCTTAGTCCCCTTTTTGGCATGGTCTGGCCTTAGCTGAATAATATACCCTGTCCACACTGGGAGCCTCAACAGCAGTGAAAATGAAAATACTTTGAGTTGGGTCATCCTATCTATTCAGATTTCTTACTCTCTTTTTTTAATCTTTTATAGACTGTAGTAAAATGATTTGCATACTGATGGAGCCATGGGTTTCCAGAACTATATCCCTTCCTCTGTCAACCACTCAGGTTCCCTTTTCCGTTATTAGCTATGCCACTCAGTGTCCCTACGGATGAATGTTTACAGCTGCAGTTGCTTTGGCTGTCATTAAAAGGCCACAGTTTCATCTTACGTGTACAGAATATCACACCCAGGTGTCATACCAGGTCTTTTGTGAGCATTTCCTTAGCTATCAAAGGGGGTAATCCTTTTGTGCTTCCAAGGTAATTCCTTACCCTCTCCAATGGATCTTGAAGCACTTGACCGACATTAAACCTCACCACAGCCCTGTGAAGAATGTACATGTTTCTGTCCCCATTTTCTACATGGGTAAACTGAGGCACAGAGAAGTTAACTGATTTGTTTGAAACTAAATACAATAAAGCTGGAAGCAGAATTTGCCCACTGTAATCATTATTTTTCACATAAATAAAATATAGATTGTATCCTATAATCTTCTGCTAGCCCTTTCCCCTTTACATGTCTGTTGCTTTGTGAATGTCCACAATATGCAATAGCCACAGACTACCCTGCATTTTGTGCCTTCTTCTCAACTTAAAATTGAACCTGTTCATGTAGACTAGTTGTATGTGCTCATCCATAGTAATGCTCTTAAATGAAAAATGTTTCCAGTAGAAGGAGAATCCTTAACAATCCACAGAAAACCGTAGTCTGATCTGAATTTTTTAGAGGTTTGTGGAGCAATTCCAGGTTGTGCCACTTAGAAAAATGAACCTGAGCATATCTGGCAGGCTGGCCTCCTGGGATCTGCCCAGTTCTTTACCAAGTAACCCAGCTTTCTCTTCGGCTTTTTTCCCTTCTTCTGCAGGACATGTTACCGATGCCAGGAGACCCAACCCAGGGAACAGGCAATTATAATATTGAAGACTTTGCTGATCTTGGCATGTTCCCACCATTTTCTGAGTAACATCCGAGAGGAAAAAAAAAATAAAAAAGAAGAAATCTCCCTCTACCCAGCGCCATTCTGTGAAACCATCCCCAACTGTGCTTGGGGCCTGGCTTTGTCAGTGTTTTATTACCATATGACCCACCAAGAAAGGGATCTAATTTCTTGTATTCCAGTAGAAATTCCCTCATCTTAGTGCTCACATGTAATCCTCATTAATAGTGCCTGGGCTTCTCTATGGCTATCAGATATGGTACTCTGGGGTGTGGTAGAAATATTTTTTTTTATTTCATCCTATTTTAATTTGCCTCAGAAGTGAGTTTTGAAGGGTTCTTCACATTGGAATGTGAACCACCTCTGAATAGACACTTTGGGTATTTCTTAAAAACAATCAGTGATAAATTTAGTCAACACCCAAAGGAGAGGTCAGGTAACACCCAGTGCTAAGACCTACTGCCAGGACAGTTAAAATCATGTTAACATTCTGCTTTTTAAACTTCTGTTCGGCAGGAGGGGTGGGGATGGGAAAGAGCAGGAATTCAGTTTCTTTTTGCTGTCTGCCGCGCTGTTTTAGCTCATTTTAAGATGAGAAGCAAACGCCGTTAACATGGGCCAGATGAAGCCCAAGAGCCTTTTCCTTTGCCTTGCTCAAAACAACTAAATTTGAATGTGTGTACATCTTAGTGCCATTTGTATATTTTGTGCTGTGTGAAGTGAATTTCCTGTTCTGGTAGATTCATTTTTACCTTGTGTCTGTCATGTGAGACCAAAGTGGGGGGGGGGGGCTTGGGGGGGGGGCGGGGTTAGAGGGAGGGGAATGGGAAAGAAGATAGTCCACTGGGAAACACAGCAGTGGTGGTGGATTCTGCATTCCCTGAGCTCAGAAATGTTCTTGCAAATTGATAATTCACATTCAGTGTGATAGAAACTACATACTCGCATATGCTTATGTTCCTGGTTTTTCACTGATTATATGACTAAGACTAAGATTTCAAGAGTAGCCAACTAGAAATTAAAGGTGAGTGTTAATCATTCTCTCCACTAAAGTTACCTCAGTAAGGAACTTCTAGAGTCTGATCATCTGACAAAGGACGAGGAATTTTCTTTTTCATATCAGTTATCCCATTTCCTAACATAAGTGACAACTGTAAGCCACTTGGGATTCTCAGAACTGTCAGATCCAAATTTGTTCACAGTAAGAATTTTTTCTCTTTCTCATGTTTATAGTTTATGGTAAGAGAATCTCTCGCCTCTGTCTATCAATAGGATCCCCAAAGGAATAGCTCTGTGCTGAGCACAGCTTCTTTCTGTAAACTAGAAGGCACTGAATGATGTCACTGATACTGCATCAACCAAAAGGCCTTCCTGAAAATACGATCCTTGGAGCTTGGGGCGTCAGGGTCATCAGGGACCCTTTCAATGAACATTTCAAGAGAAGTGAACGGTATTATAAGCTGTGAACTTGACTGTGATTCTCTGGTCTGTTGTTACCATTTTCCACACAAATCTACTCCAAATATGCAAGCTTTAACTTGAATCAGGATTCGCAGTCCTAGGGGGAAAGTGTCATCATCAGTTTGTGCTGTAAGGATGGCCTTGAGAGTCAGCTCATCAAGCTCAATTCCTGTTACTCAGAACGATTTAGCCTCTGCTGCCTCACCCCTGGCAGGGATTTTCTTCATTCTCCAAGCCATGGTATTCCTGTAAAATTGCTCCATTTTTCAACATCAAATTATGTGCTATATGTAATTAATACCTGGAGCAGTAGAAAATCACTTATAAGTGATCATCTCCTCCACTTTTTAGCTTTTTTATCTTCTTTCAGGATTGATATTGGTTTTGGAATCAAATGAATTATTTTAGCATTTCATATTCCAGTTATTGAGGCATATCTAATCCCTGTTCCCATTTGCATCCCTGGTGTGGAAGAATGAAAGAAATATATTAATTCATCAAATGGTTAAGACAAAAGGGTTACCATCTAATAGAAAAAACAACAGTTAAACCTTACACAGAAATATATGTGCTCTCTTTGAAGTCTCTGAAGACTGAATGAACCAATGATTGTTTAATGAGTCAGTCAAGAAATAACCTGTGCTTCCCTTCCCCATCCATTCCGGTGAACATAAAAAATTCATGCATTCTAGGGCTGTCTGGATACAGAGTGGGCTGAGCTCATAGGTTACAGGGAAGGTAGGGATGTGTTCAGGATCCTCCCATTGCATTGTATTATAGAGCCCTGAGACCTTGTCACTTACAGCTCTAAATCATTTGCTCCTATGATTAACCTTGGGGTTGTGACTTCTGTATTCAGAAATGTTGGAAGCCTTCAAACCCCTAAGATCTCATACAAATGATGATTTGTGGAAAATGCTTTGCAAAATACTTTCTACCATTAGCAGCCTGGAGGTCCCAGTTCACATTCTGAAAATCAGTATTGGTTCTATGTTTGTATATGTATATGCATACATATATAACAAGGAGAAAAGAGAAAGATGCATGTCACACACATATAGTGAGATTTATGACTTAATGCATCTAATTACTTCTTTCACGTACAATCTGACATCAGGGATCATTATGCTTCTGGGAGAAAAGCAGTTCAAATTACTTCCCCTGAACTTCCTGAATGTCTTACATTCAGACAGAGCCAGAATATCCTGAAACAGCTTCCACTTGCCTGCATCTGCCCCTTTTCACCCCTGGCAGTTTTATTGTCATAATACCTTTCAAATAAGGCCTAGGAACTTTTAGATCAAAATGTTGAGGACTCCTAATAAAATGAGAAATAAAATGAAACCAAATTGCATTGATGGGTTTTAACATGAAAAGCACAACAGGTTTATGTTAAAATGTGATTAGTAAACCAGTAAAAGTCTCTTGAGCTGCCTACTGTGTGCCTAGCATTGTAGAAGGATTTGTAGGAAAATATAGAATAAGCATCAGAGAGGGTTCTGCCCTCATGTCTCCCAGTCTTACAAAGGTTTTCATTCAGAGTTTAGCCAATCCAACTATTCTTAGATGCAGAAGACCAGGATCACATAGGTAATTAAAATCTAGACGTAAGCAAATAATCCCATAGGCCTGACGCTCTTCTATTAAAACATTTGATGAGGATGAGTAATGAGTCCTATAACATCCCAGATCTTTGATTCAATGATAACAAGTCAAATAGACTGGTCTGAGATATATTATTTTCTATTTTTTTTCCTGCCTACCTGTAGAGCAAGAAAATGGCTAAAAAGCAATTTTTTTAAAGAGGAGAAGCAAAGAACCTAGATGACTCTCAAGCTAGGTAATTAGCTCAGCATTTACCTAATCAAGAGCTGAGTATGGGAAAGTGATTTTCTGTAATCCCACTCTCATCTCTGTGGCAGTAGAGGAGAATAGAAATAAGAATCAATGTCCCAGCATGCAAAGGAAAAGTACTTACTGCACTATGGTGTCTGATCATTTAGTTTTGAATAGGAAAAAAATCAGTTATTTATCTTTTCCATGGAGTGTTATGTATTTGAAGCAGGCTCTATTTGGGCTGTCCTGATGTCTGCCAACCCATCCTTCCTCTGTGCCTGGGCGATGGAGTTGACGCTGGATTTGGTAAAGTGGGTGACCTCTTCTAGTCTTCCTGTAGAGCACAAAGCAAAAATTTTTTCCCCTTTCCCTATTCTGTAATCTTGATAGATTCCATGGTCTCCCTCTCTTCTCCTACCCTTCTACTCTGTTTTGACTGCTAAATCTGGAGTGGCTTTCCTTGAGATAGGCAGGCTCAGAAGGGGCAGTTTTCTTTTTTCTTTAGGAAAAAGAACCCTGTGGGTGTCAGCCTCCCTCTTGAGGATCAGCAGGAACATTTGATAGAGACCTCTACAGAGGCCACATTCACCTCCTGGTAACAATGGAGAGAGCTTGGGAACCATGATTTTGTTGTTGAATCATCTCAGTCATGTCTGACTCTTCATGACCCCATTTGGAATTTTCTTGGCACAGAGACTGTAATGATTTGCCATTTCCTTCTCTAGCTCTTTTTACAGATGAGGAAATTGAGGCAAACAGGGTTATGTGACTTGCCCAAGGTCATACAGCTAGTAAATGTCTGAGGCTGGATTTGAACTCAGGAAGGTGAGTCTCTCTGACTCCAATCTTAGCATTCTTTCTGCTGTGCCACCTACCTGCCTGGGAACTATAATTACTTCATCAATAAAGGCTATTTCGTGTAAGCACTGGCTTTTAAGCCTGAAAATGCAGCCTTAGTCTCCACTCTGCTCATGCATTTATAGTATCTTGAACTGGAGGGAACCTTAGAAGTCACCTGGTCCAAATGTTATATTTTGTAGATAAGAAAATTGAGGCTCAGAGAAATTAAGTGATTTGCCCAAAGTCAAACAGATAGCAAGTGGTAGAGTCAGGATGCAAACTCAAGGTTGGGTGACCCCCAAATCAGCACTTTTGTGGAGTTATCTGTGACATTTCAGTTGCCCAGGTTGCTTTCTTCAGGAATGCCATTGACAGTGTGCTGACAGCGTCAAGAGCCCACAAAATTTACATTTGGAAGCTTGTGTTTTTCCTGATGAGTTAGCTGCTATCAAGTTGTAAGACAAAAATAGGGAACCAGCTTTGCATATATATTGCCCTGCTCCCAATCACCAAAGGGGAACACACTGAAGTCTGCTTATCGGGCAGTAAAGGAGAATGATTTTGTCTATTTTTCATTCAGTATCTCTTGCCGGAAGGAAAGACTAGTGGAAAATGTGCAGAGCCAGTGAATACTTTCTACCTGTGGTGAAATCACTTTGCAACAATTATAGTGTTCTCCATGAAATGAGTGTGAACCAGTAACTTAATACGTTGGCTTTGCCAAGTTACCATGTCAAAGAGGTGTCTGGTGGCAGAGACTACTTCTAATTTTCCCAGGTAATGATTTTATTAGAGACAGGATCGTGTTTGCTGATGTGGCCTGATGAGCAAAGCCATGACCTCCCACACCCCAGAATTAAGCTTGCACGGGTGATTTGCCTATCACTACCACTCCCACCCTCCTTTCCTAAAAGTCCATCCTGAAACCATACAAACGCTTTGCAGTACTGCCTTGGTCAGCAGTTGTTTGGGGGGCACAGTGCCACATGGTATGGGATTTACCCAATTGCTCTAACATATATTTTTATACATGAGTATATGCTTTTTGAAAAGTAAAGACAGCCCCTGAATTATAAATGCCTTATCAGTGTCATGCTGTCTTTGCAATGGTTGAGCTCGGGTTGATTTCCAAGGATTTGGGTGAATCCTATTTTCTAAGTCATCAATTTAAGGTTTCATGGACTGCATGGACATGGGACATCTCTGTATTCCTTTTTTGAAAAACAAAAATCAAGAAGCCCCAGACTGGCTTCAGGGGACAAGTTAAGCACTTACTTAGTTCTCTGGTTAAATTCTTCATATGGATGTGAATTGTGCTGTGGATGAAACGTACTTTGTACTTCTTGAATGTTCTATATTTATGACTAACAGTTATAAAGTCATTTGTGTAAATGTGTAACTAATAACTGACTTTTTAAAGTTCATTACAATAAAAAAAAATCATCAGCTGTGATTATTTGACTGACCCTTATTTTGTAATTGGCCAATACTTATTCCATCGTCATTATGGTGAAGGACATATCTTCCAGGGATTATTTTATGTTACAATCAACCCTTTTAGGTAGCTAATATCCAGAAGAGAGCATCACATTCACAGATCCTTGGCAAGGTACTAACGTTCACCCAGAACCATAAAATACTGGAGAAGAAAATGACATAAGGTCTTCTAGTTCAAACCACCCCAACCCATAGAGGAATCCCTTCTATAACATTCTCAAGAGATGGCCATCTATCTAGCCTCTGCTCAAAATCCTCCATGGAAAAGAAAGTCATTACCTTACAAGGCATTCTATTCCATTATTAGATATGATGTCTTAGAAAGTGCCTGATACTGAGCTGAAATCTTACCTCTCTATAGCTTCTACATATTTTGGTTCTCCCATTGAAACCAATTTATCAAAATCATTGCATTTTTAAAGTCAACCCAAGTTAGCATTTTAATGTGCCAAAACGCACTTACTAAGGACTAACGACTTAGGAAGACCTGAGCTCAAATATAGCCTTAGATACTTACTTGTTGTGTGACCTTGGCAAATCACTCTCTGTTTGCCTCAGTTTCCTCAACTGTAAAATAGGGCTGAAAATAGCAACTACCTCTCAGGATTGTCACGAGGAGCAAATGAAATAATATTTGTAAAGCACTTAGCACATGGTGCTTGGCATATAGTAGGTATTTAATAAATTCCCATTTCTTTCCTATTTGTTTGTATTTAATTTGGCTATACATTGTACATCTTTAAAGATCCAGTGAGTCAATCAATCAACAAATTTTATTAAGTATCTTCTACATGTGCTGTGCTAGACATGGGAGATTGCAAAGACTGATAAAATTAAGCTCTCGCCCTCAAAGAGTCAGTCTAGTTGGGGAGACAAGACATATGGGAAAAGTTAAATAACAATATAAGATTTAATTAATAATTCATTACAACCGTAGGAGATGCCACTAGATTGCACATGATTAAATGCCAAATGAATGATGGAGACAGTACATCTTGAAATGGTTTAGTAGAAAAGGTCACTCTAAACTGGAATGTCTTCGTGAACTTTTGGGATATGATCAGGGTCTTAGTAGAGGGACAGAACATATATATGCTGTTCCAAAGGCAACTCAAGTTTAGAAAGGTATTAAAACTTGGAAAACCAGAGAGACAGAGAGAGAGAGAGACAGAGAGAGAGAGAGAGAGAGAGAGAGACAGAGAGAGAGAGAGAGAGAGAGAAAGAGAGAGAGAGGGAGAGAGAGAGAGAGAGAGAGAGAGAGAGAGAGAGCATGGCATTCCAAGCAGAGAAAATGATGACCCAAAACAGGATTAAAGAAAAGTATATTCAATGATTCAGGGAACATCGAATAAATAATTTAGGCT
The DNA here is from genome assembly GCA_028646595.1 of Phalanger gymnotis. Classification (NCBI taxonomy): domain Eukaryota; kingdom Metazoa; phylum Chordata; class Mammalia; order Diprotodontia; family Phalangeridae; genus Phalanger; species Phalanger gymnotis. The sequence continues at coordinate 91,121,283 of CM053624.1, forward strand.
GCAGCAAAAGTTTTATACGGGGAGTTCTATCACTAACCAGCTTAGTAGGCCCTACACAAGTCACCTTTCTGAGATTTAGTTTTCTAATTTGTAAAATGAGAGAATATATTGGATTTAAAGGTAGAAGGTACTTTATCATGGGTGGGGAACCTGTGGCATCTTGAATTGCCCTCATTCTTAAAAGAGAAGCTTAGAAGGGTTATATGACTCCTATAAGGCTACCTTGGTAAGTAGAGTTTTTGAGCTGACAGGGACTTCAGGGGCCACATATCCCAACCCCTTCACTTTATAAATAAAGAAATAGACCTAAAGAAATAAAATGACTCGTCCTAGCAATAAGTAGCAAAGCTTCAACTAAAATGCTGGTCATTTGACCCCAAATCCATTATCTCACCATACAATGTCTGAAGTGCTAACATTCTTTGAGTCTAAGAGATGAGTAATGCAAGGTAAAGTTCCAAGGTTTCACTGAATTAATTAATTCCTTAGTAAAACCCATTTATTAAATTTCTCAGTTGATGCCAATTTCTGGGAACTCAAATCAAAAAGTAAGATGGTCTTTCTCTAGGCTAAGGCAACTGGACTGAGGATTTTTGAGGAATCTTTCAGGAAGATTTTTTTTTCTTTAATTCTAGACCTGTATTTCATCAGCATAGGGACCTATTTGTGTGGAAATTTCCACCAATACATTTTTGGTCCCTTGTCTATTATTTCTAGTCTTAGAGAGTTGTCTGGGTCACTGAGAGGGTTAAGTGATTTGTCCAGAGTCATAGAACCAGTTTATGAACCTAGGTTTTTCATGATTGTCTCTATCATGCCTGCTGCTCCCATTTAGGAAGCTACTTTCGCCCTACTGAGGTGACTGGATTAGTGAATGCCCTTGCCATTCCTAAAGGCAACACCTTGTGCACTAATCAGGGTTCCTACTTGATCCTCTGGGAAAAATTCATTCATCCATTTATTGGACAAATAACTACCGAGACTATGTATCTATCTAGGCAGCTAGGTGGCACAGTAGATAGAGTGCTGGGCCTTCATTTAGCAAGACCCATATTCCCGAGTTCAAATCAGGCCTCAGACACTAGCCGTGTGACCATAGGCAAGTCACAGCTTGGTAATTGGCTGAGGCTGGATTTGAACTTAGGTCTTCCTGACACCAGGCTTGCTCGACATGCCTTAGGCACCTAACTGTACTATCTATGGATAGTAGAAAGCAAAATGCGAAAGTGTAATAGGACAGTACCATGACAATTTGGAGCTTTACTTTTTTCTGAGGATATGGAAATAAGAGGGAAAGCTTATAGAGAAGGGGATTTTCCCTTGTCATTCAGATTCTCAGCACTTTTATCTCCCCACTCCCACATACACACACTTTTTTCCCTATCAAAATTTGCTCTCAGACTCTTTATTGATACCTAATAGTATCGTATCATGGATAGAGAATTGTTTTGGAGCCAGGAAGACCTGGGTTCAAATCCTGCCTCTGACATATACTAGTCATGTGACACTTGTCAAAACTTTACCTCTCAACACTCTAGATTACTCTCTGATACTACAAATTGTAGAGAAAGTGCACAGACCTGCACTGATAGTAGAAATTTCTTCACCTCCATGTCTCCTATTCATCTCACTCCATACACTTTTTAACTTCAGTGATTCTTACTGGATTAGGTGAAGATACAAGCATGAGTAAAACACCACTGAAAGACCTTGCAACCTAGTAGAGGACATAAAAGAGGCCCCTCAGACCTGGACTGAACCTGCTCCTCACATCTGCCTCTTGGAATCCCCAGCCTCCTTCACACCATGTTCAAAAGGACCTTCCTTGATTCCCTCCCACCCCCACCCACTTCCTTCCCAAGCTATTAGTTCTGTTTTGCTTTGAAGATATTTGGTGTTTAATTATCTTTTAATTATTGGTATACATGGTCATCTCTCCTCCCTTCCTCTCAATAGGATGCAAACTGGTTGAGCTCAGGTACTGTTTGTGTACCCAGGGCCTAGCCTAGCATGCGGCCAGGCACATAGGAGACACTAAATACATTTTTTTGTTGTTGTTGAATTGAAAAATGCAAAAGAGTCATGTGCTCAGTGCTCAAAAGAGGCCTCAGAACCAGGAAAAACTGGGTGCAAGCCCCACAGAGAGAAGGCTCTGGGAGTAAAGAGGAGAGAGATTACTCCTAAGGGGAGAAGGGGGGAGACAGAAGGAGGGGAAGCAGGGAAGGCTTTGCTAATTTCGCATGTGTGCCTTCCCTAAGGCACAATGTATATGGATTTTAATATGGGCTAAAGCCTTAAGCTGAAACCTCTAAAAAAAAAAAGCTTGTTGTAGCAGTGGGGCTTGTGAGGCTTTTTTTTTCCTTTGGGGAAAGAGGACATTCCTGAAATGGTACCATACAAGTGATATGCTATTCAAACTACACATCCTGATCCCTGGAATGCCCTCCCTCTATTTGCTTGTCCTATTCATCCTTTCAAACTCAACTCAGATGCCGCCTTTTTCTTAGGACCTTCCCTGAACCACTGTCCTTCCCCCACATAACTAACTTCTCAGCCTTGGACTTCATACAATTCTGTTTTTATTTTGTATCTAATGTGAACTGTGCCTTATAGCTATCCTTATACCAGACTATAATCTTCTTGAGGGCACAGATGGTATTTTATCTAAACTTTGTTTCCTCTGTCTCTCAGTATTTGTACAAAGTAAATATTTAATAAATGCTTGCTACATTGCATCTCGATAGAGTGTTGGCCTTTGAGTCAGGAAGACTCATCTTCCTGAGTTCAAATCCAGTTTCAGACACTTACTAGCTGTGTGGCCGTGAGCAAGTCACTTAACTGTTTGCCTCAGTTTCCTCATCTGCAAAATGATCTGGAGAAGGAAATGCAAACAGCTCTATTTCTTTGCCAAGAAAACCCCAAATGGGGTCACCTCAAGTTCAACATGACTGAACAACAGGGATCCTGAAGAAGAAGCAGGCAGACAAGGAACCCAAACTAAATGGCCCCATGCTTTCCTACTACATTGCACAATGGGCTCATAAATCCTTTGGGACTTGAGTTGTTAGTGCTAGAACAAAACAAAGGGTTCTGTGTGAGACCTCTACAAAGAGCGAAAGACTTCCAGAGCAGGTGGTGTGAATTAAACCTTGCCACACATATTTCTTACATGTGTGCCTCACTACTATTATGGTCTAAGCTTACTGCTCCCATGGTGCTGTGTGTTACTTGTGGGAAGGAATGAACCAGGGTCTTAGGAGAAGGTTTCGTATTAACTGTCTTTACCAAGTTTTATCTGAGAGTAGTAGTAGCTGCCCTCTGGGGACACAATCTGCCTATTCAAACAGAGGTTGGGAAATGCTACTACTATTATTATTTCTCTTTCCTTCCTCTCCTTTCACAGCTCTGAAAAACAGGCTTTTTAAAAAGCCCATTGTGTTTGAAATGGATCTACTTGCATACACCTTTAAACCCAAAGCATCCCGAGTTTCACGAATGGCCCATCCCAAGTGTCTCAGTCTCATCCTTTAGATTTTGATGGCTTGGAATGAGTGTAAATAGCAATAGTAAATTTCTGGCCAGAAACTGAGGGTCTTCCCCTCCTAGATTGATATCTTTGGGATGGTAAATTGAACCATTTTTTGTCTCAATTCATACCTAGCCCTTAGTCACTGAATGGATGTGGCCTCAAACAATCCAAGACTAGAGAAAGACCTTAATTTAGATAGGCTGAGGTCACCCACGGCATCCTGGGCCATCATCAGTCATCTTGACCTTTGCCTTGCCACCTCACTCAGATGACTCTGGGGTACAGAGTGAGGCTGACAACTTTGTGCAGCTCTGCCTCACTCAAATTCAATTCACATGCAAGAACAAAATGCCACACTCAGGAAGTCATTGGTACTCTTCAAGAATTAAGGACAAATGGGGGGGTGGGGGGTGGAGCCAAGATGGCAGCTGGAAAACAGGGACTTGCTTAAGCTCTCTCCCAGGTTCCTCCAAACACCTGTAAAAAATGGCTCTGAACAAATTCCAGAGCTGCAGAACCCACCAAATAGCACAGGGACGCAGGGCTCCAGCCCAGGAAAGCCTGGATGGTTGCTGGGAAGGGTCTATCACATGGAGCTGGGAGCAGAGAGGAGCACAGCCCAGCATGGGCCACGCCAGGACCAACCAGATGGGGAGCTGGGTGGAACAGGCCGTAGGGCCCTAAATTATTGAGCTGTGGCAGTTATCAGACTTCTCAACCCACAAACACCAAAGACAATAGAGCAGGGTAGTGGAAAAACTTCTGGATAGAAGTGAAAGGAGTGTGCGGTGGGCCCCAGCCCCTGGGGGGGAAGGGGCTCGAGGCGGTTCCAGAGCTCCAGCTGAGCTTGCTTCTGGCCCCAGGCCTACCCAGTGGGAGGAATTAAGTGGCAGATCAGAGCAGGAGTGCAGAGCCAGCTTGGATCTGGGTCTCATTCCTGGCTGGTGGTTCTTGGGGGAGGAGGAGAGCTGGTGTGGCAGACCTTGCTGTGTAGAAGGAGCTCTGAAAACAGTAGCACAGCCCCTGAAGCTTGGGACAAAGCACTCTCTACAAGCAGTCATACCCTGACAAAAAGCTCAAGGGTCAAGTAGTTGGCTGGGAACATGAACAGGCAGCTAAAACGAACTCAGATTCAGACTCAAACTTTAGAATCTTTTTTTTTTTTGGTGACAAAGAAGATCAAAACATACAGCCAGAAGTCAACAAAGTCAAAAAGCCTACATCAAAAGCCTCCAAGAAAAATATGAATTGGTCTCAGGCCATGGAAGAGCTCAAAAAGGATTTGGAAGAGCAAGTAAGAAAAGTAGAGGAAAAATTGGGAAGAGAAATGAGAGTGATGCAAGAAAATCATGAAAAATAAGTCAATGACTTGCTAAATGAGACCCCAAAAAATACTGAAGAAAATAACACATTAAAAAATAGACTAACTCAAATGGAAAAAGAGCTCCAAAAAGCCAGTGAGGAGAAGAATGCCTTGAAAGGCAGAGTTTAAAAAAAAAGAATTAAGGACAAACAACAACATGGGTGTAAGAAATGGGGGGAACAGTTTTGTTTCCACAGAAATGAAAGTATCCCTCTCCCCTCCCCCTAGCTAAAGCAGAATGTAAGTCAGGTGACTGATTAGAACTAGTTCTAATCAGAGCTGTGATCTAGCAGAGACCAGGCTTCTGGTGAGGTGAAAGGTTAGAGAGAGGCTTACTTAAATGACCCATTTGAGGAGGGCATGATGTAGGCAGTCAGGCAGTTGTACCTGGCCAATGAAGAGCCTGGCAGGAGATTCAAAGTGGGAGTCAATAAAAGGACTGGCATCCACCTGGGTCCTTGTACTCTTCTGTATTCTGTTCAGGGGACTTATCCATTTATTCAGACTGAATAAATGTAAAATATAATTAAAATGTTCCTGGCTCCCCAACAAGTATTGTTTATTCCTAGACAATGTGAGTATTTTTATAACAATAGGGAAACATCAAATTCATTGACAACCTACAACAAAAGCCACAAAAGAAATAATCATAAATTGTAATGCAAATCCTTTTCAACATAAATTCCTAAAACACTAATTATTTTAATAGGATCATGAAGGTAAAAGGTCATCTAATCAATCCCCCTGCCTCCACTTAAACCATTCTAGATGTAATAAATTATTGGTTATTATTATTGTTGCTGTTATCATTATGTTATTATTAGTAGTAGAACATATATAGGAATTCTGTCCCCTGGGTCTAGATGAAGACTGAGGGGCAAGGGAGTGTATTGAACCTAGGAAGAGACTATGAGACCAACAGTGAAAAGGTTGCAGAGATGAGGAGGAAGTTATACAAGGCAAAGGAAAGCCTGGAGAACTGACCTAAGCAGTGTTCCATTTAACTTGGTTGCACCATGAGTGACTTCCATGTGGGCTATCTTTGGTTGTGGACAGTCACGCCAGGGGAGTATGGCCTGTGCCTTTTGAAACTCACATGATGATAACTGCCCCTCATACTTCCAGCCTCTTGGCTGTGGAAGTGTGGCATCTCCCTTGACTCTGGGAGGGCTCCTGAGTCATATGCTAGATGTGGTAGCCATTCACCATGGCTGGACCAGGCAAAGGAACTTGGTCGATTAATGTAGACAGGGGGACTTGGATGTTCCATGGAATCCCTCCAGTCTGTACCCAAGATTTCAGTATACTCAGCTACCCCTCCCTGTATTACATTCTTCTTTGACTCCCTCTTTTCTGGGTGGTCCCTTTCTTGTTTGGGCAGATTGTTGATATTGAAGCACTTCAATCTTCTTTGAAGAAAACAACATTCATTTGTATGGAGAAGTTTAATTTTTTTTTTTGGAGGCAATTGGAGTTAAGTGACCTGCTCAGGGTCACACAGCTGATGAGAGTGTCTCAGGCCAGAGACCCTGGGCAAGTTACTTAGTCCTATTTGCTTCAGTTTCCTCAACTGTAAAATGAGCTGAAGAAGGAAATGGCAAACCACTTCAGTATCTCTGCCAAGTAAACCCCAAATGGGGTCCTGGAGATTTGGACACAACTGAAAAAAAGACTGAACAACAACAATGAGGAAATTTCACATTTGTTTCCGGCCCAGTGCTTATTATCTGCCAATTCCTTTCTCCAGACATTTAAAATGTGTCACACCTTCCATGAACCCTGAATCTTGGACATGAACATGTTTTTTTTGAGCTCGGTCTGTACCAATTGCTTCCTTCTTTGAATTCATGTTGCCTTAGTTGTGTTTCTCTCTCCCTCTCTCTTTCTCTCTCTCTCTCTCTCTCTCTCTCTCTCTCTTTTTTGGCTCTAAAATATGTCTTCATCAATATGGCAATCTCACAGTGTAGAAACTCTCTCCATCAGTGTAGATCAGCAACTCATTTGTCACTTAGAGTCAGAGAGTTGCAAGAGGCATTGAGATGTTGCTCGTGGTCACATGACCAGTATGCAGCAGGCAGAACTTGAACCTAGATCTGAGTCCTAGTTGGATTCCTTATTTGTTAGGCCACACTGGCTTTCACATATTTCTCTTGTGTATTTATATTTGAATTTGTCTTCTATTTGTGTAGTGCTTCATCATCTCTACTAGATTAGAGGTTCCTTGAGATCAGGGACTTTGCTTTTCTGATTTATTTTGGTGCCTTCTTCAATTGCAGAGCCATGCATTGCACAGAGGAGGTGATCAATAAATGTTTCTTTTTGTTTTTAATCAAGATAATTCAACATGACTGAAATAGTAATGTAGTTTGGGATTGCTGGGAACCCTGAAATGTCAGGGTACAGAGCAGAGTTGCCTGGAAAGAATTCACTCATTCAAACCCAATCAAGGAAGGGGCAAATTTTCTTGTACTGCCAACAGAAAAGGGCAGATTCCAAGTGAACCAACAAATTGATGAGGATGCTTATATACAAAAGGGACAGTAAAAGGATCTGGGTGGGATTAAGAGGTGGTAAATAGTCTGGGGTCAGCCAGGTACTTTGGGAGAAGACCAGTGATCTGGACTCCTGAAATGTATGGGAAAATTCAGGGACTAGGTTGCTTGCAAAAACATGGTCCTTTCCTCTTAGGGGTCCAGGTCCTATCACCACATCGGTATCATTCCTAAAAAAGATAATTTCACCTTTATTTGGAGAGAGTGCTCCTTGGGTTATATATGTAAATAATATGTGAATTTCAGTCCACAAAATAACTAGGTTATGGAGACATCTGTCAGTTTTTGTGTCAAGTGGCTTGCCCAGGTCACACAGCTAGTAAATGTCTGAGGCCAAATTTGAAGTTATGAAGCTAGGTTCCAGACTCCACACCCAGCACTCTGTGCACTATGGCCCCACCTAGCTGCCTAATCATCGTGCCTATGAGTGACTAGTTCAGCTACAATACCTCTTTCTTTGAAATATCCTTGAAGTCACTTAACCACTGTTTGCCTCAATTTCCTCAAATATAAAATGGAAATTTATTAATACCACCAACTTCATAAGGTTCTGAATATCTTTTGTAATATCTGCCACATAGCAGGCATTTAATAAATGTTTATTCCCTTTCCCCACCCTTCCCTTACCCTCAGGGGTTCCAATCGTTATTATATATATTTTTTTTCTGGATCGTATGTGTGATCATAACCTTTTGGATCCCAGCTCCATAGACTCATTACCTGGAAGTCCTGGCTTTGACGAATAGGAATATTGGCTTAGCGATGACCTTTGATTCACCAGTTACTCAAGGGCAAATGCCTGAGGTTTTCCTTGCTTGGAAAGAGAAGAGATCCCAATCTGAAAGAAATTGAAAGAGCTATGAACAATGAATGACAAATTAATCGGCAACCAGGGCTCAGGAAAAATGGAAATGGAAGCGGGACCCGGGCAGCTAAATGTCTACACACACTAATATAATTTTAGAAAGATTTATCTTATTGGCATCTTTTGTTTCTATATTTCTTACATTTCCCAGTGTATCTCTCTCTCCCAGCTTCCCCTCCCAGAGAACCAGATCTTATAAGAAAGAGGAGAAAAAGGTGGGGAGGGAGAAGCAGTTCAACAAAGCTAACCGATCTGTTTTAGAAGCCTGACATTATATTCAAGAAGCCTGGGAAAGTTACCTTCTCTTCTCTTCTTTGGGAAGAGTTTGATCATTACAGTTTCACTGCATTTAGTATCGACTGTTTTGTTGTTATCCTTCTTTCCACTTACATTCTTGTCATTATCCATATTGTTTTCCTGGTTCTTTGGACTTCACTTTGCAACAGTTTGTAGAAATCTTCCTATGTTTCCCCATATTCATCATAATCTTACAGCACAATAATATTTCATTACATTCATATACCACAATTTATTTAATAATTTTCCAAACAATTGGCATCTGTATTGCATCCAGTGAGGGCAGGGACTCTTTTTCCCTCTTTTTGTATCCCCAGCTCTTAGCACAGTAGTGGGCACATAGGTTCTTTTTTTTTTTTTGTAGTGGGGGAGGCAGGGCAATTGGAGTTAAATGACTTGCCCAAGGTCACACAGCTAGTAAGTGTGTCAAGTGTCTGAGGCTGGATTTGAACTCAGGTCCTCCTGACTCCAGGGCCGGTGTTCTACTCACTGCACCATGTAGCTGTCCCGACACATAGGTTCTTAATAAATGTTTAATGATCAATTCTTTGCTAATACAGAAAGTGTTACTATATGTTGTAGGGTATAGAGATGAAGCTTTTCTTTTTGTCATTGACTTTTTTTTTAGAGGTATATGCTGCAATAGAATGTATGAGTCAAAAGGTATAAACATTTTAGAATAGATATAGCTTTGTAATTAAAAAGTGATTTCACATATACTAACAGAGGCAGAGCACTGGGCCTTCAGTCAGGGAGGCTCATCTTTCCAAGTTCAAATCCAGCCTCAGACACTAGCTGTGTGACCCTGGGCAGGTCACTTAACCCTATTTGCCTCAGTTTCATCATCTGTAAAATGAGCTGGAGAAGGAAATGGTAAACCATTTCAGTATCTACCAAGATAACCCCAAATAGGGCCAGGAAGAGTAAGACACAGCAGAAAGAGCAACAACATGAATATGATCCTCAAAATAGCCATATTAGGTGGGTCATGGGGTGAATAACCCCAGTAGCTTGAGAAGTAGAGACTCCCTTACCACTTCTAGGTACTGTGATAGGTATCTAGCTGGCTAGCAGTATTTACAGAGTGCCTACTATACATAGGGTACTGTGTTAAAAGCTGTAGATAGAAAGATTTTAAAAAGCCTAATAATGGCCATTTTTTAAAATGACAATTTGGCCAGAGGGAGTGTTTTTAAATTAATTTTTAATAATAACGATAGCTAGCATTTATATAATGCTTTAAGTCTTACAAAACACTTTGCAAATATCTCATTTTATTCCTACAATGCCCCTTGAAGGTAGGTGCTATTAGTCTCCCCATTTTATGGATAAAGAAACTGAGGTAGATGGAAGCTAAGTGATTTGCCCAGAATTAAATAGCTAGTAAGTGTCAGATTTGAACTTGGGCCTTCCTGACTCCAGATCTCACGCTCTATTCACTACATGACCTAATTGCTTCAAAATAAAGCAGCAGGGATTCTCCTTGAAAGATGAAAAAAATCCAAGACATGTTAAATCTGTTTTATGAGTGACTAAACCATCCAGTAAATATCTCAGTAGGCCCCTGAGATGATAGCAAAGAGCAAACATTAGGAAAGTTCCTTTCCATTTCTCATAGCCAATTTTTTGTTTTTCAACTGGAGAATTTCCTAAATGCCACTTTAAAAAAAAAATTGAGAAAATACAAACACAAATTAGCTAGATTTTCTATGGTTTTAAATCCACTGCCATTCCTTTTCCTGCCAGACACAGGCCGTAACATATTGGCATCATGGGATTGTATACAAGCGATCGGAATGATTTCCTTTCTTTTTCCCGACATCGCTATTTGTGGAGACATAGTCAATTTTCCAGTTTGTAGAAATATTTCAAATGACGTCAGTCTACAAATCCCAGCATCTCATAGAGAGCAATCTAGTCATATGAAGGAATCATTCAAATAAATATCATCTCCTGCCAAAAAAACAAAAATCCCAGAACAACAACCAATTAGATGTTGTGTGAAGATGGAGAGTTGCTTCATTTTCCTCCTATTTCCTTTCTTCACTTGTCCTTCCTGTAGAGGCAGTGTGACCTATTAGGGAGTACATTGGACTTGGCATCAGATCCACATTTGACTCCTACTGTGGGTACCTTCAAGCTTTGTGATCTGGGGGCAATCATTTGATCTTTCAAAGCCCCCATTTACTGTTACGTAAATAAGTTATTATTATTTCTCAGAAGGCTTTAAAACCAATTCAATTTTTTAAAAAGCTTGTTTTCACAGAATAACAGAATTTCACAGTTGAGGGTAAACTTAGAGGTCACCTGCTCCAACACTTACCTGAATCAGAAATCCCTTCCAAATTATCCTGACAAGTGGTCATCCAGCCACTGCTTGAAGACTTCTAGTGATGGGCAATTCAGTACCACTAATGATTTGGGGAGATCCATAGTTCTCTCCTTCTTCTAAAGTCCTGATTTTTCAAAGTTCAGTCTCTTGAAGGACATTACTGATAATGAGATTGCACTAACTTTCTTGTTCAAGACCCCATCCTGGTGGAATAGCCATTGTGTTCTTCTCAGGTTTGGGAAGGGCTTAACTTCTTTGAATAGATTGTTCAAGGCTGAGGGTGGTCTGGGTATAGAGACAATTTCTCTGTCCAAGGGCACATGACATTACTCTCAGCCCCTCATTGTAATGTAAGAAAGATCTTAACCAATTGGGGTTGATTTCCACTCCTCTTCCGAAAGAACATATAAGCCCTGAGCCCACCACCATGATTGTTTTTGGTCTAAGAAAGACAACCAAATATCCATCTTTTTATTAATAATGTGCTGGCCTTATTTATAAAATTATTAGATTACCCAGAAATCACGTCTCTCAGACTTTTTTAATCATCACACTCTTCCATTATTAGAAAGTTCATTCCACTGTTTGGAAGTTCTTCCTTATGCTGAACTGGAATCTTCCCTCTTCACATTTGTCCTTGTTCTGAACAAGAACAGCAAAACTTGATCCCTCTTTCATAGACATTGGGCTAACAAGAGCTATTACAATTCCTGATAGTGCATAGTGCATATCCAGAACTATAACTAGGGCAAAGCAGCTGGGCCCATGACCCACAGTGCTTAAATTTAGAAGACAACACCTACATTCCCTCAGGACTGAAGAAATAGATAAATTTAGAATCAAATTAGCAAGATTAATTGGTTAAGGCGGGAAGTTCCAGATGGCCCTTGCTTGATTCTCCAGATTTACACTCAGGTAAGCTCCACCCTCATTTCCACTGGCAAGTGGCCTTGCAATGTCCATATGTCTATGTCTCTCCCTAATATATCAACTGAATTTGTCTTGAAAAGTTGATTTGAGGAACACTTTTCAGACTGCTTGCACTGGTTCGGATGCATTTTATAAAACTTGCTTCAGTGGGGGAAAAAAAATGCTAGTTATGCCTTGCTATCCACCCCACCACCCCAATCCCTAAGTGACTGAGTGGACTTGGACAAGTTACATCATCTATCTAGGCCTCGGTTTACTCATCTGTAAAATGGGGGAGATGAAGATCAGGTAATTATTAAATTCTCATCCTAATCTACCATAGCATAGGTCCACTATTCCTTTGACTGATCTCAGCTGGCAGCAAAATGGCATAAAGAAAATTCAACGTTATCCTTGGCTAAGTTATCCTTCCATGAAGATCACATCTACTAAGCTCTCACCCAGGAAGAAACTGTAGAGGTCCCCTATTCAAGACAGGCATCTCAGTCCATATCATTCAAGGCACCAGCCCATGTTGAGACAGCACTCACAAGTCTACAAGATGAAGATTTAGGCTTTCAAGAAGCAACTTGAACAAGACTTGGGCAAAGCATCATATTTCCTCAACTTCATACTCTTGACCAAATGCTAGCTCTCATGCTCATCTGTATTGTTGTATTTCTCTATCCCATGATCTCCTTGGCAACTATGGTATTATATCAGCTCATCTTGGGTCTCCAGCTTCACCTCCCTCTCCCACAGATAAGGTTTGATCTTCCCTTCTCTCTATTTCTGTGCCAGTCCTGCCTCAGACAGATCCTAACAGGAAATCCAACTGGAAGACTAGTAGGAGTTATTGTAGCTTTACCTGTGAGAAGAAACATGCCTGCAGCTAAATGCTGCAATTCCACTTTAAAGCACAGCCTTCTCACAGGTTAAATCCCCAACTATACATTTAATGGGTGCTGACTATAACATCATTAAGAATGCAGTTGCCAAGGAAGTGAATGGTGTTGATCATTGCCATCAGTCAACAAAGGAGCATCACATTTCCTAGGAAGAAAATAGCTACCCCTTCATCCTTGCTACTGCTTTGTTGGGGGAGGAGAGAAGTGGGATATATATATATTGTAATAATGATGTAACCACAATTCTTTTCCCATCTAATTTGAATCCCACTATTTCATCTTCTTAGACCATTAAAGGAACAATAAAAAGTGCCATTTAAATTTTAGCCTTTGATATTGAGACATATTTTTGAGGGCATAGCCAATGTGGGAATTTGTTTTGCATATATGTATATGTATATGCATATGCGACATATATATGTTACAAGGCTTGTGCTTTTATTTTATTTTTATCAATGAGAGTAAGGTGAAAGGGAAAGCAAATAGATTGCTGGTTATTAAAAAAATAAATTAAATTTTAAAAAATGTTGGCCTTTGGGCACACAGTGATTTTCCACCAACTCCTTCATTCACCAAAGAGAGCCTGTCCTTTCATTTATCTGCAAACTTCTTTATCATTTCTAGTAGGTGTCACTAACTTTTTTGTATGTCATGGACTCCTTGGACAGTCTGGTGAAGCCTAAAAACCTCTGCTCAGAATATGTTTTTAAAAGCATAAAAATTAATATATAGAATTACAAAGGCAACCAGTTATATTAAAATATGGTGTTCAAAGTATTTTCTTAAAAGTTCATGGATGTCTAAATCAGTGCCATTCAGCTCCTCCAGTAGCATATCACCTTGGTCATTGGGCAAAGGTCTCCCATTTAGAGTACCAGTAGTTAAATTAATGGTGAAAAAAATTGATTAAAATGCCACATCATGGTATGAAAGTGAGCCTAGGTTCTAGAAACCTAAACTAGCAGAACACACACTATAGCAAATGATATCAAGCCAAAAAGTCTGGAAGGCAGGCCTGGAACCAGTGGTATCTGCTGACTTGAGAACCTACTTAAAAGTGGTGAGGCTTATCTCCAGCACATTGGCTATCAGGTGATAGATTTTTTTAACTGCATTGCCCATTTAAATGTCTATATATATAAAAAAATGACCCCGGTTCCTGTGTAACTGCCTTCTGTTAAAGCAGCTATGGTAGTGAAGTGAGGGAAAAGGGGATACAAGAAGCAAAGGACACACAGTTTTTAGATACTCTGTAAATATTCCTTTAAATATTTGACTCTAAATTTGATGTCTTTGTGCAATGACCCTGTTCATACACTACTGAAAGAAATGACTAATAGTGATGCTGATAGTCTCTTTGTAAGTAGAACCAGAAAAGATTAAAAAAAAAAATTGCAGACAAATGGAAGAGAGCTTCCTGGCAGTCTTTAGAGAGATGAATAAAAGAATTGATGGAGTATCATTGTGTGTCAAAAGGTCACAAGTAACCTCATCTCATGGGACACTTGGCCATCTCACTTTGTACTACCCACGACGAATATAAAAAAGCCTCATGACAGTAAATGTAGCTCATTACCAACTTCTTCTGGAAAGGATGAATAGTACGAAAGATTCATGAAGAGCTTGATGATCTCCATAAAATGAAAGTCAACCAATTCCTTGATATGTGATCAATTCAGTGCAAAGGAGGATAGCAAAAAAAAAAAAAAAAGTTGTAAAATATGACCTAGTATTGAGACATAGAACCGGCTAAAGACTTGTAGGTGACTCAGAAGTTTCACAGCTATGTAACAACATTATGTTGTTCTAGAAGGAAATCAAATAAATTCCATACTTTTTTTGTTTTTAGGAAGTTGGGGTTAAGAAACCTGCCCAGGATCACACAGCTAGTAAATGTCTGAGGCTGGATTTGAACCAGGACCAGTGCTCTATCCACTGTGCCACCTAGCTGCCTCAACAAATTTATTAAGCACCCACCTAGCAAAGCACCTAACTAGGAATTGGACAAAAACAAAAAGTCCTATTGTTCAAGAAGTTTACATCCTATATGAGAGACTCTAACACGTATACAAGTAAATACAATCTAATAGAAGTAATTTAAGAGGGGTGGGGTCGGGTGGGGTGGGGCAGGGCAAGTCCAGTCAGGGTATTACTAAAGTTAATGACTGGGGAGGAGGATGGAAGGGGAAAGATAAGGAAAAGCCTCTGGGAAGGAGGTATTTGCACAGGAAGCCAAAGATTCTGAGGTAGGAGTGAGCAAAAAAAATGCTTTCCAGATATAGAGAACAAATACAAAGGCATGAACTGGACCATGGAATGTCATAACATATGGGCACTAGGTAGTAGCCTAGTTTGCCTGGGATGAAAAATAGTGAAGAGGAGTAATGAAAAAGTTTAAGTACATGTGAGCCAGGCTAAGGATTTTGTATTTTATCCTAGATATGAAAGAGAGCCAATGAAGACATTCAAAAGGGCTGGGTGAGGTGAAGAAAATCAGAAGCCACCGGACATGGCAATTACCAGAAAATGTTACAAAGAATAAAATTGGCTAATCTTAACAAACAGGAAACAACTGGTAGTCATATTAGAATCAATTGTTCCTTGAGTAATTAACTAGTTAGACTAGTTAGAGCAAAGGTCAACATTTAACACCATATTAGAAAAAACAAGGAAAATGATAGAAGGAAGACTTATAATTACATCTCCAACCTGACCTATCCAAAATAGCCTTTAACTTTGCAAAATAGGAAATGGGGAAATATAAAAGACATTAACCCTAATTATGACCATGTCTTCACTTAAAAAAGTCAAACCTAAGCAAAACAGTTGTCAAATGGACCAAAAGAACTTTAGAAGGATGACAAAAGATTGTGAGTAATGTTGCTTCATAGAACAATGAAAGGCAGTGGAAAGAAAAATGAGTGTGCAGAAAGCTTGGCATGAGACCCAACTAAATGAAAGCATTCCAAAAGTGTTTATGAAGAAAAATAGAAGAAGAACACATGTGAAATAAACAGATTTCCTAGTGTTTCTTTAGCAATTTCTTCCCATCAACAATAGGGGAATCACCACATTTAGACTCTAATACCTCCTTACTAGATGTATTATATGAGGAAATGGAAGCTGCTTCAGAAAATGAAATCAGGAAGACCAGCAGTACCTAACCAACTATACACAGAGGAAATCTGCACTAATGGTGACAAAATTTAAGATACAAAGAGTGATTTTCAAGATGTGCTAAAGTAAGGATTCTCCCAAAATGCAAAAAAAAAAAAAGGATGGTAATTGTTGAAGAAGCAGCATAGATAATGGATGAGAGCCCACAAGACCTAGGTTCAAGTATGATATCTGGTATATGCTGACTATATGACCCCAGGAAAATCACTTGACATTTTAGTGCTCTAGGAAGTCCTCTAAAACTTTGTTTCCGAGAAAATGCCAGGTATTAAGGGGAAGTTTCCCCATTTGGGAATGTCCAATATCAATGAAATAACAGGTCCCAATCCCTATCTCTAATTATGACTTACCTAAAAATGACTGGGTCCAAACCTGGCATTACTGATGACTATGCTTGTTTTATGCCTATAAAATCTTTTAAAGAATAATTAGGCCCCATCAAGGGTTAACTTGAAAAAAATATGAAAAGGGGTCAGACAGTTTTTCTAATATGATTTTCCTTCCCAGGCTATGTATGCAATTGTAAAATTTACTAAGGAATGTAGAGAATACAATATTTCTCTTTGTTTATTGTTCATTGACTATGAAAGAAAAAAGCATTTGACTATAGAGAGCAAAGCACAGATTCGAAGGTTCTCCAACAAGGCTTCCCCATTTACATTTTCAAACCATTCAAGACTCCTTGATAGGTTCAACAGCAGAGGTAACTTTAACATAATTTTAAAAATTATTAACATTAAGCAAGGATGACATATTGGACAAAGATATTTGCCAATGTTGCAGTGGATGTCTTACACAAATTCCTAATGGAAGAGAGAGTTCCTATAAATGAAGAAGAGTATCTCCCAATGTCCCTGTTTGCAGATGACAGCATGTTGATTACAAGTAGCCCTAGAATACTAAAGGTTCACCTGAAGAGATCCATTCCAAAGAAATCACTCTAGCCAAAAAGGGAAAATTAAGTATATGAAGAATTTACATTGTTTTTGTGGGTGATTGCTTGAGGAAGCTAGCTGCCTGTTCAACTTGAAGGGCTTACGGGGTGGAAAGCATTTGTTTGGGACTTTGAATCATCCTATGATGGGTATATCTATGATCAACCACAGAGAGGACTGGGGGACATTTCCTAGACATGCACATTAACAACTCATTGAGGATGAACATATTAGGTGTCATTGGTCGGGAATTAACTGACTGGCTTGGACTCCTCTGGACTGAATGGCAATTCACTGGTCGCCTCTGACTATTTTAACTTAGAGCTAATACTACATGATGAACTGAAGTCAGGTGTAGACTGGCCCTTTGGGAGAGATCCTGAGAAAACTGAACACAGATGAGACAATAGCAAGAATAAGAGTACACCCGGGTTTGAAAAGAAGATAGCTTGTGCATGCACATGATCCCCCCACCCCTACCCTGGGAGCCACTAATGGTTATCTTAGGGCAGAGACACATTACAAATGTTCTGACCAATGTGGCCTAAGAGTAGAGGAAATTCCTGGACTCAGTCATGAAGTAGTGCTGTCATAATCTCTTAGTCCAAGAGATGACAGCCATAGTGAATAGAACCACATGGCCAAGTGGAAGGAGTTTTGGAACCTCAGCTTTCTGGAGGATTCTCAAGAATTCCTGGACCAAGGACTGAGCAATAGCCCCTGAAGCTAAAGCAAGAGATTGAGATATGACGTGGAATAACAAAGAGTTGGACTTTGTCTTCCATTATTTCCGTAAGTTATTTGGGTGGTATAGGTCTGATGTGAAAGGGGTGGTGAATCTAGCAATCCAAGTTGACTTTCCTTCCAGGGGGAATACAAGTACTTCACAAGAGTGATACTAGATCCCATGAATTATGACTAGTATGGAAATGTTTTACATGATTGTATATGTGTGAAATATATTGGATTGCTTATCTCAGGGAGCGGGGAGGAAGGGAGGAAAGGACAGAATTTGGAATTCAAAATTTTTTTAAAAGTTAAAAAACTGTTTAACATGTAATTGGGGAAAATAAAATATATATGTATATATATAATATATACATGTGTATATATATGTATATATATATATGTACACACACACACATATATATATTTATATATATATACACACACACACATATCTTTTTTTTTTTAAAGTGATACTTTAATGCTATAGCGCTATACAGGTCAATGGAATTTAACAGTGTCCACTTCTTTAACAGTTCCAAATCCATTTTGCCTCCATGGGAAGTCTAAACCACAAGTGCCATGAGCAGGTTGGTACTCACCGAAGCAAGAGAATTGTGTCAATTGTTTATAGGCTACTTACTGAATTAGTCAGTCAACAAACATTCATTATTAAGTGCCTACTATGTGCCAAGCACTGTGCTAAGTTCTGGCAATACAAAGAAAGGAGGAAAATAAAACAACAACAACAAAACCCAGCCCCTGCTCTCAGAGAGTCTGATGAGGGAGACAATATCCAAACAGTCACTTTTAGGGAAGTTATAATTAGGGATAGGGATTGGACTTATTATTTCATTAATAGAAGGCATTCCCAAGTGAGAAAACTCCCCCTTACTTCTCTGAAACTTAAACACTGAATAATTTGGGGGTAATCTCAGAGTAAAGGCACTAAGATTAAGAAGGCCTGAGAAAAGCTTCTTGCAGAAAGCAAGACTTTAGCTGAGACTTGAGGGAAGCCATGGAAGCTAGGAGGCAGGGATGAGCAAGGAAAGAGTTCCGGGCATTGGGGAAGTTGGTAAAAATTGGTGGAGTTGGGAGAAAGAATGTCTTGTGCAAGAAACAGCAAAGATGGCAGAGTATGTGGTGGGGAGTAGGAGTGTAACAACGGCGGGACTAGCAGCTGCTGTGGCTATGTAAGACCGACAACAAGAGCACACAGGAGGGCTGCCAGCACAGGTTCTTTGATCGGCTTTTCTAACAAAAGCAACTTTAAAGGGTTAACAATCTGACTTTAATTAAACATGCAAATGCCAACAGAAATTATAAGCATACATTATACAAATAGAGCAAACACAAAGAGAAATCAACAGACGGGCCTCTATCTGTCTGACGAGGGAATTGCATAGTTACCAGAGAAAAGCACCAACGTCTGAGTTTTCAAAGCTGCAGGTGGGGGGGAGGAGCGGGACTGCTTCGGCTACCCAGAGTCTCATCACCAACACTCTTTCAATAAATGTGCCCCCCTCAAAGATAAAATGCTAATGTCTGAGTTTATATATACTTCTTCAGGGTCAAAGGGCTTCACAACCACGTGACTCAAATGCATGTGAACTAGGCCTTCCCTTGACTAAGCAGGTCATCAAAGAGTCAATTCCTTAGTGCTGAGAAACTCTCCAAAACAAAGGCAACAAAAAGTCCACTTTGTTTGCCATCACATTTGAAAGGCAAAACTCCTCAAAGGCACTTGATTACCTCAGCATTCCAAAAGAGAAAACAGTAAAAAAAAAAAAGTCTCACCCTAATTACCATAATAGAAAGGGGAAAAGGTAAGGTATAAGAAGGCTGGACAGGTAGGAAGACCAGGTTGTGGAAATCTTTAAAAGTCAGACAAGATTTTATATTTTATATTAGAGGCAATAGGGAGTCAATGGAATTTAAATGAATAGGGAAATGACGCGGTCAGACCTGCATTTTAGGAACATCGATTTGCCAACTGAGTGGAGGATAGACTGAAGTGGTGAGAGGTTTGTGGCACACAGAGCAACCAGCAGGTTATTACAACAATCCAGGCATGAGGGGATGAGGTCTGCACCAGGATGGTGGAGGTATTAGAAGAGAGGAGGAGGCTTATGTCAGTGACCTAGAAATGACAGGACTTGGCAACTGATTGGATATAGAGAAGGGAGGGGGTGAGAAAGAGTGAGAAATTGATTATGACACCTAGGGTGCCAGCCTGGGGGACTGGGAGGTTGGTCGTTGCCTTTGTGTTTAACGAATTCTCTTTATAGAGTGAAATAAAGACTGACTTGAACTGAAATTCAAAAAGCCAACCAGACCCAGAGTAACAATCACATCTGAGACAAATTCTTTTTAAAATAGGGCTTCTGCATGTTTCAGGTCTTTCTGCCCTGTAGTTGTAAAATGGATGGCACTACCATTTCTGGCTTTTAAAGAGCCCTAGTGTTGCCATAAGGAGTTAAACAGGGTGGTTGCTGTGGCCAGAACAGCAGCAGCTGTTACTAATAGCCCTAATGAGGGCAGGAGCCTCTCTCCCACTCTGAGCCTGGCTGTAGGACAGAAGCAGATTTTGGGCTGCTGTTTAGGCTGGCCCAGCATTCTGTAGTACAGAGCTGGGGTTTAGGGGGTAGAGAAGGTGGAGGAAATTAAGAGAACTAGTTGGGATCTCTTTGTGAACATATAAAGGTATTTTTGTTCTATGAGTGGCATGCCTTTTGAATCAGTGTTGGTTTCTCTGTGTTGTATGCGGCCTTGTGGGAGTTTTGTACTGCCTGATGTCTTGGGCACAGAAAACACTAAAGACATTTGTCAATAATGACACTTTCATAAGGTCTGAATCATCTATGTCCTTGACGCTATCATTTGAGCCATTCTCTTGGGACTTTATTGCCTGTATATAGGTGTGCCTATGTGTAAGAGCTCCCTGGCAGCTGGGGGCTCCAACACCCTGACAAGGCTAAGGCACAGACAACTAGTCATATTTCTGTCTATTCATGTATTCAGACAAGCATTTATTAAGCACCTACTGTACAAGGCAGTGCTTCAGAAGGTGCTGTGAGGGAGTCAAAGATGATTATCGCTGTCCCTTCCCTATCAAGGTGTTTTGAAAGTGTTCAAAGTTACCTTATTGACCCATTGGGGAATCTGCTTAAGCCCTGGAACAAGTGACTGATCATCAATGTCGTACTGGAAGTTTGGGGTGGGAATGACGCTGCAACTTGGGCCTGCTGGGATGGTGCCATCACAGAGGACTCTTCCAAAGACAACGTCTTGGCTCGGCAGTGTTCTTTCCACAGCAGTTCTGTTGCCTTGCCCATGGGTGTTCCAGTCCCAGCTGGGCTCTGCCTTTGAGTTCAGTGTGTCATCATATCCTTTGTCGTCCGTGGTAGTCTCAGCTTTGATAAAGGGGAACATCTGAAGGATGCAATAGAGATCTTTGATACACCATTTGCTAAAGGACAAATAAATGCCTGAGCATTTCCAAAGAGTAGAGAGTGAAGTGAGGGAAGAAGCCTCAAGTTGAAGAGCTATGAATAATGACAAATAGCATCCAGCTGATGCTCTAGGGAACTGGGATACAGTCATCTTCTGTGATTTAGTAGTGTGTCTGTGCAGAAATATAGTTTTACAGTCATACATTACTTCATTTAATCTTCTCAATAGTCACATGAAGGATGAGAAGATAAAGAATGCTGACTTTGGAGTCAGAGGACCTGGATTTAAATTTCTTATGATCTGTGTTCTTTCTGACCCTCAGCTTCCTCATCTGGAAAATACAAGGGTTAGACTAGATGGCTTCTGAAGTCCCTTCTACTTCTATATTTTTGAGTAATAGGGTAGATATCATGTCAGATGAGGAAAATGAGGCACAGCCCAAAGTCACCTAGCTGATGGATAAAACCGGGATAGGAACCTAGCTCCTCTTGTCCCAAGTTCAGCATTCTCTCATTGTACCACAGCTTGGTCCAGTGAGTTGGACCAACACTGACTGGTAACTTCTTCTCTTTTATCAAACTTGTCAGTGATGGAAAACAATTCCCAAATGTACATAAAATGTCTACTTGTGGGTTGAGAAGAAGAATGATGGTTTTAAGAGGAATTAGAGCTACTTTTAATTTTTAATTGCCTTTTTATAATTAACTTAACAGCCATCACTAAACATGAACATTTCGAGATAAAAAGAAAAGTGAGCATTACATAAGAAGCTGAACTTGTGTTACATATAGATTTTTAAAAGAAATTATAATATACAAATATGTACATGTGAACTTATTTATTTTCATGCATATGTATAAAATTTAACAAGAAAATAATACAACTACTCTGTTTATGTCCCATTCTCTACCTCCTTTTCCCCCTTCTGTTCTTTTTCATTTTTTTCTTTTATTATTCTGCCCCATCGCCTAATTGAACAAATTAAAAATAAACCCTCAATACATACATGCATAGTCTGGCAAAACAAATTTCTACATTGGCCATGCATGATAACATGTTAGAAATACCTTTAACACATAGAATATTTTGTGATTCGGAGTGGGTTGTTTCCTTCATGAGTCAGGGCCTTCAGCATGCTAAATGTTTTTGATTACTCTAAATTTACTGTCTTCAGGAATTCTCATGTTTCTTCTCCCAACTGGAATTCTTAGCTCATTTAGTGATAGTTGTTTAGTTAAGGTCCATTTATAGTCCGTTTTAAAGGACACCCAAGGAAATGGAAAGCACCATGTTGTAATGAAAAGATCATGAGACTAAGAATCAGGGCAGCTAGGTGATACAGTGGAATCAGGAAGACATCTACCTGAGTTCAAATCTAGCTTTTGACACTGTAAGACGTAACACTAGCACACAGGAGGGCTACTAGCACAGGTTCACTCTTGATTTGGTCAGACAGGAAGGACACTTCAGAGAGGTTAATAATCTTACTTTATTCTAGTCTAGTCTTCTCACAAGATGGTTGCTGATAATGGGAGCACCAACTCCTACGGCATTCTCTAATCACCCTTCTTGTAGGGGCTGGCTAGAAGTGTGGGCAACATCTCGATGGGGTCAATCAAGATAGGCTCAGCTTGTGCACTTCCCTAAATCCCCTCAAGCCTTGATGGGGCCAGTTGAAGCGAACACAGATTCCCCTCAAGCCTTGATGGGAACTGATCAAGGCACACATAGGATTTCAGCTCATGCATTCAACCCTAAGGGTTCCCCACTCACTGACCAGTGTCCACCTGCTTTATAGGGCAACAAACAAAGAAGGCATTTTGCCAACAATAGCCTCATATTATCTACCTGTTATATCTCACTGCACAGTTGCAGTAGATATTTACAATTTAGGTATGAATGTTTGTATTATTTATCATTATATAATGCTGCACAAGCATTATATGGATCCTTGGAAACTAAACTTTAAGAAAGAATAACAAAAATCCACCTTACACACATTAAAATCCATCTTACTTCCAAACACTTACTAGTGGTATGACCTTGGGCAAATTACTAAGCCCTGTTTGCCTCAGTTTCCTCATCTGTAAAATGAGCTAAAGAAGGAAATAGCAAACCATTTCAGTATCTTTGAAAAAACAAACTCAAAACCAAAACCTAAATGGGGTCACAAAGAGCTGGACACAACTGAAACAACTGAACAACGGCAACAACTAAGAGTCAGAAGACCTGGGTTATAGTCCTAGCTAATTCACTGAAAGACCAGAGACACATAACTAAACCTCTCTAAGCCTTATTTTCCTCATCTGTAAAGTGGAAGTAATGATACTTAGAGTAGAAAGCAATATAACGTAGTCAACTGAGTATTAGGCTTGGAGTCAGGGAGAACTGAGTTTCAGTCTTACTTTGACACCAAGAAAGTCACCTCACTTGTACATGATTTAAGAAACTCTCTAGAATGAAGTTACTAAGTCATAAATGGTTTGCTATCTGGGTCAGAGAAGGGAGTTCCCAAACTTGGAATAAACTAAGCTGAGGAAATAAGAGATCCTTCCTACTTTTCAATAATACCTGAATGACATACTTCAAAGGGTTCTTGAATGAAAGGCTCAATGAAATAATATCTGCATAGTGCTTTACCAATTCTAAAGCATTTTATGCACACACACACGCATACACACCCACACACATACACACTTTTAAAACTGAGTGTTGTACATATGTAAGCTATTACCATAACACTCACTGAAATATTCAGGATTACCTTCAAATTCTTGCAATAACCAAGCAATTTGGAGTTCAAAGTGACCAGTGAGGCTCGTAGCTACTTTAATTTATAGTTTTTCCCAGTAGAATGTGAGAAGAGGGACTGTTTCATTTTTGTCTTATCTCTGGTGCCTTGCACAGTTCCATATACACAGTAGGATCTTAGCAAATGCTTGTTGAACGCGATTCAATCAATCAGCATTTGTTAAGTGCCTGGTCTTTGAGAAAGTAATCTAGCCAGTAAACCCCAAGATAACTAGGTAGGTTTCAGCCATCAAAATTTACCTTCCTTTGGGCAGAACACCCTCAGGTAAGGGTATGATACTCTATTTCAGGAGAGGAGAGTAGAAGAGAAGAAAGGGTATTGCCTCACTCAAAGTGAAAATTGGAAAAGACTTAAAAAGGCCAAGGTCTCCCAATGCATCCTGAGCCACCTCCAGTTGTCCTGATCTATATCAGGCCACTAGACCCATATGGCTCTGGAGGCAAAAGTGAGGCTGGTGACCTTGCACAGCCCTCTCTCACTCAAGTACGATTCAGTGCATGATGTCATGGTTCTCTTTGAGGACAAAGGACAAACCACAACAATATAAGTGCCGTCTCTTGGGCTGCTGCAGTAAATAGAGCATTGGGCCTGGAATCTTGAGTTCAAATCTAGCCACAGACTCTTCCTAGCTGAGTGACCCTGGGCAATTCACTTAACTTCTATTTCCCACTGGAGAAGGAAATGGCAAACCACTCTAGCATCTTTGCCAAGAAAACTCCACAGACAGAAGAATACAATGTCATGAAGAACAAGACATGACTGAGCAATAACAGCCTGCATACTGTTTGTGACCATAAACAAGTCACTTGACCTCTTCATATATCAATTTCCTCATCTACAAAATAAGGGTACTAGACTCTATGACCTCTTAGGTGCCTTCTAATTCTTATGAAGTAAATAGAGTTCAATGGACCATAGTAGAGATTAAAGGTTTAATTTTGTTTAATTTTGAATAGGAAAACTTTTTTTTTAATTTTGTTTAATTTTGTTTTATTTATTTATTTTATTTGTTTTTTAATTTTGTTTAATTTATTTAATTTGTTTTATTTAAATTTGTTTAATTTAAATTTTGTTTAATTTTGAATAGGAAAACTATGAACATAAACTTTTTAAAAAATTAATAAAGCACTTAGGAAAACAGAATGGGATCATGGATAAAGGACTGGTATTGGAGTCAGGAGAGCTCTGGGTTCAGTTTCTGCCTCTGATACTTACTAGCCATGCAATCACAGGCAAGAGGCCTCTTAGAAACTCAAGTTCCTCATCTCAAATGGAGTTAATAAGCAAGCATTTATTAATTACTTACATTATTATGTATCAAACATTGGGCTAGGTCCCAAGAATATACAGCCCAAAATGAAACAGTCCCTGCTCTCAAGCCTCTTACCTTCCATAGGGGAGACAGGTACATATACACAGAATAGATAGATAGATAGATAGATAGATAGATAGATAGATAGATAGATAGATAGATAGATAGATAGATAGATAGATAGATGAATGAATGAATGAATAAACAAGGGTAGTTACAGAAGGAAGGTGCTAGCAGTTGGGAGATCAGGAAAGGCTTTGTGTGTAGACAGTGATGCTCGAGCCAAGTCTTGAAGCAAGTAAGGAATTCCATGAGGCAGAGTTGAGGGGGTCAGTGTCCTAGGGTATGGGGAATAGCCAAAGCAATAGAAAGAAATGTTTGAAGAAGGGAAATGGAACATTGTATGGGAGAACAGAGAAAGTCACTTTGGCTAAACTATAGAGAATGGGAACAGGAATAACGTGGAAGGAGCCTGGGAGAATAGATTCGATCCATGCTATAAAGGGTTTTAAAAGCCAAGCAATGAAGTTTGTCTTATCCTCTGGGCAAGAAAAGTTTGAGTAGTGGAGTGATGCAGATAATATTATCTGTAACACCTACCTCAAGTGGTATAGTGAGGATCAAGTGAGATGTATATATATATGTATGTGTACATACATATAGTGTATTTACACAAACTGTTTTAGATGCCTCGGAGTAACACGTAAATGTCATGTATGATGTAGCTAAATTAGATATAGCAATTTCCCCCAAGAAATCCCTACAGAACATGCTCAGGCGATCTGTTTTGTCTTACAATGACTTGGATAATACTGCTCCTATTAACAACTAAAGAAATTTGAATCTAATCAAGAAGAAATCGAATTTCTATTTTTCTTCCTCATTGTACCTTTTCTTTTGGATCAGCTGAATCCAGCTGAAAAGAACTACAACGTTTAAGACTGAGAACTCTGGGCCATTGATATTGTATTTTAAAGTTGTAGACTCTTGCTTGAAGTCAAGAGACACTCACCCAAGTCTTCACCAGTGATCTAAATTTTCCTAAAATCATGTTATTGCTGTCAGTGATGGTGATGGTGGTCCTTCATTTTCAAAAGGGACCAATAACATTACAGAGTGATGTCTTGACTTGTTTGTGAATTGGATTTGAATAAGGCAGAGTTCCACGAAGTTGTGAGCCCACTCTCTTCCAGTCACTGAAGTCCAGTGGCAAGGCAAAAGTCAAGACAATTGGTGATAGCCCAGGATAAAGTGGATGGCCTTGATGGCTTCAATGTCTGCCCAAGCTCTAAGTGCTCCACAGTACCTGTTTCAGCTGCCTTCATGGTCATTGGAACAAATTGTTCACATCTCCCCATTCCACGTGAGAAAATCTTCACATGCTTGGGGCAGATATCCTTTTAACTCATCAATGTTTTCGAGGTCTGTTGGTTACCCTCAACCTGGTTTAGCCTGTCTGCCAAGATGTTTTTTAACAGGGGGTGTCCAGCACTTGCTGTATAGCTTCTTGGGGCCACAAGTGAGAGTTAGGTGTCAGGTGGACACCTACAGGTAGATGAGCAGGGCATTTAGGGAGGACTAGCACCTCTGATGTGACAGCTTGATGATAAGATCATAAATTTAGAGCAGAGACCTTAGGGCAAACCCCCTCGATTTATAGTTGAAGAAACTGAGGGCTAGAGATTTTAAGTGACTTGTACCAGGTCATGCTAGTGTTGACAGGCAACATCTGAACCCGGGTCCTCAGGTTCCAAATCCAGAGCTCCTTTAAATTCTACCACAAAATGTATCAATCTTCACCAGGTCTATTGGTTATTCTTATCATTTTTCCATTTTCAGTTCTTTGACCTTTGGAGGACACATTTCAAAGAGTAGTTGTGAAGTTCAGAAAATTCGTAACAAGGCCAGGAAAAGAATATTCCTTGTTCCTTATCCATCTGTATCTCATTTTCTCCAGTTGTTAGGGTCTTCTCTCTAATATTACTTATTTTATATTTACTTGTCTATCTAATATATTGTTTCCTCAGAGAACAGAGGTTGGTTTGTTGGTTTTATCTTTGTAAATCCGTGGCCTAGCAAAGTGCTTGGCACATAGTAGGTGTTTGACAAATGATTGTCCAATGAATAAATGAATTAATGAATGTGAAGTATCTATCTTAGATATCTATAGTGGTGGACTAACTCAATGGTCTACCCATCTAACTATATACAGGTTATAGTTTGGACGATAAGCATTTTTTATCCATACTACTTGTTTTTCCTAGATAGATTGTTAAGTTGATGTTTTTTAAATATATGTCTTTGAGGGACTTAAAATTTTAAAAGGTGAGATTGTCTACGTGTATTTAAAGCCTCCTTTTTCATAAAACTGGAAAAATTAAGAAATGATCTTTTCTTCTAAAATCCTTTCTAAAACTCTTGATAAAACTCCTTAAATAAAAGAGGCTTTTCATAGGGCAATGGGTTATGAGTAGTAATCAAATTTAACTCCTATCTGGTTCACATCAAAAGTTTCCCTGCTCAACTGAAATGATTAGCTATAGAAGCCACCCTCTTCCCTTGAGAAAGAACAAAGATATTGAGGAAAAATGAGACTGCTCCTTTGTTTACTCCAGAGTAAAAAGAATATCTCAGGAGGAATTGGATAGTGACTTTGTTGCTCAGTCCTGGAAAGTTAGCCCAGGTTGTATTTCAAGATAGCTTTTGGTTTTTCAAGAAGCCTACAAATGTTCAATGAAATTTTCTTGGGTCAGAGAGTCATGTCAGAGGGCATGAAAAACTATACTAATTTAGAGATCTCCCCTTCCAGCTTAGAAATGCTTAAAGGTAAAGTTGTTTCTGACAGACTTGAGCCTAAAAGCACAGACTATAGCATTAGTATAAACTTTTCTTCAAGGGGACACATATATAAAAAATGAGAGTGATAGAAAGTAGAATATTCAGACATTCAAGAAACATGTGGTACTGATAGTAATGGGTGGTATAATTAATACTCTAATATTTGCAACAAAGCCTAAACATGATTGATGAAAACAAATTATATACTGGGGATAATAAATATAAGAGTTATATATTCTGAGTATCTCCTGATTATATTTAACCCTATGTCTCTGGTAGTATATGCTCCACTCAATTATTTCAATGACTGTACTGGACTTAGATGACTCTGGGAGAGTGAGGCTGATGACCTTTCAAAGCTCTGCCTCACTTAAATCCCATTCACTTGTAAGTCAAATTGGTACTTTTCCAGAACAAAGGACAAACAACAATTACATGTTTCGGTGACTCCAAAGTATTTCTCAACACAAAAACTCATTAAAAATAAAAAGCACAATTCTGCTAGTGACACGCTATGGTTACAAATTGTAGAATACCTCAGTCCTGAAAGAATTTATTTCAAATGACTCAAAGTGCAATTCTTTTACATAAATGCGTTCCATTCTGATGCTTCGTTGTTGTGTGGAGGTGACCATGGGTTCTTGAAGGCTATACCAGTAGAGATTAAACTCTGGATGGCTTAGAGAACAGTCTGTCAAGAGAATGAGTCTATTCCCCAAGGACCAACATAGCTAAGTATGTAAAAGCCCATTCACCAGCAGGTTGGTCATTATATGATGAATTCTTTGGCCATGAAAATAACCATGAAACAGACAAAAAAAAGTGGTCCTCATTCCTGCATAGCTACCTTCTGTTAATGGCCTTCCAAAGTGCCATTGCTAAGATGATAGAAAAGGGAACAGAGAGTACTAAGAATCAGATTGCTGAATCTAGAACATCTATGAACTTGACTTTAGGTACTCTTACTCTCAGTGCTTGCCCAAAGATTGGTGAATTGATTGGAAGAACATAATCACTTCAAAGATGACATTCTCATGACAAATAAAACAAGACAAAGGGAAGTTGTAGTTAAATAGAAGAATGGTTCACATGTTCTTGGTAGTGACACAAAATAAAAGAATTTTTAGAATTGGTTTCATTGTACACCCAAGGGCAACAAGAATCATTTTATGAGACACTTGGGCTTTTTGGCTTGCGGTACTTACAATAGGTACAGTTTCCCATCGCCCCATCCCTGAGCTTTTGCAATAACCTGCTGGTTGGTCTTATTAAATTTTATTTCCCCATCCTTTATTTAACTGCCAAGGTGATTTTCCTAAAGCATAAATCTGACCATGTTTATCCCACAACTCAGTAATATCTATTGGCTCTCAATTGCCTCCAGGATCAAATATAAAATGTTCTTTGGCTTTTAAATCCTTCATAACCTGGTCCCTTCCAATCACTGCACTCTTCTTAGACATTATTTCCACTCACTCTATGATCCAGTGACACTGGCCTTATCTCTCTTCATAGAATACGATACTCCATCTCTCAACCCTGAGTCTTCTCACTGGATTTTTCCCATTCCTGGAATGCTTTCCATCCTCATATCTACTTCCCATCTTCCTTTATAACTCTGCTCAAATCCCACCTTTTTGCAGGAAGACCTTTCTGGTCATTTTTCTTACCTCTCATCCTTTACTAGTTTTTTTTCCCTCTGAGATTACTTTCCATCCACTCTGTGTATATATTTTATGTATATAGTTGTTTGCTCATTGTTGCCTTCATTAGACTAAGATCTCCTTGAGGGCAGGGCCTTTTTTTTTTTTTGCCTTTCTTTAATTTAGCACAGTGCCTGGAAATAGTACATGCTTAATAAATATTTAGTTACTGCCTGCCTGTCTGCATGGCCCTGGATAAGTCACATAACCATTCAAGATGCCAGGAAACTTTTTAGGACACTAACTATTAAATTATTGTTAATCTGCAATGACAAAATTTTCTCAAAGGGTAGTTCCCTACAACGATGAAATAAAAGGTTCAGGCCAAAACAATACAAAGAACAGAAGAGGATAGCAGAGTATACATAGTATTTCCTCATAAAATAATAATGTAAAAATGAGGGTTGATTTGATCAATTAATCACCTCTATTCCAATTACAGTATCAAGATGCTCTAGCCCAGTTTTTTAGGAAGTACAAACACCTCTACTGAATCAATCAACGAAGGCATTATCTGGGTGACAAAAAGTCCTTAATCAGTTTGGAAGGAGTGAAAACCATTGGATGAAATAAAATGGTGCTACACTGGAAGTGCAGTAGAATTTTTCGAAGCATAGATAAAAATAGCAGCCTACTTCAGAATGTAACATTTTCCAATAGCGGAGCTTCCTGGTGATAGAAGAGTTCTATCTAAGCCTCTAGGAGGGGATTGTTTGGGGGTGAAGAAAGAATCTATAAAATCATAATATTTGGACTTCCTTATGAGCATCCTGATACAAGGTGGCACAAGGGATAGAGACCAGTCCTGGAGTCAGGAAGACCTGAGTTCAAATCTGGCCCCAGACATTTATTAGCTATGTGACCCTGGGCAAGTCACTTAACCCTGTTTGCCTCAATTTCCTCATCTGCAAAATGAGCTGGAGAAGGAAATGGCAAACTGCTCCGGTATCTTTTATCAAGAAAATCCTAAATTGGGTCACGAAGAGTTGAAAACAACTGAAATAATTGAATAACAACAACATGGGCATCCTAGCAGTGTTCTTGAAACAGCAGCATCTTCACTGAGAGCCAAGGACAAGGCAAATACAATGAGAAAGGGAGCTTTAGGACTCTATGAGGAGCCCAGCAGAAAGCTATATCATGTCTAAGGGGAGCTTCATGAGCAGTGCTGTCAGATTCAAACAGAAGTGGGAGCCATCCACATAAGGATCCCTGTGGACCACACAGTAACTTAGTTTTAAGATGTAATGTATTACTTATATATGTATGTGTATATATGTAATAATTATCTATGTTTTATTGTACTTTTATTTATTTTGTTAACTATTTACCAATTACATTTTAATCTGATTCCTATATTCCAGAGTATTGTGGGCTATGGCTTTGACACCTCTGTTCATGAGAACTCCACTAAGGATAGAAAAATACTTCTGGAAACCAACAGCTATGTTCTTTGCCATGTACTGTCTAAGCTGAGCCCACTTTGCCCTGGACATTCTGGGAGAGCGTCCCCTTTGTTTGGAGGAATAGCTGTCTGGCTTTTTTACATCAGCAGGAGAATCAAAGCGGAAGATACCAGGAGGAACTCATGAGCAATAAAGAAGAACCGAAAGGAAACCACTCCCAAAACTTTAGGGCTACTCCTAGAATCTTGAGAGGACAAGTAGTTAGTCGTCCTCTGGGGAGCCAGCCTACAAGTGCAAATAAGGGTTGGGATAGTATCCCCAGAGCCTACCCAAGAGTTAAAAGCAGCGGAAATGAAAACAAATCTACAGAAAGCTTGGTATGAGATGTAGATGATCTGCATCACAGAAAGAACATTCATAGATGAATAAATAGATGGAAAATGCAACAAATCTGTCAATGTTTCAGTAATCATTCATTTTCATCATAGCTGACAGGAACCACCCTTTTTGGGCTCTAATACCTCAGTCTCTAGTGTGCTGTACTGGAATTTGAAATCACACTTAAGAAGATCGATTTGGGAAATGTGGCTGGATCAGACCAAGTATAGACTTAAGAAATCCATGCCAAAGGTGACACAATCTTGAAAGTACTGAGGAGTAATTTTATAAGATATCTCGGAGCAGAGGTAATACTAAAAGAATAGAGGAAAACATCCTGGATGATGTTAGGGATGAGGAATAGGGACTGGACCTGTGATTTCATTAGTATAAAGAACTCCAGGTGAGGAAACTCCCTGTACCAATTCACATTGGCACCTTTTGCGTAACTTATAGCGTTAGAGGGTTAAAGTGCTGTGCCAGTAAGGCAAAATGGGCTTAGTTTAACGGGTGTGCTTAAGGAGTTTGGCTTTTGTTTATAGTGAAAGTACTTTCACCTGTTAAACGCTAAGCCCCAGGCCCAAAGCCCTATCAGGTGTGAAACCTCTGTGGGCGTA
>CM053624.1:91153894-91194549 GCA_028646595.1 Phalanger gymnotis
TTCGCTAATTTGTTGCTCTGGGCCCTGAATAAATTTTTTGATGCCTTCTGCTTGGAGAATTCTGTATACCCAACAATTTCGAACCATTCTGATATTTATATGATCCTTTTTGAGATCATAAATTCGGCCTTCCTACTACAAGTGCTGAGAGGTTAATTTACTTGTCCAAGGGCACAAAAGTAGGACTCGAATCCCAGGTCTTCTAGACTTTAATGCCAGTTCTCTATCAAGTATTCCAGCTAGCTGTGAAATTTGTGCTGGGCCCGGAGTCAGAAGACTCATCCTCTTGAGTTCAAATCTGGTCTCAGACACTTACTATCTATGTGATCCTCGACAAGTCACTTAAACCTATTTGCCTCAGTTTCCTCATTTGTAAAATGAGCTGGAGAAGGGAATGGCAAACCACTCCATTATTTTGGCCAAGAAAACCCCAAATGGGGTGACAAAGAGTCAGATATGACTGAAAATGACTGAGCAACAAAAATTGAGAGAATATCAATAGCTACCAACCTGTCCCCTTATTCCAGATGACCCATCAGTCTGAGCAGCAACATGTGACAAGAGGAACCCCAAACTGCAAGAGTGAAATGAATTTGGGCCATCAGAATAAGTAGGATTGACAGAGCCTACCCTGCTCATCAACCTGTCACCCTTTGACAGGGGAGAACGTTCCAGAAGAACTCCTTCAGGTCAGGTTCTCTTTTTGTTTTGTTTTATTTTGTCTTTGTATCCCCTGGCATATAAAAAGATGCTTAATAAATAGACTGGATAAGATTAAATTAATATTTGCAGAAGAATATCAGGACAGTACAATATATATTCTGCTGCCATCTCTTATATTAATATTCAACACTGGGTGATAAAAGCAATTTCCCAAACCTTCTACTTTTCTTTGGGGAAGAAATCCTCTTGACTTTATAATAGTTCACATTATAGAGCACTTTATAGTTGACAAAATATTTTACTTATAGTAGCTCTGTGTGGTAGATAATACAAATATTGTCTCAATCTTTTTGGTCCAGACCCATGATTTCATTCATCTAGGGAATTTCTGGTGAAGAAATTTCCCATCTTAATGCACTTGGAGTCTTAAAGAGTTGTCTGGGTCACACAGAGGGTAGTAACTTGCCCATGGTTGCACAGAGACAAGACTTCATACTCTTGACCATACTTCTCTTCATTATACCTAAATTGTTTTCTGGTCCCTGTATGTCTTGGCTTTCATTAAACATTCACACACTCCTTTCTTCATTATGAAAATAAATCACTTCCAGAGTTTATTGTATCCATGCATACTAGAAATAAAATAGATATTAATTTCAACTGGATAATAGTTCTTTACCAAATATTCCTCATGCCCCTTGGAGATAACATGCGTCACAGACTAGGAACCTCTGCACTATGTACTGTGCTGCCTCTCACTCCTATTTTACAGATGGGGAAATTCAGTCTTAAAGAGGTCCAATGATGTGTCCATGATCATAGGGTCAATGAGCAACATAAGATTCAGACCCAGGTTTCTAATTCAAAGCCTAATGCTTTTTCAATACCACCTACTTGTGTCCAGTAATCCATCTGAGGAGCCTGGGGAAAAGAGTGGATGGTGAAATATTTCTGAGTCAAAACCTGATGGTCTCTGTTGTTGTCCAGTCGTTCAGTCATGCATAACTCTTCGGGACTCCGTGACCATAGCACTCCAGGCCCTTCTATGTTCCACTATCTCTGAAAGTCTGTCCAAGTTCACATTTGTTGTTTCCATGACACTTTGTATCCATCTTATCCTCTGTCTTTCCCTTCTCTTTTTGCCTTCAGTCTTTCCTAATATCAGGGTCTTTTCCAATGAGTTTCCATCTTCTTATTATGTGGCTAAAATTTTTAATCTTAAACTTCCATATTTGACCTTCCAATGAATAACTTGAATTAATTTCTTCAAGTATTGACTGATTTGATCTCCTTGCTGTCCAAGGGACTCTCAAAAGTCTCCTCCAGCACCACAGTATGAAAGCATCAATTCTGCAGCATTCAACTTTCCTCATAATCCAACTTTCACAGCCGTACATTGTTAGTGGAAAAACCATAGCTTTGACTTTATGGACCTTTGTTGGTAAAATGATGTCTCTACTTTTTCATATGCCACCCAAAGTCAATATTTATTGGTCTCTATTCTCACCCTTTGACTCTAAAATCATCTCTTGCCCCTCATATCCATTCCAATATGGGAAAGGCAGTAGATATGTGTCCTCCAAGTTATTTCTTTTCCAAAGAGAAACACACTTTCTTTTGTTCAGGTCCATTTCATAGGAGGAATGTCCTGGAGATCAGGAGGGGGATGGGAGTTGTAGGGTGGTGGAGAATGGTTAAAGGTTCCTACCACAGAAAGGGCATTGAAGCAAGTTTAGAAAGCTTAGTTTGTGTTTAAGTGTGTGTGTGTGTGTGTGTGTGTGTGTGTGTGTGTGTGTGTGTGTGTGTATGCCAGTAGGAAGGTCTGACTTTGATCTTAGTTTCAACCTTGTCCATTCTTAAGTAGGAAATTAACTAGAGCTGATGTAATGCTCTCGATGTGAAAGTCTTATTGAGCTGAACTGCTCCCAACAATCTGACTGCGAAAGCACTTAGCAAAGTTGTCAATAATCCAAGGGGCAAGTCCATTAATCATTCACAACAGGCAGAGTACCCTGGCATAGAGAAGGGGTTAAATAATGTTCCTACTTCATGGCTCCCAAAATAGAAAGCAAAGAGGCTCTGGAGGGACTAGAGAAATGTCTTTGGGTAACCTTTAAGGAAACCTTTTTAGAGTTATTGCCAGCAGCATGGGCTGTGTGAAAGTGTGACAAGGTTAGACACAAATTATAGATCCTTTTTTGCTTTCATATAAAAGTCTTGGATGCAAATGGGTGTTTAAATATAGTAATGAATTCAGAAGCAATCTGGTGATGGGAGACACCTCTTCTTCTGAGATCACTTTTTCTAAAGGTAGTACCTCTGTTTCCTATTTAGGGCGCGGAATTGTCAAGAGTGCCCCAAAAGCCCTCTGGCAGAAACCCTTACCACCCACCACGATCTCCAGCAGGATGCTCCTTAAATGAGATAGACCATTAAAAACAAACAAACAAACAGAAAGCATATTTTTGGTTCTTTTCTCTTAGTATTCCCACAGTATAACCTTCACGGTCACCCCTAGGCTTGCTCTGAGGCAAATTTCCAGCCTTGTCATACCTCCCCGTCCAGGAATCTCATGTGCTTTCCTCCCAAATAATTTGACAAGGGCATGGTGCTGAATGCATTTCTTGGCTGTAAGTAGCTTACTCTATCTTCATGGGGGAGTGGTGCCACTGAGGGAACATGAAAAGGAGGCTGGAGAGGTCAGTTTGCTCATTTTACAGTTTCACTTGGGCTGGCCCAATTTTACTTTAATAGACAAATAAAAGTAGCCTGAAGAAGTATTTTAAAATAATCCTTGTCATTTGTTGTGCTTTAATTCTTCAGTGGATTTCAGTCTTGTGGAGACTCCTCATTGTGTGTTACTTTCCCTCTCAAATGGTCCCAACAAACTGGCCTCCTTTCTGTTTTTCAGATGTGACATCTCCAGGCCTTCGGCCTGGCCAGCCTTCATACTTAGAAGGCGTTCCTTTCCTTATCTCTACATCCATGCATGTGTATCAATAACAATCTTCTATAGGAAGCCTTTCTGGATTCTCACTCACTGCTAGTGCCCTACCTCCCTAATTACCCTATAGCTATTTTCTTTATATTTATTCTACATATACTTATAAAATGTATTTTATGCCTTCACCGTTAGAATATAAAATTTTTGAAAACTGAGATTATTTCATTCTTTATATGTATTTTCCCCATTACCTGGCATTTGATAGGCTTAATATATGTTAGTAGATTGAGAGACTTTATCATTCGATGCAGATTGTAACTCATCTGTACCTTAGTATGTGATTTGCATGTATTCATCATCCCTAAACCAAAGAGGCAACAAGCCTCTGTAATGAGCTTCTCCCAATTATGATAGTTTCAATCTCAGTGACAAAGTTGATGAATGGACCCAAACCTAAAGCCTTCCTAGTTGACCCATTTTGCAACTTCAGAGTCACCTTTGAAAGTATTTAATGTGTCTATTGGTTCTTCTCTATTCTTTACCCTCATATCTAATAAGCTGTCAAATTCTGTCAAAGATGGCAACCAGGATAATGACGGGCCTTGAGATCATACGGAAGGAACTAGGAATATTTAGCTTAGAGAAGGGAAAACATACGAGTATCCAGACCCTAGCACAGTGGCTTATATATATTTTGTTATTAATTTGTGTAGGGAGCTACTTGACCTCTACCAATGCAGATCAGCACTTTCTTAGCAACTTGGTGTTGGTCTTTGCAGTTTATAGGCTTGTAAATAGGAGGAGATTGATAAACGTCCATTGAATTTGATTAAATTCGAAATGAAAATCAAGAGAAAAACTGCATCATTTATAAATTTGCTAATAAGAGATGACGTTGAAATGGAAATGTATAAAACAGGAAATGGAAAGAGAAGAGAACAAGCACTTCTCAACTACTATGTGCCAACAACTACTTATCAAGGACCTACTATGTGCCTGGCATTATGCTACGTACTTTACAAATGTTATGTCACTTGAGAGAAATGTTTGTAAAACATTGAAAACAATGATCCTCTTCTATTAAAAGATGTACGTTTCCCTTTATTCTTCTCCTATTTCTTTGGTCTAGGCTTGGCGCCTAGAGAAGTTGCATACATTTTCAAGAAAGTAATAATAGTCTTTCACATTCACACAGTTTTCTAAAGTTTACAAAACACTTTCTCTTTTCCCACATTGGCTATGTCTAAAAATTACATCTCATTCTGCACCTTAATTCTACCAGTTTTCTTGCTTTTCCCTAATATGGGAGAAGGGAGTCATGAAAGAGGGGAAGTAGATATGAGGAGAGAAAATAAATGCTTATTAATTGAAAAATGTTTTAATAAAATTAAAATTAAGATTTTTTTTAAAAATAGCCCCATCAATATGGAGTAATTATTTTCTTCTGCTGAGGGGTCTCAACCTATAATTTCATTTGTGTAGGTAACTCAGTGGGGAAACTCTTTGCATCAATGTAGACCAGTACCTCATCTAGAACTTATGGTTTTAGAGGGTTGGAGCACTGAGATATTCTCATTTGTCCAGTCACACAGTTACTAGGTGTCAAAAGCAGAACTATAATCAAGACCTTTCTGAATCTTAGGCCAGCTACTGAATCACTGCCCTGTACTACTTCTCCTTGCCAATCTTGATTAGCCAATCAAGAGCATTTATTAAGTGCCTAGTGTGTGCTAAGAGCCGAATGTAAGAAGGGAAAGCAAAGCCAGCCCTTG
The DNA here is from genome assembly GCA_028646595.1 of Phalanger gymnotis. NCBI lineage: Eukaryota > Metazoa > Chordata > Mammalia > Diprotodontia > Phalangeridae > Phalanger > Phalanger gymnotis. The sequence goes on from CM053624.1 coordinate 91,159,274, forward strand.
TCCTCAAGGAGCTTTCACTCCAATGGAGGAGACACATCCATACAATAGGCATATATAATATATAGAAGATGACCTTAGAAGGGAAAGCACTAGCATCTGAGGAGACTGGGGAAGACCTAGAAAAAGCAGCAGTTGAGCAGAGTGCTGAAGACAGACAGGGATTCTGAGATGTGGAAGTGTGGAGGGAAAGCATTCCAAGGACTGGAAGTGGGAAAGAGGAAAAAACATTCATTAATCACCTACCTTGTGCCAGGCACTGTGCTAAATGCTTTATAAGTATTATACCATTTGATCCTTACAATAATCCCCAGAGATAGGGGCTATTATTATCATATATACATGTATGTATGCATATATACATATATACATTTTACAGTTTTATGGTTAAGGAAACTGAGGTAGAAGGGTTAAGACACTTGGTCAGGGCCACACAACTGGGAAGCATCAGAGGTAGAATTTGAACTCAGGTCTTCCTAACACCTAATCCAGCTCTGTAGCCCCTGCACCACTTACTTTGCTGCCCCTGGAATATCATGTATACGGTACAACAATGCCAGGGTAGTTGAATTATAGAGTGAATGCTGGGGAAAGGCAGGAAGGGGCCAGGTTGTAAAGAGCTTTAGATGGCAAATACAGGACTTCATATTTGATCCCGAAGGTGACAGGGAACTACTGGATTTATTGAGGGGAAATAACGGGACTTGACATTTAATAACGTCTCAGAAGTGAAGCAATTTGCCGGGAGTGCCACAGCTGATAAATGCTAGAGCCAGACCCCCAACTAGGTCTGCTGACTCCAAGCCCTGAGCTCCCTCCATTGCACCACTGAGCATGAAAGAGATAAGGCAGCAAGCAGAAATACTGTTATCTCCTTCCTGAGATGCTCAAGCACTGATAATATCTGACTTATGGACAGACTATCACAGGATTTTAGTTTCATCTCCTAGTTGATGCAGGGAGACCCTGACAGTATCCAAAGATCTAGGGGCTTTGGTCACAAGTAACACTCCTTGACTTTGGCAGAAATGCCCACAGGGGCCATTGGAAATCAGTACTTGACTTAGTGGTTGGATGTGAATCTTTAGGAAAGACTATGGTATGATGCAGGGACCAGAAGACTGGTTAGACACATTACTTCCTCCAAGGAAGTTAGAATTCAGTGATGAGTTTTGAGAAACTCAGTTGCCAGGGGTCCTTCAGGTTGGTTCCACCCTTGGTTTGTTCCAGTAAGCACTAGGGAATGAACTGTTCATACAAGGGAGGAAAGTACAAGGAAAAGGGTGGAGCAGTTTCCAACTCGGCATTGTTTCCTGAGGTTCTGATCCCCTCAGACTGAAGGGGTAAAGGTGGGGGACAGGGAAAGTTAGTGCCTCACAAGGGAAGACAATAACCCTAACATTTCATGGGGTTTCTGTCTGCTGCTGAAATGGTTATCAGCCATCTGGCCCCTCAGGAAACCGGCGCTGTCTGTGGCCCAGCCCAAAGAAGCAGGTGCTGACTGAATAACAGGGGGGAAAGAAAATGTCTGTGTCAACAGGCAAGGGAAATTCTGCAGGAAGGAAAGGAAGCCAGCCCACCAAAAGATATATATACACTGAGGCTGAGATATGATCTAATTACCATGCAGTAGCCCTGGGCCTGGAGGAAAGGGAAACACCACCAACTCTTCTGAGTTCTGCTGAGATCAGTGTTTTTCAGGATGGAGAAATCTTATTTTGGCTTGGTTTGGGGTAAAGGAGGAAAGAAGATCCCCAGCTCTATCTGGAGGGTTAGGAGTAAGGGGAAGTTGCCCTTCTAATTAAGCTCCGACTAGACTCACTATGTAGGCACTCAGGAGAAGTGAGCTCCCAGTACTATTGCAGAGTTGGTTAGTGGATAGAGCACTGGGCCTCGCCTTCCTCAGTTCGAATCTGGCCTCTCAGATACTTACTAGCTGTGTGACCCTGGGCAAGTCACTTAACCCTGCTTTCCTCAGTTTCCTCATCTGTAAAATGAGCTGCAGAAGGAAATGGCCAAACATTCTAGTATCTTAGCCAAGAAAATCCCAGATGAGGTCATGAAGAGTCAGACATGACTGGACAACAGAGGGCTCACTTCTCCTCAGTGCCTACGTCATCAGATGAGTCTGGGTTCAACTCCCCAGAGCCAATGAACCATCAGTCCGATCAATCACAGATGGCCCTTAAATGGGTAAATGTTCTGATCTATAGGTAGAGAGTCTGTGCCCTCAAGGCCACACGTGGCCTTCTAGGTCCTCAGGTTCAGCCTTTTGAATGAGTCCAAGTTTTACAGAACAAATCTTTTTACTAAGGGGATTTGTTCTATGAAGTTTGGATTCAAAGGGCTGCACTTGAGGGCCTAGGGGGCCACATGCAGCCTCAAGGCCACAGGTTCCTCACCCCTATATCTGGTTGCTTCTTCTGTGACTTAAGAGGATAATTTCTACCAACAAAGGAGTGCTCTGGCCATACCAGTTAAAGAAGATTACTGCTGTAGAAAGTGAAAATTTTGATCCAGAAATCTGGATTTGAAGCCCTCCTCCATGAGACCCCTGGAAGGTCATTTTTTTTTTTTTTATCAATTTAAGCCTTAGTTTCCACATCTGTAAAATAGAGGTGATAATCATTGCACTACCTGCCTCACAAGGTTCATATGATCATAGTTTTTGTTCAGTCTTTTCAGTTGTGTCTAACTTTTCATGGACCCCATTTAGGGTTTTCTTGGAGTGGTTTGCCGTTTCCTTCTCCAGCTCATTTAATACTTAAGGAAACTGAGGCCAACAGGGTTAAGTGACTTGCCCATGGTCACAAAGCTAGGAAGTGCCCGAGGCCAGATCTGAACTTGGGAAGATGAGTCTTCCTGACTCCAGGCCCAGCACTCTGTGCGCTATGGCGCCCCCAACTGCCCTTATGATCATAGATCTAGAAGTGAAAGGGACTTCATTAGGCCATCTAGTCTAACCCTGCCTCATTTTACAGATAAGGCAAATAAGGCCCACAGAGGTGAGACTACTTCCTCAAGGTTTCTGGGAGCAGGGCTTTATAGACCTTAAAGGAGAGCTAACACTAAGAATGCTGCCTCTAAAGGTATAATAAGTAACAGGGCAAGTGAAAAGCTATGGGAAATTATTAATGTTTAGAGAGTACTTGGAAGTACAGTGCCAAAGACATAGCCACAATGCTCCCAAGTGGGGCCTGAGCCAAATTAAAATGTGATTGGGAAATATTTACTTATTTATTCCTAGTTTTCAATATTCACTTTTTAAAATTTTCAGTTCTAAAATTTTCCTCCCTCCCTCCCCCTCCTCCTCTCCAAGAAGGCATGCAATCTGATATAAGCTATGCATGTACAATTACATTAAACATATTTGATTGGGGAATATTTAGCAAAATAAATAAAAATACACTAGAACACAGACAATGATCATGTGTGGTTCTCTGAGTCAATAGACAGAGATCTTTCTGGAAGGTTTGGTGGCCCCTTGTCTATTTGGGTTTGACCCCACTACTCTGAAGTATCCGCTAAAGTAAGCAAGAAGTTGTGGCTTCCAACTCACAAATTAAAACCTTCCGTCTCCCTCAACCTCTTCTGCTCATCTCCTCTTCCTAAGGATGTCTTCTCTCCCAGCCCTTCCGTTCTAGGTCTTCCTCTGTGTCTCTTCTCTGTCTCTTCCCTTTCTGTGAAGAATAAGTGTAACAGGAGCCCCAAGGCTGTCAATCACCCTGCACTCAAATCCCAGTCCACCCCCAATCCATATCCTGGCATCAAAGATTATTTAGTAACCATGTTAATGTTACTCTTGGCTCTGCCCTAACCAAATGGTGCTTCCCTCCCATTCCTTCTAATATAAATTCATTGTGCTGATCACCCAATAGTTAGGTAAAGCATTTATTAATCTGATCAGGATTAATGTGCCAGACTGTGTGCTAAGCCCTGGGAATTTTAATATAAGAAAGAAGCCCCTGCCCTCAAGGAATTTACATCCTCACAGGCAAAGACCACATATGAAAGGAAGCTAACAGGCTGGGGGAAGGAACTCACAGTGGGGGTTGGTGGGAGGGTAGAGAAGTAGTCTGGGGAGTCATGGGCTTAGTCTGGGTTTGAAAATAGCAAGGATGCTTCCTCAAATAAAGGTTTCAAATCTCAGTGGTCAAGGTTTTAAATCTCAATAGTCATGATTAAGCAAATAATTCAATTAAGTTAGAAGAAAGCATAGTAAAAATCAAATCACTAAACAACTTTATCAAAAAATGTGACCTTCCAAATATTTCCAGTGCTATCTCCATTGTAAAGCCTACTCTCAGGTTATAATTTATTTCCTCTCTCCTCAGTTGTATCACTGGAGTGAGAGAAAATGGGCTAAATGTTGGACATGGAGTCATTATGACCTGGGTTCAAATCTCTCTGACATTAGCTGTATGCTGTTGTATATGTCACTTAACTTCTCTAAATTTCAGTTTCCTCACCTGTAAAATGAGATGATGAATTCAATGATTAAATCCTGGTGTATGCTGGCAAATATTTAACAATTGACTCTCTGAAAAGGTAGGATATACTTTTAATTTTAATTTATGCATTGTTGCACATGATGAATATTATTACATAATAATGTATTATTAATTTTTCTTCCATCACTTTTAAGAATCTAGACAATAAAACAATAAGTCAAGCCCTAATTTGTAATTTGCTGGTTTCTGAGGTGAAAATGTTCACACTGAACCAGCTCTCATGAGCTGGCCTTAGCTGGCACCAAGCACAGTCCTATAATCTATCATTTTGCAATCCTAAATTCAGGGTCTTATATTAGCCCTCCAATTTCCCAGTGAAATGGGAGCAGGGCACAGGTAGTGAGCTTATACCAGGAGAGTACTACATAAACTTGGATGATTCTTATATTCAAAGCTACATATGTGTGATAGAACAAATACCCTGAACAACTCCCTCCTTCCCCCTCCTGCAAGTTAAGCTAATTTTTACTCTAAAAGTATTGATTGAGACTACTTTGGAGTCTTGATTGGCTCAGGATACTATAGGCCCAGGATATTAACATCACTTCCTGGTCACCAGAGCACAAAGCATCCCCTAGGGAGGTCTCTGATATTTCACTGGTGGATCCCAATCTACAATTCCAACAAGGGAGATTGGCTCAGCTTAATCAATTAGAAGCATCTTCATTGACTACTCCTGTTGAATATTCTTTTCCCACTACAGCAAAGTAAATCTCCTTTTGTTGCCTTTGAATGATCAGAGTGTCTCAGATCTGCCAGGGGACTGGCCAGAGATAGGCCCAGCTCAGAACAATGGGCAAACAGGAAATCAGGATCATTCCTTCAGGGGCTGGCTTGGAAACCATTCTCCTGTCTGTGCTTGAACCTCAGCGCTGAAAACAGGCATTGCTCAAATGCTCCTAAGGCCTAGAGCAGGGGTGGGGAATCTGCGGCCTTGAGGACACATGTGGTCCTCTGGGTCCTTTGACTGAATCCATGGGACCACACTTGAGGACCCTGAGGGCCACATATGGCCTTGAGGCTGCAGGTTCCCCATCCCTGACAGACCTAAAGCTAATAGCATAAGGCAATCACACCTGATTTTGACCTTGGTCACCACTGTGGGTCAAAATCTTTGACTTCACTTTCAAAATTCAAGTGCAAGGACATGTCTCCTATGTTAGAGTTTCCCTGAAAGTTTATCAGTCCAATCCAAATGTGTTATGTCAGCATTATCGACTGTTTTGCCCTTAGTCTTTTGTTATGGAGTATCCATGCTCTACAGTCGTGCCACTGGGGTATCAAGAGATATTAGTTCAAATTCTCAGAATTATTCTTGATTCTTCTTCTCTCTCATTCTTATATCCAATCAGTTTCCAAGTCCCATACATTCATACAGATCAGGGGATCTTAATCTGAGGCCCACTGACTCTCAAGGGATCTGAAGATGGATTTTAAATGGTTCATCAATGTTGGGGTTTTTTTTTTTAATATTTTGAAAAATCTATGTCCATACATTTTGTGGAGTTTGGGGGTAATATTTGTATTTTATGCATTTAAAAACCTTATTCTGAAAAGGGATCCATAAGCTACATCAGACTGCCTAAAGAGCAAAAAAAGATGAAAACCCCTGGCCTAAACTATTGCAGTAGCCCTGTGCTTACAGTCTCGTCTCTGTGCTATCCATCTTTTACTCTGCTGCCAAACTAGTCTTTCCAATGCACCAATCTGATCGTATCATGCTGGAAACCTTTCAGTCGATCCCTATCACATTCCAAATAAAAGAGACACTCCTAATTCAGTACTTAAGATTCTTCCTCAATCTGATGCCAATCTGCCTTTCCAGTTTATAGCGTTGTACTTCCCTCTCAAATCTCTACACCCAGAAAAATTGGATTGTTTGTTTTTCCCCCAATCTAACCCTGTTTTTCCCCTGACTTCATGCCTTTGTGTAGACTGATCAAAATACCTGGATTCTCTAGGAGGCCGTTAGACAGCACTGAACCTAGAGTCAGGAAGATCTGAGTTCAGATGCAGCCTCAAATACTTCCTAGCTATGTGACCTTGGGCAAGTCACTTTACCTGTACCTCAGTTTCCACAAATGTACAATAGGGACAGCTAGGTGGCACAGTGGATAGAGTGCCAGTCCTGGAGTCAGGAAGACTTATCCTCCTGAATTCAAACCCAGACTTAGACACTTACTAACTGTGTGACCCTGGACAAGTTACTTAACCCTGTTGGCCTCCATTTCTTCATCTATAAAATGAACTGAAGAAGGAAATAGCAAACCACTGCAGTATTTCTGCCAAGGAAACCCCAAATGGGGTCATACAGAATCAGACATAACTGAAACCACTCAACAACAAAAAAGTGGGGATAATAATAGAACTTACCTCCCAGGGTTGTTATGAGGATCAAATGAGATATTTGTTTTGTTTTTTTGTTTTTTGTTTTTTGGCAGGGCAATTGGGGTTAAGTGACTTGCCCAAGGTCACACAGCTAGTACTTGTCAAGTGTCTGAGGCCGGATTTGAACTCAGGTCCTCCTGACTCTAGGGCCGGTGCTCTACTCACTGTGCCACCTAGCTGCACCCATGAGATGATATTTGTGATGCAGGCAGCATGGTGCCTGGTACATAGTAGGAGCTATGGAAATACCACTATGTTGATGATGATGATGATGATGATGATAATGATGAGATCAGGAAGCCAAAATGCAGGGAATACCAGGGAATCGATGCTGTCTTTGCCTGACTCAACAACTCTCTGTAAAGCTTGCATCTTTTTATTACATGTGGTTTGTATATACATCCCTTGACCTGCATGATATGTTCTTGTGGTCAGGAAAAGGATTCACCATACCTCCTTCTGACTCCATCATACCTGCTGAGCTATGGCTCAAATATAGCATTTGTTACTAAATCTTTAGACAGGAGCTCCTGGGTCTTTCAAAGCACTCGGAACTGTGCCTATCCCTCAAGTTTTGTGTGGGTAAGACACAGGTATTATACATAGAACCCTGGGTTCATAACCCCACCCCCAACATGCCCCACAGTCATAAATTCTGACTCCCTTCTATTATTATTATTATTTTGGAACTCTTTCACAATTTGAATGCTTAAATTACCTCAAAGATGATTTTCTCTGGAGGTCTTCAAGCAAGATAATTCATTAGATTGGACGCTTCTTCAGAGCAAGGACTGCATTTTGGCTCTTTTTTGTATACCTAGTGCTTAGCATTGTGCCTGGCATATAGTAGGCTCTTAATAAATGTTTATTGACTGAATGAATGAATGGATCATTACTCGTTAAGGGCACTGGGGAGTTGTTCCTATTGACTGGTTCTTCTCTTGGAGTGAGGAAGAGAGAATAAACTCATCTTATAGCTCTAGGTTGGATCTGGAGTCCATCTTTATCGTCATTCAACTCTGTCATATTCTGCTGCATGCTTTTGTCTGGATTCTGAAGCAGCAAATGCTTGTATAACACTGTTAGAGTATGCTGTGGCATATCCCTTGGCCCATTCGACAATCACGTCCTGAGCCTGAGCCTCATATGTTTTATCTAGTTTGTATCTTGTCTACACCTACACATGTGTATGTGTCCTCTCTCCTACTAGAACGTACGCTCCTTTAGGGTAGGGACTGTCTTCCCTTACTTTTTGTATCCTCTGGGCTTGGCACAATCCCTGAAGCAAAATAAGTCCTCGATAAATGTTTGTTGATTGGTTCATTTCAATCAAGCCCTTAGCACCACTTAACTCACATACCACTCAAAGTCTCAATATGTTGTATATTACTAAGCTCTCAGGGCATCTGGCTGCTTCTTTCCCCCTTGGTTCTGCCCCTATAGTGTGGGTCTTTACATGAATCAGCTACTAGTTGGATACTAGGTCCTCCCTCCATTCCTTTACACCTTGCTGTGTAAGTTACTCAGTAAGAAATTCTGGCTTTAATCAGAGTGGTAGGAATGAATCATAGCAGGTTAACACCATTATAGCTAACATCCACGTTCCCTAGTCCATGGTCCTTCTTCCGTCCTTGCATTAGCTTCTCAGCAGCAGTGAGGCCAAAATTTAGAAAAGTCACTTTCCTCCATCTTTCCCAGTGGGGAGTAGGTGAGAGTGTTCATGCAAGCTTCTCGTTCATGACAAGAGTTCATCAGTAAATCAGATTAGTATGAAAGAGAAACTCAAAGCACTTTGCTGGTTTCTCCTGAAAGCAATAATGGGTTCCATAAGCAAGATGGCACCATTTGTGGCTTCACTTACAGGTGGCATGGTGTAGTGCATAGGGAATTAGACTCAAAGTAAGGAAGACCTGGGTTAGAATCCTCCCTCAGATGCTTACTAGTTGTGTGACCCTGGACAAGTCATTTGCTCTCTTAGTGCCTTGGTTTCCTTATCTGTAAAATGGGCATAATAATAGCACCCACCTCACAGGGTTGTTACAGGGACCAAATGAGATAAAATCTAAAACACTTTGCAAACCCTGAAGCGCAATATAAGTGTTAGCTCCTATTACTCCCCATTTGTGCAAACTCTCTCCCAATTTTTCAAATCCTTTGGCTTAAGTTTTTCTCATCACTCACATGACTTTAGTAATGCTTATCTATTTGTGCCACGGAAGTCCTTTGTGGGAGGACATGGGTATTACCCACACTGCTCTGTATCCACAGGAACACCCTTGATGTGTCACAGTGAAGGTACAAGAAAATTAAGGATCCCAACACTGTGGGTATGATGCTTTCACCTGTCTTCTTTGCTTATACTCTCAGTACATGTTCTGTTCACTATCACATATCGAGGCCATTGTGATCCATGCTACACCCACTATGTTTTATTGGTCTGACTCAGGGGCAGCAAGATATAGTGGGTAGAGTAATGAACTGGGAGTAAGGAAGACTTGGGTTTGAATCTCACCTCTTACTTTAGATGTCTGATCATTGCCAAGTTATTTAATCTTTCTGGGCCTCAATTTCTTCATCTATAAAATAAAGGGATTGCATTTGATGCCCTTCAAGATCCTTTCCAACTCTAAATCTATCATCCTCTAAACCCCTGGCTACATGTAGACTTGGAGCAAAAATGCTAATGATTTGGTTCACAATTCACTCAGCTGTTTCCCACAGCCCAGATAGGATAAAAATCTTCTAGGAAAGTTTCCTACATATTTAAGTGGTTCCCCAAACCCTGCTATGGTTTTCTATGATACAGAGTCAGGGGTTAGATTAAATGATGTCTGAGGTCCTTCTGACTCTATGATTTTATTTCCTGGGTTGTTATAGAGAAAATTCATCAGGCAAGAAGTTGAACTAAAGGATCCCTAAGGCCTCTTCAGCTCTGAGATTCTATGAGTCAATAGGTTCTTGCTCTGTTGACCAAGATGGAGTTCTGGTAATAGGCCTGAAGAAAAACATTATGCCAGCAGGAACTTTTTGGGCAGAAACTAGGCCAGCCCCTGCAGCTGGAAACCCAGAGCTGCTGGATTTATTTTACTCCCATAATAAAATTAACGTAATCTATTTAGATTTTTTTTAATGTTTTGATTACATTGAGTCATTTCCTTTGGAATAAAAAAATACCACAATTGTTTTTCAAAAACTTTCTTAAACTTCGAATATATTTTCAAAACAACTTTCCTAAGATTTGGAAGGCTTCATAAACCTCAGACTTCCTCTATATTTTCTCTTCCCTGACCTAAGCAGGTGTCCATGTTGGGTGGTCAGGAAATCTTTCAGTCAAATATCATAGAGTCCTAAGCGAAAAGGTACCTTCACAATAATCTAGTTCAACCCCCTTGTTTCAAAGGTGAGAAATACAGATAGTGACAGAACTAGGACCTCAATGCCTTTATTCCTACTGCTGTTTTATATCCTACACCTCTCATTATTAAGCAATCCAAAAGTGAGACATGAGCCATGTTAGGATCTCTCTTCGACATCTGTGCCTAACCTCCATCTATGACACATTTAGTCCAGCTACTGGTATGTTAACCTCTAACCTATTTTTCACCATGGCTGTGACTGCTATAGTGCGTCATTTGCCAATAGAACCTCCATGATTCCCAGAAAATACAGTGCATCAGAGCTGAACTTGGCATTTTCCCACACTAGTTACTTGGTCTCACACAATCATGGGAAATAAACTTCTCAACTTCAGGATGTGAGGAAGAGCAGAGGACAGTGAAGTAGGAAACCAGAAGTGAACGGGGGAAGTAAAGAAGGAAATGATATTCATTTGGGTTGGGAAGGGGAATAAGTGGAGTAAGACAGCCTCTGAGAAACCAAACCCCATGTACCACAGTTAATACATTGCTGTCCCACCAACACTAAAACTACCTTATGCTGGTCCACGTGGTGCTTTCTAGTGTTCACAACCAATTTCCCATTATCTCATCCACCCAATGGTCCTATGTGATAGGTAGGCAGATGACATCATCATCTTATAGTTAAGGAAACTGAGACCCATACCTGTGAAGTGACTTGCCAAAGTAGTAGACCCAAGAGTGGAATCTAAATTTTCTTCCATCTCATTTAGTGCTCAATCCCCTATGTCACATTTATTTTCCCAAATCATACTCCCTCCCATTGGCCAACAGAGTATGATTCTGCTTGCAAGTGTGGTCCTACTTCCAAAGTTCTCAAAAATCTGGTATTGCCTTCCCTTTCCAGCATTATATTAAGCTGCCCTCATATTACTCTGCTCTATTCTCCAGCTAAAATAAACTATTTTCTGTCTTCTAAAAATGAACTGTATTCCCATCCCTTCCCACCTCACCCATCTTTACTCAATGGTATGAGTTGAAACTCTATCCTCTATGTCATTCTGACTCCAGAAAATATGATTTCTCCTAAAAAGGAGTATTTGCTCTACTGTTATTTAATAAGTTAGAGACGCAGCCCAGATTCAACTTTTGGCTGTCTCATTTGGGAAAATGAGTTTTATACTAACTTGTTTGCCTACTTACCCTCTTATAAGTCCTTTCGAGAGAGTGACTATATACTATTAATCTTCTGCCATGCTTTGCATGTAGTAGGTGCTCAACAAATATTTGATGAATGAACAGAATGAAAGCTGATTGTATTGTTGCTATATAAAAACCTTTCTCTTCCCCTGATTCTGCTCTCCCTATGTCTCTGAACCTTTTCTCTTGTTCTTTAAGGCAACACAAACTTAGTTGTCCGCTGGCTTGTTTTCAAAGTGTATTCATCATTCTCTAGTTTTTAAACTTTCATCATGTTCCTCCCTTCTTGTTATCTACTCTACTGAAGATTATTTCTCATGGTGAAGGGCATGATTTAAATCATATAAGAAAACCAGTTATGAGAATGGCTGATTTCCCACTCACCCTGCAAATCCTATGTCATGGTGCATCACTTTGGTCTGTAATTAGGTTGATGTCTGTAGCATGCATTAATGATTATAATCATTAAAGTCCTGTTCTCTTCTTGCTCTATTCTGTCTCCTTCCCTTGCTGATCTCATCTGCTCCCACTTTACCTATCACATCTTTGGAAACAAGTCCCATAATTCTCTTCCCAACATGGACTTCCCTCCTGAGCTCTAGTCCTGAATTTCCAACTGCCTTTTGGACACTACACCTGGACATCTCATTGGTACCTTAAAATCACTAAATCTAAAGTAAACCATCACCCAGTAGGATAGATTTTTTCCTTTTCATAACAGCTGTCCATCTTTACTACATCAATTCTTTAAAGGATCTTGAATGACCTTTAAAGCTCAAATATATAAATGTAAGTTATTATCAGTGTGTTGGTGTCTATAACTATAGAATTATTAAAGTACTCTGGCACATTGTATATATACAGTATGAATTGTATATATTTTAAAAGAGGTTAAAACTAGTATTCATGGTGTACATAATTTTAAAAAGAAAAATGATCTGGATTGGATGGGTTTCAGGCCTTTTATCAAGGGAGGTAAAAACCACAAGCCACAGGAATCCAGTAGCTCAAAAGCCTCTCCATGGAAACAAATTGGGTTGTTATCTACTGACCTACTCACAGTCAAAGAGTTGATAGAGTTGATCCAGAAGAAAATGATTTTTTTCAAAACCAGAGTATTATGAGTTTTTTATTCATTTTTAAATAGTATTTTATGGTTTTCAATTACATTTAAAGACAAATTTTAACATTTGTTTTAAAATTTTGAGTTCCAAATTTCCTCCCTCCCTCACCTTCCTAAGACAGTAATTTGATATAGGTTATATATATGCAATCATGTAAAATATAATTCTATATTACTCGTATTGTGAAAGAAGAAACAGACCAAAAAAAAAACCTACAAAAAGATAAAGGAAATGGGGAATACTTCCATCTGCATTCAGAGTCCATCAGTTCTCTCTCCAGGTGTGAACAGGTTTTTTTTCTCATGAATTCTTTGGAATTATCTTGTATCACTGTGTTGCTGAGAATAGCCAAATCATTCATAGTTGGTCATTGTGCAACATTGCTGTTACTTTGTACAATGTTCTCCTGGTTCTGCTCATTTCACTTTGCATCAGATCATATAAGTCTTCCCTGTTTTTTTTTTCTGAAATCCATCTGTTCATCATTTCTTATAGCAAGATAATATTCTATTTCTATACCACAACTTGTTCAGCCATTCCCCAACTGATGGATATCCCCTCAATTTCCAATTCTTTGCTACCACAAAAAGAGCTGCTATAAATATTTTTGTACAAGTAGGTCCTTCCCCCCCCCACCCCTTTTTGTTGTTTTTGGATCTCTTTGGGATACAGACATAGTAGTGGTATCGCTGGATCAAAGGGTATACACAGTTTGTTTGCCCTTGGAGCAAATTGCTCTCCAGAATGGTTGGATCAATTCACTACTCTACCAACAATGCATTAGTGTTCCAATTTTCCCATAGCCCCTCCAACATTTATTATTTTCTTTTTCTGATATATTAGCCAATCTGATAGGTGTGAGGTGGTACCTCAGAGTTATTTTAGTTTGTATTTCTCTAATAAACAGTGAGTTAGAGCATTTTTATATGACTATAGATCGCTTTGATTTCTTCATCTGCCTGTTCATGTCCTTTGACTACTTGTCAGTTGGGAAATGACTTGCATTCTTATAAATTTGATGCAGTTCTCTATATATTTGAGAAATGAGGCATTTATCAAGAACATTTGCTGTAAAAATTTTCTCAGCTTTCTGCTTTCCTTCTAATCTTGGCTGCATTGGCTTTGTTTATGCAAAAAAAACTTTTAATTTATGAATTTTTTAAATGTTTGTGTAGTATCCCCCACTCCCCCTGACTTTGTAAAAAGGAATGTGGACAGTTCAAAACTTATCATCAGGAGATCACTACATGAGCAAGATTTCCAATCCTAGGCCAGACTTCACTTATTCCAAATAAATTTTAATAAATATATCAAGAGAATTTGAATACTCTAAGGAGTTCTTCATAGGGCAATTCAACCAGACTTGATCTCAACCTCCTCTGAGCCCCTGTAGCACTGTGTTCATCCCTCACTGATGGAACTAATCATATATTGTAATATGGACAAAAAAACCTTATATTTCTTGGGGTGTAGCTCACATCCATACATACCCTTCTATTCACTAAACTATAAACTCTATAAAGGCAGCAATCTTATATGTTAGACCTAAGTGACTGGACAGAGCTATCAAGACTTGGTTCCCACATAAGATTTGCTTCTAAAGTGGGATAGACAAGGACTGACTTTCCATGTGACAGACCATCCCTTTCTGGAGTTTGATTTGAAATGCTAGTGAGTCTTCCTAGGTATTGTTTTATTGTGTTATTCATGTTTCTATCCATTGGGCTCACCATGGAGGGAACTGCTGGTAAATGTTTAACAACTGACTGTTTGGGGTGGGGGGATGTAGTATGGCATACTTTTAAGTTTAACATACATTTTAAACATTTTCTCTTTTACTTTCTTAGATATAGACAATTAACAATGCAAAAAACTAAGCCCTTGCATTTGCTAATTTCTGAAGTATAAATGTATACAATGAAAATTTAAAAATAGGCTCCAAGCCAAGATGCCTCCAGTTTGCCAATCCCTTTACCTCTACCCCCAGCCTACCACAGTGCTTTGTGCTTAGTACACATAGTGGGATCAGTAAGTCCTTTACTAGATGAGCCAGAGAGCTTGCTCTTCCCTACTTCATTCATTTACTCCAAAAGGATTTAAGTGCTTACAAAATGTAAAGTATTGTGCTGGGGCCTGGGGCTACAGTTGTTCTGTCATGTCCAACTCTTCATTTGGGGTTTTCTCAACAAAAATACTATAGCAGTTTGCCATTTCCTTCCCCAGCTCATTTTACAAATTAAGAAAACTGAGGCAAACAGGATGAAATCACTTGACCAGAGTCACACAGTTAGTAAACGTCTGAGGCAGTATTTGAACTCAAAAAGATGAGTCTTCCTGACCCCAAGCCCAGCACTCTGTGCCGCCTAGCTGCCCCTGGGACTACAGACACAAGGCAAAAAGCAAAAGTAAGTAATCCCTGCCATAAGGTGATTACAATGGGGGTGGGGAACATGTTTACACAAAGATTGCTAGCTGGAGGAAATCAGGAAGTGGCACCAGAACTGAGCTTTGAAGAAAGTTAAGGATTCCAAGAAATGGAGACTAGGAAGGGAGTGCATTCCAGATATGACAATGAATTGATAAAAGTAAATTAACTAATCAAAGATAAAGAATAAAAAATAATTGGGTTATCTTAGCAAACAATAAAACACCAAGTAGCCCAGTTACCTAGGCTGGAGACAGAGGACAATGAGCAAATAAGAGAAAGTTTTTAATTCATTAGAAAGTGAAAAGATATGGGATATATTTCTTTGGTAACCATATACAAGGAATCCAGGTTAGATGACAAGAATGGAAGGAAGAAACTAAGAGAATAAACACTTCTCTGGGAGGCAGAAGCAAAACACAAGGTTTTAGGTTGAATCTAAGTGACTGGACAGGCTATCAAGACTTGGTCCCCACATAAGATTTGCTTCTAAAGTAGGATAGGAAAGAACTGACTTTCCCTGTGACAGACCATCCCTTTGTAGATTTTAATTTGAAATGCTAGTGAGTCTTCCTAGGAATTGTCTAAATAAGGCACTATGTCTAAGCAGCCACCAGGTAGATAGATGGTGATAAATATAATTTAGATAGCAGGCTATCCACTGGTTTAGCCACCAAAGAAACACAGATTAGTGTGCTAATTGATATATCTGTCAAAACTAATATGCTTTATTAAATACAGCAAAGTGTATCATCTGCTGCTTACTAATATTAATATAGTAGAATTTATTAAAAGCAAATTTAAACAAATGCAAAGAATTTAGTAGATATGATACAGTGCATATGCTTCCGTTATTAATTAATCCTCAGGAACACCCTAATTCTCTTTCCAGGTTTAAGTAGAAAGCAACCTTCTAAAACTCTTAAACTAAAAGTGAAGGCATCCTTAAGGATAAAAGTCTGCTGGGCATCTATACGTTCAAGTATACACCCAAGCTTTGGGTCTTCGGCATGGCTTGACACCAAAACCTCTTTGGGGAAGCTTTTCCTTAGCCCTTGATCTTTCTTCAAAAGGCTAGTCCCTTTTGTTCGGTCTTTTTTTCAGTTGGGTCTGACTCTTTGTGACCCCATTTGGGGTTTTCTTGGCAAAGATACAGGAGTGGTTGCCATTTCCTTCTCCAGCTCATTTTACAGATGAAGAAACTGAGGCAAACAGGGTGAAGTGATTTACCCAAGGTCACAGCGCAGATTTGAACTCAGGAAGATGAGTCTCCCTGAATCCAGGCCTGGCATGCTTTCTACTGTGCCACCTACCTGCCCTAGTACTTTACCTATGTGCTTACAATTTCTCTACAGAAAGGCCCAGTTTGTCCTCATGATCTTTCCTCTCTTTTCTTTGTGGGCCAACAGAAAAAAGAAAATAGCAACTAGATACTCTAAGCTCAGTCAAAACCTCTAGATCAGTGGTGTCAAACTCAAATAGAAATAGATCTCTGCCAGTCGTATATTGACTGAGAAAACTACAAATGAACATTATGTTGTATTGTACTTTTATTTATTTTGTTAAACATTTCCCAGTTACATTTAATCTGGTTTGAGCTGTGCTTGGTAGTTTTTCAAGCATAATGTGGCCAGATCCATAGTTTCCCTGTAGGTCAACCTCTCAGCCACTCCCTCTCCTACAAGCTATTTAGCTGCTAGAAATTTTACAAATTACTTTTCATCAAGTGGTTTCCTAGCAGTCATCACTAAAACAAGATTAGAAATTGCTCTTGCTCTCTTAAAAAAGTTTTGATTTTTAAAGATGGCTTGAAATCCGTGAAATCCCAGCCTTAACCAGATTTTGCTTTTTTGTCTTTTGTTTTATTTTGTTTAGTGGGTAGAACAAAAGTTATTAATCTGTTTTTTATGTGTGTGTCATGGACCCCTTTGGGCAGCTAGATGGTATAGTGGCTAGAGTGTGTGGCCTGGAATCAGGAAGACTTATCTGAGTTCAAATCTGACCCCAGCCACTTACTAGCTATGCGATTCTGGGCAAGTCACTTATTTAACCCTGTTTGCCTTAGTTTTCTCATCTGTCAAATGAGCTGGAGAAGGAAATGACAAATTAGTCAAGTATCTTTGCCAAGAGAGCCACAAATGGGATTATGAAGAATCGGACACAACTGAAATGACTTGACAACAACCACAACAACATGCCCCTTTGGTAGTCTGGTGAAGTTTATGCATCCTTTTTCAGAATGACATTTTGTTCCCTACATTTATAATTGAAGGAAATGTTCCATTCCAGTTTGAGTTAATGAAAATAAAGATGCACTTCCCCCACCCCAATTAATAGCTCCTCTAAAATCTATCACAGTCCCATTTGGCATCTGTGGAACTCAGGTTAAGGACACTTGATGTAGCAGATGAGTCATGCAGCATATAGAGTGCTAGACTTGAAGCCAGAAAGAACTCATTTCAAACTTTTGTCTTCAACAAGTAGTAGCTGTATGACCCTGGCCAAGTCATTTAATTTCTCTTGGCTTCAGGCAAATCCCTAGAACTTTTCCCCCTACTGGTAGAGAAGTTGTAACCTGACCCTAATGAAATCACAGCTTACTTGTTTAACATAATTTTAGAGCCTAAATATAGTTGTCACATTCCTCTTTATAGCCTCATATAGCCTTCATCATCTGTAGTCAATAATAATGATAATCGCTTGCCTTTCTGTAATGCCTTAAAGTTTACAAGGTGCTTTATTCACAACTGCAGGAGGCTGGAACATTAGTGTTGTTATCCTGATTTTACGGACAAGTGAACTGAAGAGAAAAGAGGTAAAGTAATCTGCTGATGGTCAGAAAGTTAATGTCAGATTCAGGTTATGTCACTAGTTTGAGAATTCTTGCTGAAAAGAGTTTCTACAAGGAATTAAGGGATAAAGAAGTTGGCAAACTGAGGCTCGTAGCCACAAAGTGCCACAGAGCTTTAGATGGTGGTGGTTGTGATGGGGATGCTAAATGTAGGAAGCCATTGTTTTGTTTTCAATTCAGCATTCTTCTGTTGTGTAAATGATTCATCTTCTGAAGTAACAGTTCCCTTGCTCAACAAGGAAGTAAGCAAAAGGTGCCTTGTACTATTTTCCAACTGCAAGTCTTTCCGGCTCAGGATAATCCACAATTGATACAATTACTGTGGACCTTAAGGTCCTCCTCCCATTTTTTGTTAATCAGCTTGGGATGAATAATTTGCTCTGACTTCACTGTGACATCAGCTGGCTCATCTCCTCTGGATGCTGTGTATTCTAGCCATTGGGGGGTGGAGGGTGGGATTTATGTGTCATTTATTTGCTTCCTTTGTGGATTGTGGTTTTCCTGGCAGGGAGTAAAAACGGCTCAAAAAGAAAATGGAAGAGCTAATTGTCTAACCTATGTAAAAGATCACAAGAATTTCCTGCACTTTCCCCCCCATTAACGCCAGATGTTGACGCACAGCTAGAAACTACCGTTTCTTCTGGGAAGAAAAATGTGTCTAGGGACTGTGGCTGAAAAGGGGGAAAAAAAAACAACTTTTAGCAGCTTGTTTTATCTTAACAGGTTCTTGTGTTTGAAATGAAGCTGATTGTCACAAAAACCTGGCAATCTTCACTGGGATATATTTAGGGTCTTCGACTTAGAGATGGAAGGGATCGCAGAGGTCACCTAGTCCAACCCCCTCGCTTTGGAGATGAGATGAGATTGAATCTCATATATGATAACTGCCTCACTCAGAGTCACACAGCTAGGAGTCAAGAAAACCTGAACTCAAATCTGGCTTTAAATACTACACTAGCTGTGTGACCCTAGGCAACTCACTTGACCTCTATCTTAATCAGTTTCCTCATCTATGAAATGGGGATAATAATAACACCCACTTCCAAAGTTGTTGAGAGTTTATATAAAATGAGATAGTATTTGTAAAGTGCTTTGTGGACCTTAAAGCACCATATAAATGCCAGTTAACTAGTTTGCTAGTAGTAAATAGTGATTCTCTGAACGCAATCCAGTATCCTTTCTACTTCACCAGGAAGTCTCTATATTTTTTTTACTGATTCTGCAGGCTTTGAATTCTTGTGTATCAATTGGCAATTGATTGTACTTGAAACATTAATAAAAATAGCGTATGTCTCTATAGATCTTTAATGTTTGCAAAGTACTTTTTAATACATCGATCTCACTAGAGGCTCACATCAAGGATATGAATTATTATCAGAGTCTGAGGGCAAGAGATGTTATGTCATTTGTCTATGATCACATGACTACTAAGTATCTGAGCTCAGATTTGAGTCCAGATATCTGATTCCAAGATTTGCATTCTATTCAGTATCAATTCAACATATATAGATTGTGTGGGATGAAAGACCCTCACCAATTAAAAGTTAATCTATAATAAGGAGCCATCTCAGGGTGGGAACACAAATAAATTTTATTCCATTCTCGAGAATAGGGTGTCCCCTGCTAGCACAGAGCAGTACCATCAAAGGAGGCACTTTACAAGGGGCAAAGCACCCCATAATTATATCTAACACAAGAGAATTCCCGCCCACCTCTGACCCTTCTCACCATTGGCTGGGAGGTGGGCTTACAATCTGAGCACAAAAGCTAGACAAAGAACCGGGAAATCAAGGCACAGAAACTACAATTCCCATTCCCTTAGTTAATGATTACAACTGAGGTGATATCTATAAATCTAAAGAAGGAGAATAGAATAAGGGGAGGGGGAGACCCTCTCCATTCTTCTACAGTACTTTTACAGTAAAAGAAAGCAGGTCACAGTGACCCTATCCTTACTGAGCAAATCTTTAAACCAGAACCTGAAGAAAGAACAAAAAGTTTCAGGGTAAACTTTCCCAGAGGCTGAGCCATCAGACTCTCATGGCCTCAGAATTTTTTCCACTTCCCTATTTCCTGATTTTAAACATTTCTTAATATATATATATGTATGTATGTATGTATATATGCACACACACACACATATCTTCCCTGTGAAGTCTTCACATTTTATTTACCTCACACATAGATCGAAGAGGGAAGGGGAAGGGGAAGGGGAGAGGAATCTACCCAATTAGCATTTTTCAAGTACCCGCTAGAGTTGCAAAGACCAAACAGAAAGTTAGCCTTGCCTTCAAAGAGTGTACCTTCAGAGGATCGCAAAAGTTGAGAGTTGGAAGAGAGAGACTTCAATGACCATCTAGTCCAACCCACATGCAAAAGGAATCCCCAGTGTAACATACCAAATAAATTGACTGGCAGATTCAACCTGAGAAAAAAGCTAAAACTGAATAGATTTCCCATGGTCACTCTTAATGTCCTTTCTTTGTCTTTGTAAGAAATGAGGCCACTGTTAAAGGGTAGAGAGAATGGTTCAGCAATCCAGAGATATAGAACAATACCAACAATTCACATTTGTGTAGGTCATGTTATGTTTATGGCTGCTTATAACCTAGTCTAACTAGAATGTGCAGTTTGCACAAATGACTTCCTGTTATTTGTGTTGTGTCTCCACTGTAGACTACACTAGCAATCACAGGTCTGATCTCCGGTTTCTTTTGTAGTCTGCCCACTCTCAGGCTGTGTTCCCTGAGAAGCAATGCAGCAGGTCACCTACCACGTATATGCTTCTATAATGAGGGATTTGGCCTTAAGAACTTCCCATGATGCCTCCAGACAGGACATCTAATTGGCATTATGAAAAGCTATGCAGGGATCAAGGGCTCACTACAGTTATTGCTTGGCTTTTAGAAAGAGTTTTAAGATCATGTTACCAAAAGAACCTCTCAATTTAGTCAAGCCAGTGGTTCAACTGCCTATGAGTACTTTGAGTACTTTCAACTGCCAGTTCTAATAGGATCATAAGATTTAGAATTGGAAGCAACCTTAGAAATCACCTAAGAATCAAGGATTCTTAATTTAGGGCTCATGAACTTTAAAAAATCAATAACTGTAGTTCAATATAATTGCTCTCCTTTGTAATCTTGGGTTCTTGTTTTATGCATTGAAGAAAACTATTCTGCCAAAGGGTCCATAAGCTTCACCAGACTTCCAACGGCATAAAATAAGGTGAATCCTTGACCTAGTCTAACTTCCTTATTTCACTGATGAGACAACTGAAGCCTAGAGAAATTAAACAATCTAACTTGCCCAAGAAAATAGAGACAGTAAAATAGTAGAACTCGTTTCAAACCTAACTTTTGACTCCATAGCCAGTGGTCTCCCACTATGTTGTTGTTGTTGTTGAATCTTTTCAGACTCTCTGTGACCTCATTAGAGGTTTTCTTGGCAAAGATATTGGAGTGGTTTGCTGTTTCCTTCTCCTCATTTTACATTTTATACTCCTTATTTATAAAGCTCATCATACATATGAGGAACTGAGGCAAATAGGGTTAAGTGACTGGCCCAGGATCATACAATTAATCAGCGTCTTAGGCTGTGTTTGAACTCAGGTCTTCCTGCCTCCAGGCTGGCACTCTATCCACTATACCACCTAGCTGTCCTTCCATTATCCACTAATCTAATTGGGATAATGATGACAGTGATGGTGGTGATGTAAATGATTTGCCCTGGAATAGCACTTTACAATTTATGAGGAAATTTCTCCATAATCACCTTCATCTATTCTTAAGATCATAGGTTCACAACTTGAAGGAACTTTAGTGGCCATCCAATCCAACTGCCTCAGTTTACAAATAAAAAATCTCAGGCCTGGAAAGGTGAACTCACTTGTCCAAGATTTCACAAATAGTATGGGTGTTTGTTCTGTTCCAGCAATGCAATTTATCTCTTATGATTCTCTGATGATGACCTTTTATAAAATGTCACAATTTCGTTGAAGAAAGCTAATTATGGCCATAGAATACTCTTCCTATTACAGGAATATGTATATATTCTACTCCCCTGTTAACCACATTATTAGTCAGCCAGGAGGAGCATTTCCTCTCTGTAGAGGACTTCACAGATTTCAGCACTGTGTTATTATGCTCTGCAAGTTACGAGTTCTTCCTTGTTTCAGTGCTTTGAGAAAAAAGAATACAGAATTAGTTAAGGTTCTTTCATAGTTTGCGATCTTCCTTCTTTCTGAACATCTGTCTGTCTGTCAGTAATTACCAAAAGATGTAATACTTCAAAAACTATAAGAATTAAGTTTAGAAAGATATTGTCATCTAATTTTTGGTAGTAATTTTTGGAATTAATTTAAATGAGTATAGTAGCTTGGACTGATGGTTATTATTTAACCTATCTTGGTCTCATTTTCCCCATCTCTAAAATGAAGGGGATGAGGTGAGATGATTCCTAAGCTCCCTTTCAACATGTAACATCCTATATGATTCCCTAGAACATCCAATTGTGAAAATAGGGGTGTTTTTTTTGTTTGTTTTGTTTTGTTTTTGGTTCTAATTATCTGAAGGTCTCACACTGAGGGTAAAGAGCAAAGCTGGATGACTGGTAGCCTCCAAAATGGTTTCCTTTTTTGCATTCTCTCTCTTTACTAATCCATCCTTCATAGAGCTGCCAAATCGATACTACTAAAGCACAGATCTGACCATGTGATCATGTTGTGTCCTGCTGAAGGGCCTTGAGAGGCTCTCTAGGCATTTAAGGTCCTTCATAATGTCTCCAATCTATCTTGCCAGATCCCACATTCTTCTGCCTCACCCATTCAACATTCCAGACAAACTGACCTCTTTGCACTTCTCGTACATAACATGGTAGCTTCTATTTCCATGCCTTTGCTCTAGTTGTTTCCTGTCTGGGATGTTTTCCTATCTCACCTCTGTTTTGAAATTCTTAACTCCCTTCTATGGTCACCCAAGATGCCACGTTGTACATGAGGCCTTTCTTGAGTAATATTTACTGGTGTTTCCTAGACACAACTTCTTTCCCCTGACCACAACACAAAGGAAGGCCCAGGTCCTTCCTCCTTCCCTTCAATAGGGATTAGCTTTCCCTAAAAAGAGAAAAAGTTGTCCCCTGGACCTCATTGGTTCTAGCTTCCCCAACATCACTACCTAGACATAAAAAGTCCCAGCCACAGGACTTTTTTGCAGGGTAATAGTCAGGTTCCCTCTGAAGACCCAGTCACTATGTCCTTCATTATATCCTGTTCTGATAACTAGAATACATTTCTATGTGGAGACAAAAGGCTATACACATTTATGTGTATGCACATACACGTACATATGCATAATCATACGTATACACATACATGTCTGTAAGAATATTCATGTATGTATATGTTCATATATACATATGGGGCAACTAGGTAGCACAGTAGATAGAGTGCTGGGCCTGGAGTCAGGAAGATCTGAGTTCAAATTTGGCCTCAGATATTTATTAGTGTGATCCTAGGTAAGTCACTTAACCCATTTTTGTTGTTGTTTCTTTTTTATCTGTCAGATGAGCTCAATAAAGAAATGGCAAACCAGTCCAGTATCTTTGACAAGAAAACCCCAAATGAAGTCATGAAGTTAGACATAGCTAAAAAAATAACTGAGCAGTAACTGGACAGCATAAATGTGTGTGTGTGTGTGTGTGTGTGTGTGCGCGCATGTGTGTGTTTATGGTATTCCAGAAGTCTTAGTGCAGTTTTAAGATTTTAACTTTTCTGGACTATTAACTGGTTCTGGATTCCGGTGTATTTTGAATTTGTATTCTACTTATAAGTGGCCATTTTATCATATATACAGGGTATCCCAGAAATCTAAAGTCCAGAACTAATCAGTTTATATTTTAGTAGTTTTAAATGTTGCTAAAATTATCCTTTGGGTGATAGAAAATTTTAAAATTCACATTAAGATTCAAAATGTGACAAGTTATTCTCATCTCTCCTTTTTTCAATGTCATGTGTTTCCTAACCACAAGTATCTGTAGCTTTTATTAATTCTAGTAATCTGGATTTCTGTCACTAATCCTGAGAGTACGCACACTAGTTGAGAGGGAAATAGATTTGTTTTATTTTTGTACAATACTGCAAAGTCCAATGAGTGAAGACGGCATTTATGTTTTGGATATCTAAGTTTAGTTGTACAACAAACTAGCAGTGATGGTAGAATGCAGTTCAGGAGAGAAATCACAGTAGATTTAAAATCTTGTTCAAATAGATGGTGATAATGACAGTAGATGAGATCATCAAGAGGAGAAAGGGAGGTATGAGAATTCGGGAGAGTCTTGGGATAGAATCACATTAAGGCAGCAAGAGACAATGATGAATAAACAAGGGAAAACAGAAAAGGCGAAAGCCAGGAACAGGAAAGGGTATCCAAGAGGAAAGAGAGGGTAGCCAGGGGTGGGAAACCTGTGGTCTTGAGTCCACACTGGTCCTCTAGGTCCTCAAGTATGGCCCTTTGACTGCACCCAAACTTTACAGAATAAATCCCCTTGATGAAAGGATTTTGTTCTGTAAAACTTGGACCTTGGTCAAAAGGCCGCACCCAAGGATCTAGAAGGCCACATGCAGCCTCAAGGCCTCAGATACCTCACCCCTGGAGCCAATACTGTCTAAAGTTTCAGAGAACTCAAGATTAGGACTGAGAAAAGACCATTAGATTGAATAGTGAGATCATTGGTAACTTCTAGAAAGACTGTTTTCATAGAGTGGTGGCTTTGAAAGCTAAATTAAAGGAGCTGAAAAGCAAGTAGAGGGTGAGAAGGTACGGGCAGTAAGGCAGAGGGGAAAGGTGACACTTTCTAGGAGTTTGATAGTAAAAGAGAGGAGGGATATAGGACAATATCTTGGGGGCATGGAGTTAAGGTATTTAAAGATGAAGACAAACCAGGCAGACAGAAAGACGCTAGTTTATGGGAAGAAAATAATGATGAGAGAGAAGGTGGGAATGATCTATCATCCTAGACAAGGCAGCGTGGTGGGGGTGGGGGGATGGGGATGGGTTAAAGGGTACAGAAAGACAAATTAATCATGACAAAAAAAAATGGGCTTCTTCCTCAGAGCCTAGACCAAACAAGAAGGGATAAATGAAGATGTGGACAGGTCTTGAGATGACAGGTAGGGGAGATAAGGGAGTACAGCCATGGATTATCTTGATTTTCCCAGTAAATATAAGATTAAAGTTCTGTTCTGAGAATGGGTAAGTTCAGGAGGACTGGCCATTGATAATTTTTCAGTGTAAAGATTATAAATGTAAACATTTACTCCTCAGAAATCAGAGAACTACAAATGAGAACTTGATTTATTGTTTTGTTGGTTGACTCTAGACCTAAGAAAATAACAGAGATGCAGATAAAGAGTGTCATGAATACATTTTTTCCCCTAGAGAGTTAGTTGTTAAATATTTACAAGCACTAAGTGGGATAGTGTTGGGGAGGAGAGCTGAGAAAGGAGAAGGTTTGGAACAGCTGCTATGTGGGGAGTATGAGAGTCAAGAAATAATAGAACATAACAGTCAGGACCCAGTTGAGATTAGATGACATGGATTTTTAGTGGATCTAGCCAGCATAGTTGTATGATTCTGATGAACATTTTTAAGCAATTTGGTTGTAGAAACAAAGAAGGAGGGTAGAGGAATCAGCCCAGAGTTGAAGGCTGGCAAGGTGTGAATTGTAATAGGATAAAGGGTAAAACGGTATTCAATAGTGGAGTATAATATATGGTTGAATTGTAGGAACAATAATGTCAAAGCATCAAAAGAGTATCTGTTGAGGGTGGGGTGGGAGAGGATGAGTCAAATAGCACAGTGCCTGATACACAGTAGGTGCTTAATAAATGTTTATCATTTGATTGGGAGAACAGAGAGATGAACTTGAGATCATGGACCTCAAAGAGTAAAATTAGGGGGAAAGTAAAGAGAAAGATGGAAGTAAAGAAGTTACTGATGAGAGAGGGGAATTTCAGAATTCAAAATCATGGAAGTGCAACAATTCAGAACAATGTTGAAATTTAACGCATGACCACCCCTGTAGGTAACGGAGGCACAGTAGAGATATAGATGATAGTAACTGAATTGGCTGATAAAACTTGAAAGCCTTGGTGTTTGAAGGGACATTAATGTAAATAATGAAGTCCCCAAATAAACGGTAGGGTATAGGTGAGGGAGGGAGACTGTGAGCAAGGACTGTCTTTTGCTTTTCTTTGTATCCCTAGCACTTAGCACAATGCCTGGCACCTAGTAAGAACTTTTTAAAAAATGTTACAAAGCTCTGGAGAAAATGCCCAAGGATGAACTGTCTTCAATATAAAGCAAAGTTTCCCTGAATGTAACAAGACTAGTGAGAAAAAGAGATCTTGAATGAAGGGGAATTTATTGGTGCTAAAGTAAGTAGAAGCTTCAGTGGAAGAGATGTGCTAAGAGGAAGAGAAGAGAAGCTTTAATCCCAAGCTTTTAGGGGTTGTGAGATTTTTTTCAGTACTAATTAGTGCCCTTTTAAGGGTGAATCCAACAACCTTTTAACAACTACTCTGTGCCAGGCGTCTTGCTCTGCATAGGACATACAAAGACAAAACTGAAACAGTTACTAACCTTAAGAAGTTTCCATTCTATCCAGGAACACAAAATGTATATATGTTTGTAAGTATAAATATAACAGATACAAAGTAATTTCTTTTTTCTTGTGTAAGCTACAGTTAGAGCTTTATTTATTGTTTGGTAATTGTCTAGACTTAAGATAGTGATGGAGACAATGTTAATATAGATTAAATTTTTAAGTGTGTGACACTTATGTCACCCCTCCCCTCCCCAACAAGCTTATTGTCAGATATTTACCAGTACATCCCTGCTGTGATATTTTAAATTTTCATTGACTTTCTGTTTTTTACATCACCTTTCTTTCTGAATATATCCCTCCTCACAAGCATAAGTAGTGATCTATTCCTTGTAACAAAAAATAAAGAAAAAAAGGGAGGAAACAGATCATCAAAGTGCATGTCAATCAAGTCTGACAGTACATACCATGTTCTACATTTGTCCTACACTTCTGCAAAGAAAGGAATGCAGTGGATTTTATCACCTCTTCAAGGACAAGATTGATTGTTTATAATACAGCATTCAACTTCTTTCCTTCCTTCTTTCTTGCCTTCCTTTCTTTCCATTTACATTGTTATAATCATTGTATATCAATTGTAGAAAGGGTTTTGTGATCATGTTTCACCATAAATAATATTTTTGGACATTCATTTGGGAGAATGAAGAATTGAAATGCAGTTCCTTTCTTTCATAAAGGGTTTATTTTTTCTCATAAGATTTGGAGAACTTAATGATTTGCATTCATAAATAGAATATTCCAAAAGCATTCAAAAGCATACTTTTCCCTCCCTGCTGTGCTTCTGACTTTTCCACCATGTCTTACCTTCCTTCTTGCTCTGGAACTCCTCTCAGCATCTGGGGCCTTCTGTAACAGCAACCACACTGGCATAGGAGGATAACTGCTAGTGCAGGTTCTTTAGTGCAGATAGCTATTTCACGGGTCAACAATGTTCTTTAATTACATAAAATACAAACAGAGGAAATACAGAGAAGAGAAATAAAGACCAACAGACAGGGTCTATTGGCTGAATCAAAGCAAAACTGCTATATATACACTTTACATTCACCACTGGGTTGAGAGACCCTTTACCTCTGAGCAGTTGGGCGGGGAGGGGGAGGTCCTGAACATATGGATACTCAGAGTCTCTGCTCAGAGTCTCTACCAGGGAATCACAAGATTCTTCTTGTAAGTGAGCCCCCAAAGCAAAAAGCTTACCTCTCAGAATACAGAGCCAGAACCCTCCTGACTCAGTGCCTAATTAGAAATTAACAAAAAGTGTGTAAGCCTTATTACAAACAAGCAAGCTTCCCTTAATGGACTCCACATGAGGCCTATTGACGAGTCAGGAAGATCTTATTCCCCATTGACCTTATGCCTTCTCACCTGGGAACATCACTCCATCATGCTGGCCCATTTCTCGCATTAGTCTGTTCCTTCTAACCACCTCCATTTGGGGAACGGTGACAGACTGGCCATGTTTCATTCCCCTTCTGTTTGTACTTCTGACATTTTAGACTTCACCACCACGCTCCTGCATAGGAATTCTTCCCACTTTCCCCTTACCTTTTTGCCTTCCTTTCTCCCTACCTTTTCACCTTCCTCCCCTTCCCGAACCCCCCACCCCCCAAATGCAGGCTGTTTGAGGTGAGCTACTGTCTTTGTTTTTGGTTGTATTTGTATTCCCAGTGGTTAGCAAAGTATTTGGCTTATGATAAGCACTTAATAAATGCTTGTGGCCTTGCCTTGCTACAGATGGGGATTAAGTTGACTGAAAAGGTATTTCCACTGTGTGATCTAAAATTTTAAGTTCAACCTTGATGTGGAAGGAGGAGAAAAGAATGGGAAGGGAGATGTGTGAAGTAATTAAGGAGACCATTCTTCTAGACCCTGGTAACCATCTCAGTGTCAATAGGTAGTAGCATCTTTGATCAAACATTAGCTGCTCTGGTTCTTCTCCTATCGCTCTCCTGTTCTTCTCTCTCTCTTCCCATAATCGAACATAATTCTCACTAGCCAAACTGCTAATTTGCGAGCTGGAGAAGCAAACAAAATTATTCCTTAGGCCTTTTCTTTAAATTGGCTATTTCTCTAAATTTGCTGCCAAGGTTAAAGAAACCCTCTGAATTTAATTTAACTCAGATTCCCTAAAAGAGGGAAATGGAGCTTCACCTTTTGAACTGAAGCCTATATTTCTGTCATCCCTTAGCCTTTATCTGCTTTTGGCTTACAGCTAAAAAGCTGATCATTTCCATTTGGGGAACTACATGGGGTAGGTTTACCAGTTAACATTGACTCATATTCTTGAAAACCTTATGGCATTCCTATAAATGAATACTTTCACATGCCTGCATTGTATTCAGTCAACTGAAAAGCATGTATGGTACCAAGTGCCAACAGGATGTTCATTCTGTACTAGGTGCTATGGGTGGATATAAAATAAACAGAAGATATAGCCTTGCCCTGGAGAAGCTTGTGTCTGAGTTGAAAGATAAGACTTGAATGCCAAAGCCATCAGAGAACAATATGGAGGTGGATTGTTGACTTCTAAGTTGGGTGGAACAGACAGTATGTGCTTTAGGGATTCAAAAAAGTGAATAATGTGGGCCAGAATTGGAGAGAGAATTCAGCTGGGCCTTGAAAGATGCATTAAGATGTACCAAGAATGGGTGAAAAAAAGAGGGCATTCCAGGTAAGGGCAATAGTATTACTAAAGGCACAGAACATTGTATGTTAGGAAGGATGTTATAGAGCTCTGACTTCCTAGTGAAGAGAGATTTGTTGGGAATGGTGAGAGGTATGTTGTTGTTTAGCTGTGATTGACTCTTCATGACCCTGGGAACCATAGCTTGCCAGTGCTATGAGATTTTCTTGAGAAAGATGCTGAAGTGGATTTCCATTTCCTTCTCCAATGAATTAAGGCAAACAGAGGTTAAGTGACTTGCCCATAGCTAGGAAGTATCTGAGGCCAGATTTGAACTTATGAGGCTGAGTCTTCCTGAGCTCAGGCTAGGCACTCTATCTCCTGTATGTATAGCTCTTCCACTGGGAGTACAAAGATCAAACAAAACAAGGTCAATCTCTCTCCTGCACCCAGATGTTTCAAGACAACTATTCCATGCCCCTATCCCTACCCCTAAAACTGCTCTTCTCCAGGCTAAACATCTTGAGTCACTTCAAATCATCTTCACATGGCATCTCAGGATATTTTACCATCCTATTGTCCTCCTCTGTCTATTTCCCAGTTTCTCAATAATCTTCCTAAAATTGGTGCTCACAACTGAACATAATACAGCAGATGTGGTCTGACCAGGGCAGGCTATTGTGTCATGAAGTTTTTTTTGACTGCCATTTCAATAGGAGTTAAGTGAACTCAACTCCTATTAAATTTCTAGTACTGATCTTTTTGTTTCTCAGACAAACAGTACTCTGGACCAAACAAAGAGAAAAAGATCCCTGCAGGCCACAGATGGACTTAGAAAGCCACAAATTAACATTACTGAAGGGATATGGAAAAATTGGGATGCTAATGTACTCTTTTAAAAAAAATTTATGTAATTTTAGTTTTCAACATTCGCTTCTATAAGTTTTAAATTTCTCCACCTCCTTCTTCCTCCCCCTCTCCAAGATGGCATGCAATTCAATATAGGCTGTACATACACATTCTTATTAAACACATTTTCACATTGGTTATATTGTATAGAAGAATTAGAGTGAATGGGAGGATCCATGAGAAAGAAAAAACAAAACAAAACAAAACAAAACAAAAAGAGAAAGCAAATAGTATGCTTTGATCTGCATCCAGACTCCATATTTCTTTCTCTGGATGCGGATGGCATTTTTGCTAATGCATGCTTGAGGGAGTTGTGAACTGATCCAACCATTCTGGAGAGCAATTGGGAGCTCTGCCCAAAGGGCTATAAAACCGTGCAATCCAGCAATATCACTATTAGGTCTGTATCCTAAAGAGATTAAAGAAAAAGGAAAAGTTCTTATACATAAAAAAACATTTCTAGCAGTACATTTTTGTGGTGGTGAGGAATTAGAAATCAAAGGGATGTCAATGAATTGGGGAATGGCTAATCAAGTTGGGCTATATGACTGTGATTATTATGCTATATGAAGTTACTCACAGGATGGTTGCAGAAAAACCCGGGAAGACTTACATGAATTGACAAAGAGGAAAGTGAGCAAAGCTAGATCATCGTATGCCATAACAGTAATGTCGTACTATGATCAACTGTGAATGACTTAGCTATTCTCAGCAATACGATGATCCAAGGCAATTATGAAGGACTTATGATGAAAAATTCTATCTCCAGAGAAAGAATTGATGGATGAAGCATACTTTTAAAATCTACTTTATTTTTCTTTTCTGTTTGTGTTGATTTTGGTCTGTGTTCTCTTTTGCTAATGTGGAAATATGGTTTGCATGACTGCAAACATATAATCCATATCAAAGAGCTTACCTTCTCAAGGAGGTGGAGAAAGGGAAGGAGGGAATTTGGAACTCAAAAATTATTTTTAAAATGTTAAAAATTGTTTTACATTTAATTGAGGAAAAAATAAAATAAAAACATTCTTTAAGAAATTAACATTATTTATATTGTATTTTTCTTAAACATTTCCCAATTACATTTTAATCTGTTTTAGGCCCACCTACTTTAGGGGTTCTGCTAGCCTTGAGTTTGACACCTCTGCTTTAGACATTCTTTCTACCTGCCCAGGCTCCACTTAATGGCTGTATTTTGGGCCCTACTGCCTTAGAATGAATGTCAATAGTAACTGCTTCTCTTTAGAACAACAACCCTGAGGGTCTTCTCCTCCCAGCTTGATTTTTTTTTCTTTTTTTCTCATTAAAGGGCCCATCCCTATTCACTGAATGGGCCTTGCCTCACTCTTGAGTACAAGAAAAGGCCTAAGCCTAAAAGGGCCAGGGTCTCCTAATGCCTCCTGGGCCATCTCCAGTTGGCCTGGTGAATATCAGGTCACTGGGTCCAGATGGCTCTGGAGGAGAAAGTGAGGCTGGTGACCTTGCACAACTCACCCACTCAAATCAAAGCCAACTGCTAGTCATGTCATCATTTCCCTGATGTCGTGGTCCTCTTTGAAAATGAAGAACAGACATGATGGCAACCAGCTGATACTTGTGAAGTTGTTTTTTGAATCAACTTACCATAGTAGAAGGGAGATAACAGTGAACTTCCCTAACCTCACAGACTCTGACCTTTGGAACCCCTTATGCAGAGAGTAAGCATAGTGGAAAGAATGTGGGTTCAAATCTTGGTACTGACATTTACTACTTGTGTGACCTTCAGTAAATCACTTCATTAGGCCTCATTTTTCTCATTTGTAAAATGAAAGGTTTGGACTAGACAACCTGTAAGGTCTTTTCTAGTTCTAAATAGTAGGATCCTGTGCCACTAACTTTCCCCTGCCCTCTGTGTTATTGGTATAGTAGAAAGAATGCTCTGCTTGGAGTGAAGAAACCTGAATTTAAATACCAGATCCAGCATATATTAGCTCTGAGACTTTGGACATGTTATTTAACTTTGCCGAGACTCATTCCCCCCATTTGTAAAAAGGGGATAATAATATTTGCATTACTTATCTCATGTGGTGGTTATGAAGTAAATGCTTTGTAAGTCTTAAATAATACATAAGTGTTAGGTTTCATTATTGTCTGGAACCACACCACAAATTTCTTGTGAAATTTTAATTAATATTTATTTTAACATAATACCAGAAAAAGCTAGGCAACTCATGGCAGTTGTTGGCAGCTCTTAGTTTCCTACATGTGGGGGGGGGTGTCTTTTATGCATAAGTGCCCTATTGCTTCATGGGAGTGACTGAGAACCATCCAAGGTGATTTGGCAGCCCTGAAGAATTAGAGTGTGTTCTTTTAAGAAAAACAGCACACCTTCCAAGAAAATTTAGTAAGATAATCAGGTTGGGGTGAGACAAAAGTCACTCTAACTAATAATAGAGTCAAAGCCTGTGACTTTAATCAGCAGCAGGACAGGAACAAACCCTGAAGAGAAAGAAATCTCAAAGGAGAAATAATAAATCATTCTGTTGAACCAATATAAAGACTACTTTGTGGGTGAGTACGAAGAGGAAGCTTCAAAGAAGGAAGAAAGCTATCGCTCTCTCCAGAAAAGAACAAAATCCAAAGATGATACAAAGATTCTAAATAGTAACTGTGTGAGTCTGTTTATTTGCAAAGGCTGTCGGGTTAGAGGTAAATGGAGTGAGCCCTGGTAAAAGAAGTACCTGGTCTGGTACCTTATTGTTTAAACAATGAATACTATAGGAAAATTGCTGTGACAACTGGTCAGACTAGAGGAAGTATGCTTAGACTTTTCTTACTAATACCTACAGTGGTATGCGGATTAATTGGGACAAAGTAATAATTATTTTGTTGTTGTTGTTGGAGTCATTTCACTCATGTCCAACTCTTTGTGACCTTATTTGGGGTTATTTTTTGTTTTTGGCAAAGATACTACAGTGGTTTGCCATTTCCTCCTCCAGCTCATTTTACAGATGAGGAAACTGAGGCAAACAAGGTTAAGTGACTTGCCCAGGGTCACACAGCTACTACATACCTGGGGCCAGATTTGAACTCAGGTCTTCCTGACTCCAGGAATAGGAATATTTGGCCAAAATATTTGGCCAATGATCTAATGAATCATGTACCTGGGTCATGTTCTTTTCTTGGCTGAAAGACCTTGTTTTTGTAACCATTAGGCCTTAAGGTATGAAAGCACTGACACTGATTTACATGGGAAAGGGGAAAGACAAGTGGAAGAGAAAATGAGATTTTGTGACCTTATATTGTCACATAGGTAATGGGAGAGAAAAGGAAGGAAGGAAAGAAGGAGGGAAGGAAAGAAGGAAGGGAGAAAGGGGGACAGAAGGAAGCAAAGGAGGAAGGGAAGGAAGAAGGAGAGAAGAAAAGAAAGAAGACAGGAAAGGGGCAGAAAGAAGGAAAGAAAGGAGGGAGGAAAGAAGGAAAAGAGGAAGGAAGGGAGAGAAGGAGAGAGGAAAGGAGAAAGGAAGGGAGGGAGGAAGGAAGGAAAGATAAATCAAGCACTTACTATGTACCAGTGCTAAATGCTAAGGATATGGTTACAAACAAAATGAGAGACAGTCCCTGCCCTCAAGCATCTTACATTCTAACGGGGGAAGACCACACATAAAAGAGAGATAAAAAGGAGAGTAGGTGGGAGAGATGAATGTACTTAATGTGGAGTCCTGGTTTTAAAGTTCAGAAAGTGAAGAACAGGGCAGAGAGGGAAATGAAGGCAAGCTAATTTGGGCCCTTTCACAAAATGGAGGATCCAAGAACTCATCATTGGGAGGAGATGGGGAAATGGGGTATGGAGGAATAGGGTGAGCATCACACCGAGATGGTAGGATGTTCCAGAACAAGAAGGCTCAGGGTGCCTAGGGAAGTTACAGGGTGAGACAGCTGCAGAAGTGTAATTACGAAGACCAGATGGTTGGTAATAGGGGTGGGAGGGACAAACAAAAGGAAAGGTAGCTCAATGTGTTTGTGGGAGGCATCCGATCAGAGCTGAAACTATGAAAAGATGATTCAGGCTTTGTCCTAGGGTACAGAACATATAGAAATAAAGGGAAAGAAAGAAAGAAAGAAAGAAAGAAAGAAAGAAAGATTCTCCCTATGGGGCAGCTAGGTGTCACAGTAGAGTGTGGGCCTCATTTCAAGAAGACCTGAGTTCAAATCCAGCCTCAGACATCTCCTAGTTGAATGACCCCGAGAAAGTCAATTAATTCTTTTTCCCTCAATTTCCTCATCTGTAAAATGAGCTGGAGAAGGAAATAACAAACTACACCAGTATCTTTGTCAAGAAAATCCCAAATGGGGTCACAAAGAGTTGATCATGACTAAAATGACTAAACAACAAGAGATAATATGGAACCACTGAAATCTGTTGAATAGGGCAGTAACATGATCATATCTTCATTCTAGGAAAAATAGCTGGCAGCTGAATGGAGGATGGATTTAGGAGACTATTATAATAGTCTAGGAGACAAATAATGAGGACTTGAACTAGGGTAGCTATGTAAATGGAGAAAAGGGTACATTGACGAGAGATGTAGAGGTACAAATAATAAAATTTAGCAACTAGGTGGATGTGTGAAATGTGAGTCAAGAGATGAGGATGGTTTTTCCAATGAGATATTTCACATTGTCTTCCACTTTTTCATTCCTTTGGTTCTGTTATATAATATCTTGATTTCTCATAAAGTCATTAGCTTCCGCTTGCTCCAATCTAATTTTTAAGGTACTGTTTTCTTCAGTGGTCTTTTGGACCTCTTTTTCCATTTGGCTAATTCTGCCTTTCAAGGCATTCCTCTTCTCATTGGCTTTTTGGAGCTCTTTGTCCATTTGAGTTAGTCTATTTTTTAAGGTGTTGTTTTCTTCAGTATTTTTTTGGTTCTCCTTTAGCAAGTTGACTTGTTTTTCATGGTTTTCTCTCATCCTTCTCATTTCTCTTCCCAATTTTTCCTCTACTTCTCTAACTTGCTTTTCCAAATCTTTTTTGAGCTCTTCCATGGCCTGAGACCAGTTCATGTTTTTCTTGGAGGCTTTTGATGTAGGCTCTTTGACTTTGCTGACTTCTTCTGGCCGTATGTTTTGGTCTTCTTTGTCACCAAAGAAAGATTCCAAAGTCTGGGTCTGAATCTGAGTCCATTTTCACTGCCAGGCCATGTTACCAGCCAACTACTTGACCCTTGAGTTTTTTGTCGGGGTATGAGTGC
>CM053624.1:91195049-91208153 GCA_028646595.1 Phalanger gymnotis
TACCAGCCAACTACTTGACCCTTGAGTTTTTTGTCGGGGTATGAGTGCTTGTAGAGTAGAGAATACTTTGTTCCAAGCTTGAGGAGATGCACTGTTGTTTTCAGAGCTATTTCTATATAGCCAGCTCTGCCATGCCAGCGCTCCTCCTCCCCCCAAGAACCTCCAACCCAGACCTGACTCAGATCTTCAGCAGGCTCTGCATTCCTGCTCAGATCCGCCACTTAATTCCTCCCACCAGGTGGGCCTGGGGCCAGAAGCAACTACAGCTATAGTTCTGTAGCTGCACCTCTCCTGCTGCCCCCAGGGTGGTAGCCGAACCGTGAACTCCTTCACTCTGTCCCTGCATCTTTTCCCACTAACCTCTGTTGTCTTTGGTGTTTGTGGGATGAGAAGTCTTGTAACTGCTGCAGCTCACTGATTCAGGGTGCCAGAACCCGCTCCACCCAGCCCCTGATCTGGTCGGTCTGCTCCGTTCCATTCCCAGCTTCGTGCATGATACACCTTGCCCAGCGACCATCCAAGCTGTCCTGAGCTGGCGCCCTACTTTCCTCTGCTATTTCATGGGTTCTGCAGTTCTTCTCTATTGTCTTTGGTGTTTGTGGATTGAGAAGTCTGGTAACTGCCACAGCTCACTGATTCAGGATGATAAGGCCTGTTCTGCCCAGATCCTGGTCTGGTTGGTCCAGGCGTGGCTCACACTGGGCTCTGCTCTGCTCCCAGCTCCGTGCATGATAGACCTTACCCAGTGACCATCCAAGCTGTCCTGAGCTGGAGCCCTGCTTCCTTCTACTATTTTGTGGGTTCTGCAGTTCTAGAATTTGTTCAGAGCCATTTTTTATAGGTTTTTGGAGGAACATGGGGGGGAGTTCACACAAGTCCCTGCCTACCAGCCATCATCTTGGCTCCACCAGGACTTCTACTTTTTAAGGAACTCTTTTCTTCAGTGAATTTTAGATCTTTTTTTCCCCATTTGGCCAATTTTGCTTTTAAAGAGTTCTTCTCTTCGATGGATTTTTGTGCCTCTTTTACCATTTGGCCAATTCTGTTTCTTAGGTTTTTATTTTCTTCAGTATTTTTTCTGCTTCTTTTACCAAGTTGTTGATTCTCTTTTCATAATTTTCTTGTATCACTCTCATTTCTTCCCCTTCAAATTTTCTAATTTGATTTTTAAAATCCTTTTTGAGCTCTTCCAGGAATTCTTTTTGGGCTTGTGTCCAAATCACATTTTTTTTTTTTGAGGCTTTGTGTGTAGCTACTTTGATTTCATTGTCTTCTTTTGGGTTTGTGTCTTGATCTTCCCTGTCTCCATAGTAACTTTCTATGGTCAGGGTCTCTCTCTCTCTTTTTTTTTTTTTTTTTTTTTTTTTTTGCTGTTTGCTTATTTTTCCAGTCTATTTTGACTTTTAACCTTATGTTAAAGTTGGTCTCTGCCCCTGATGTGAAGGGGGCACTGTTCCAAGCTTCAGGTTTTTTTGTGCTGCTATTTTCAGAGCTTGGTCTAGGAGTTTGAAAGTTTTCAATTCTTCCAGTGGTACAATCTAAGGAAAGATGTGGTCACTTCTCCTGGCCTGTGCTGTGGCCCTAAATTAGGGCCCTTGCATTCTTGCGGTCATGAGGACTCTCACTCCCTCTGGCCCTGTAAATGCAATTTGCCCCTCCCTGCTCCCTCTTTCCAAGCCATAGTGTTCCTCTCTACCCTTCACCTGAGACCAGGACCCCCACTTGAGTGACCACAAGCACTCCTCTCCATCCTAGCATTGGGACCAGAGCTCTTGCTTCCCTCACAACCACAAGTGCCTGGAACCACCACCCAAACTGTGTATGGCAATGCAACATGGTCCTACACCCAGTGCCAGCAGAGTCCCCTGTAATTTCCTTCTAACCACTTTTCTGACCCTCCTACCATCTTTGTCCTGAGAACTCCTAGCTGCTGTCCTACTGATGCAGCTGTGCCCAAGGTGCCACTTGTGCTGCCTAAACTGCACTTCCAGGCAGACCTTTCCTACTAACCCCCTAAGCTGTAGTGGGCTGGAAAATTATTTCACCCAGACTTTTTGTTAGTTCTGCCATTCCATAATTCAATTTGCGGCAAAGAGGTTGGCATCACAGGTGTTCTCTCTCAAAGCTGGACACAGCTCCAAAGAGACTGAAGAGCCTTGATCTCTCTTTGCTCCCATTTTGAACAATGCCACCCCACCGCTCATGCAGACTTAGGGCATTGAGCAAACCAATAAGGAGAGAGTCCCATACCAATGGACTTTGGTGCTCAGGTTATATTATGAAAGGGGAAACTGTCTATTTAAAAGAAAGTAATGAAGCAGTGTAGCCTGGTGTGTAGAGGACCAGCATGGGAATCAAAAATACCTGGGTTCAAGGCTTGCTTCTAACACGTACTAGCTGTGAGACAGGCAAATCATTTAACCTCTCAGTTCTTCTAGGCTACTCTCTGAAACCATAAATTACAAATGAATTAATAGTATTTATGGAGAAAGTTTCTATAATTTAAGTTCCTCATAATGATGAAATCATAAATTTGGACAAAGAAAACCAACCTAAAGCAAAAGCAAGAGCCTTATGTCTACAACCAGACTGTAAAATCTGCAGGGACCTTAAAGGATTAATAAAGGAACCAAGTGAATGTACAGTAGGTTCAAATTAATCACTAAACACTCAGTTATCTGATAGGAGAAAGAAGCTTGGAATAAATGAGTCAGCTTGAGAAGGTAAAATTATTCCCTTCTGATTGGAAAGACAGTCATGGGATTTTTATAGAGCCTCTAATGTTGTTGGCAGACCTTTTTAATCTCCTTCCATCCATTTTATGGAGAGTATACAAGAGAGAAAGGAGAACCAGCTGAGCAATGCAGCTAGGAAAGGGAGATTTTGCCATCTTTGTCATTAACTAAGATGCAGGAAGAGATCCTTTGTTAGAGAAAAGGACAAAGTGCTAGAGTGTTCAAGGAAATATTCTTCTCTTAAACTCTATCCCTTCATTTTCTGCCAGATCAGTTAAGGGAGGGAACACCTGCATTTCTACATCCAATCTTTAAAGACAATCTTCTCCTGAGCAGGGATTTTGGGGATAAAACAGATCTCCTTTTCTCTGTTCTCTCCAATAAACCTACCTCTGTGATATTGGGCAAATTATATGAACTCTCTGTTAACTTTCTCACAAAATGAGATGATTGGACTAAATGACTTTGGCTCTTTCTGAATCAAAATCTATGTCAAGGTAGGGATCTTTTTGGCATCATGTCATTTTAAATAAGAAAACTCACAGATCCCTCACACACATAATAATAGCTAAACATCAATTTGTTGATAAAAATTAACACTTTTTAAATGAAAATATGTTTTATTCATTACAATGGCATTTATAAACATTCAGAAGACATAATACATAATATGTGAGATGCCATCTTTATCTGCTTGTTTATTATTACATTGTGTCATGTAGTGAGAGAACAGCTGGTAGTGTTGGATAGCTTTCATAGATGAAAAAGATGGCTGAAGGGATTAAGGTTTCTACTTTGAATCTGGTTTTATGTCCACCTTATTTCATTTAGATTTCAGGAAAGGGTAGAAAATTCCCTTTCACAAGCACTTGTGGGAGAAAAGCACCAGATTTCTTCTCAGCTTTATGAGGAATATTGAATACTCAGAAAAAACATGAAGCATAAATTGAGTGCTTTTGTGTGAAGATACACTTTAAAATATTATCACATGAAAATGCAATTTATTTGCCTTTAATCTGAGTGTAAGGCATTGTTCATTCTGACCAAAAGGCCTTTTAACACAGGGATATCTGGGTACAGGAGGAGATTGCTTACACAACTGCACTCAGAGACTTTGACAGTGTTCACTTGTATTTAAGATGTGATTGGTGGATTTGAGGAGCCCTTGTAATAATTCTGCGGTTCCCTAGAGTTATAGGGCACCATTGTTTTAGACAATGGTCCATAGAACACTTGGTGGGCTGAAGCCTACTAAAGAAACAGAAATTTTGTTGCTTGCATGTATGCAAGAGTAGGAGACAGAAGAAGAAGGAGACTAAATCCTCCATCTCCTAGGTAGGGTTCAAATGGAAATTGACAAGAGATATGTGGCTACCCATTGCCTTGCTTTCCTGGCGGGAAAATGGTGAGGGGAAGACAAGTTTGATCTCAAGATACCTGAGGAAGCAACATGGTACAGTGGAAAAGCTGCTTGCATTGGTTCAAATATTGGTCCTATCACTTGAACATATTCTTTACCTTGTTGAGACTCACGTTGAGGTCCTGTAAAATGAAAGAGTTGGACTAGGTAAGTTCTAAGGTCCCTTCAAGTTCCAAGTCTATAATTCTGTTTATCTTTACTTCCATTCTAGTCAGATAGGTATATAAGATGCCCCAAAAGTCTTAGTGCAATTCTAAACTTTGAAAGATTTTGAATAGTTTAAAACTATACAATGACTTTGGGACATTTGCTAGAGTTGTTTCTTTGATGCTTGTTCCTTGGGTCCTCTGATGGTTAGAGGCAACATAGTACTTTCTATGTGGCAAAGCCTATATCTCAGG
The DNA here is from genome assembly GCA_028646595.1 of Phalanger gymnotis. NCBI lineage: Eukaryota > Metazoa > Chordata > Mammalia > Diprotodontia > Phalangeridae > Phalanger > Phalanger gymnotis. The sequence goes on from CM053624.1 coordinate 91,199,606, forward strand.
GCCAAAGGAAGTGGCACCCTTTTAAAAGCAAAAGGAAGTTTTGAATCAAGGCCACTCTATCCAGTTAATAATAGAAAACCACCTTGTTAATCAAGTCACGTGATTCTTTGCTATCTGCTTTCCAGATTCACTGTTCTAGGTGGAGCTGGGGGTGGAAGTGTTAAGTCATTACGCCTGCATTCCTAATGGTTAGAAGATAACCGTGTCAATTGATAATGACGATATACTTTCAAGAATGTTTAATCAGAGCCATGTTGTTCCTTATATATTTACTTTCTTTAAATCTTTTCTAATTTACATATCATTCAAATAAGTAATAAATGATTAGTAAACAGATATAAGACACAACATCACTGAGTTCCAGTATCCCTCAAGTCCCCATAGCTGGGGCCATTGTATTCTCAGTCCTACCCCAAGAACTGGGACCAGTCTGGCTTCTAGACAGGCAAAATATAAAAATTCTTAGATTGAGTTTGGCAACTTCGCATTAAGTCAGATTTGTTAATGATTCTTCCTCGACTTCATATCTTGGTTCCAGTAAGATGATCCTAACCTTTTCACCCCAACATAACCAAGCTAACAATAGTATTTTCCAGTATTTTCATCACTGTCTGTGTCGGTAAGGCAAAATGGGCTCCTTAGCACTTCAGGAGTTTGGCTTTCGTTTACTTTGAGTGATTCAGCTGTTCTTGCTAAGTGCTAAGCCCCAGGCCCAAAGCCCTATCAGGTGTGAAACCTGTATGGGTGTAGATTGATGATTTAAGAGGGGCCAACTCAGGAACCAATGGCCTCTGGTCATTCAGGCGGGGCTTGAGGACGCCAGAGGCTTGGCTGCGAGGAAAAGTGAGCCAAGAGAGAGCTACAGCTGAAGCTGAAAAAAAAAAAAAAGCCAAAGCCGAAGCAGGAGCTGCAGAAGCAGAGCCGACCCATGCGTGGACCCAGGAGTGCGAACAAGGACTTGAGGCCAGTAAATATGATTTGGTTTAATACCATCATGTTTTTCTGTGGCCTCCTGGTTACTCTTGTGAGGCGGGCTTATTGGGCCTGGAAGCTTGTGATCAAAGTGTCGAAATGGGGAGGCTGGTTCGTGAATCTGTTACTGTGGGGCCTAAATAAATGTTTTGATGCCTTCTACTTAGAGAATTCTTTATACCCAACAATTTCAAATCATTCAGACATATGTATGATCCTCTTTAAGATCATAAATTCGGCCTTCCTACTACACTGTCCCATTCTCCCAATACCTGATTCCTACAGGGGTTTGTGCCTACCCAAGTTTCTTCAAAAACCATATTCTGTTTTGCTTTAATAATAGTGTTAATACCTCAAACTCTCAGAGTACTTCAAGATTTATAAAGAATACCCAGCATTTATACATATGGCTCAGCTCTTCTATTCCTCAAAACATCTTAGAGTATTGCCCACTCCCTACCCATCTTTAATTGAGTTCCTATCCACTCCTGAAAGCTTGCTTTAAATGCTGTCTTCTCTAGGAAGTCTTCTTAGATCTCACTTATTAGAAGTGAGTTTCCACTTCAGAATAATACTTTCTTTACTCCTCTGTGATGCACTTATCACATATTATTGTGTAGTTACATGTACCACCATCATATCTCCCTCCAAAGCTACATATTTAATTAGATAGGAATAGTATATTATTTAACTTCTGTATCTCCCTCTAGCACCTAGAACAGAGTTCTGCACACAGTAGGACCTTTCAAAGTATTTGTTGATTTACATTTAAAGCATTCCCTTAAAGCAGCCCTCTGAGGTAACTAGTCACCCAGCCCCTGAAGCTCTTTGTTAGAAGACTCCCCTGATGCCAACTGCCTGCTTATTTGAGTAGCATTATTGCCTATTACCATAGTTTCCTAAAGCCAGGCTCTATCATTATACCAGGACACTAGCCTGATGTCCTCTACAAGATCTACTTTAGACCATCCACCAGTGATTACTTACCTAAACTCTTATGATCCCATCTGTCAATTATAATAAGTAACATTTATGTAACTCTTACTTTGTGCCAGGCATTGTGCTAAGTGCTTTGCATTTATTATCTCATTTGATCCTCACAACACTGGGAGGTAGGTGCTATTATTATCTCCATTTTACAGATGAGGAAACTTATCTGTAATATAGAAGCATACCGAACATACAGAAGCAAACAGAGGTTAAGTGACTTGCCTGGGGTCGCACAACTAGTAAAGCTGTCCAAGGTTAATTTGAACTGGTCTTCCTGACTCCAGGCCTGGTGCACTATCCGCTGTGCCACCTAGCTATCAGGTATCTAGGCTCCACAATCTATGAAGTATTATAATTATTTAATTATGCTATATGAGAAATGGTTGAAGGATCAAATGTTTTTTATATTCTAAGTAAGGGCTCGTGAAGAACAAGAGTAGTCTTCCAATATTTGAGATCTTATCCTATAGGAGATCTCATTCTGGATAATGAGGAGTTAAACTAGCTATATTGGCAACAGAATAAGAGTACTCTTGTTTAGGGGCAGGTAGATGGCACAGTGAGTAGAGCACCCGCCCTGGAGTCAAGAGGACCTGAGTTCAAATCCAGCCTCAGACACTTGACACATGTACTAGCTGTGTGACCATGGGCAAGTCATTTAACCCCAATTGCCCTGCCAAAAATAAACAAATTAAAAAAAAGAGTACTCTTGTTTGAAGATAATCAATGAACATATATGAAGTACTGTGGGCCAGGATCTGAGCTGACTACTGAGTATTCAAAGACATAAGGGAAGATCCCTGCTCTCGAGGAACTTACATTCTACAGAGGAGATAATATGTATCTGCCTAAGTATAGAACACTAGCACCTGATTTATATGTGGGAAAAGAGGAGGGGGATCATGAAGGTTTCATAGAGAAAGTGATGCTTGAACACAGTCATAAAGGAAACCAGGGATTCCAAGAGTTGGAGATGAGGAAGCAGTTTGTTTCAGGCATAGAGGATAATTAGCGCAAAGACACAGAATCGTGAGATGGAACACCATGTGTGAAGAATAACAAGGAGTTAATATGGCTAGACCATAGAAGGGGAGTAATGTGGTAGAACCAGGATCAATAAGTTAAAATCTACTTGTAGAAAAGCACATTTAAGCTCAACATGAATAAAAGCTCCCTAAAATTAGTGCTGTCTGAAATGGAATGGGTTGTCTTGATAGGTAGAGAGTTTATCATTTCTAGAGGAGTTCAAAGAGTCTAGATGATAACCTGTTGAGGATATCGCTGTGGAAGTTAATGCATTGAGTGAAGGTTAGATGAAATGGTCTCTGTGGTGACTTTCAACTCTGAGTCTCAATGGTTGGTTCTATGAAATTAGATAAGCATTAAGAAATAGATTTGATAATTTCTGTTATCTTTTGATAAAGAAAGGGATTTTTATGAATATTTCTATCCAAGTCTGGCAATGCATCTTTTCACCATCACACCCCGAGATGTGCAAGCTTCTATAGTAGACAATTTGAAGAAAACATTTTACTTTCTACTTCCTAGAAATCCTCCAAATGCTAATGTAGTCTGACACAGGACAATGTGACCTAAATCAGTAATTGGCTTTCTTTTATTACTATATTTCAGTAAGTATGTATGTATGCGTGTGTGCAAAATCCTTCTCAGTCACTTCTGAAATGGAGCCAACAATGAGAGAAGGGTGGCAGAACATTGGCAATACTCAGCAACATTAACTGATGGTATTAGAACAGAAGCCAAGTGGATGACTTCGCCCCTTAACTAGCAGGGTGAATTCTGAGTGGGAAATGGAGCTGAGTTGGACTCTGTTCAGCAACACTCCAGCCCTTAGTACTGCCACTGGAGCGTTAAGAACAAGTATCTAGGAGCACTGTTCAACATGCCAGAGTCTCCACCCCTTGGTTTCAGCATCTCTTCATGTAGATGAAACATTCTATATGCTAGGGAAGTAACAGAGATGCATAGAGGTTTTGATACCATCTGATCTAACCCTCTCATTTTATGGACAGGAAAAGTGAGACCTAGAAAGAAGTGCTTGTCCAGGGTCATATAGCTAGAGAGGTGGTAACTCTGCCTTCTCAAAATTCTACCTCATGTAGTTAATAACATTTGAATGGATCACATGATAGTGTGAAAATATATTGCCAGGCCCTAGATAACTGTGATGTAGTAGAACTGGGGTTTCTAGTTCCACTCTAGGGAAGCTAGAAGGATGTCCTCAGCTGGAGGGAGGCTTCTATAGTACTATTTGAGTACAAAGTCAAGGAAAATAATTTTCCAGTGCCTCAGGGAAGAAATCAAGCTTCCAGAGATATTGCCTATGTCCTTATGAACCAAAAGAATGTTGTATACAGTAGCAGCAATATTGTTTTAAGAAAATTCTAAGCAAATAAGTCATTTTGACTATTATAAATACCCAAATTAATTACAAAGGACGTATGAAAAAAGACTCTATCTGCATCCAGAGAAAGAGATGAAAAGAAGTATGTATAAAATGATTTTCACACACACACACACACACACACACACACACACACACACGTATATTTGTATTAATGGCAGCCACCTTTAGGGTGGGTGAGGGAGGGAAGAAAATAAGAAATTTACATGATAACCTTATTATATGTTTAAAAGGAATAGCAAGTTCATAATAGACTTGCAGTTTCATGTGCAATCATCTTCTTTTATTATACTGTTATGGAAATTCTGGTTTTATTCCATAAATTAAAAATAAAATAATATTTTAAAAAATATTTGTGTCTAGTATTTTGGAAATTCTGAAAAGATAGCAGCTGGAAAAGAGACTTTATAGCTTCCTATACTTGTAAATTGTTCCTCCTTCCCTCGAGAGAGTATTAAGGTGTAGTCCTGATGCTGGAGACAATCTAGTAGATAGAGTACTAGACTTAAAATTAAGAAGACCTGGGTTCAAGTCCCACCTCTGACCCATGTGGCAAGTCAATTAAATTGTCAGTGTTCTAGGCAATTCTTAAGAGTCTGGGGCAGCAGAGAGGGTGCTGACCTCAATTATTACAAAAAGTTTCTTCATCTAGGGCGTTCCCTGAACCTGGGATATCATAGGTCAAGTCCCTATGGCTACTTTTATTCTGTTGCCAGTATAGCTAGTTTAACACCTCATTATCCAGAATGATTTAGACATAAAGGATGATGTCATAAGCAAATTAGGGGAGCAAGGAAAAATTTACTTGTCACATCTATGGATAAAGAGTTTATGACCAAAAAAGAGAGAGGATCACAAGAAGTAAAATGGATAATTTTGATTAAATGAAATTAAAAACAAACAAAACTAATGCAGTCAGAAGGAAAACAAGAAACTGGGGCTAGGGGTGGTGTTTCCACAATCCAGCTAGCAGCTTCTGTGGGGGTGCAAGATCCACCAACAACCAGCACCCAGAAAGCTGCCAGCACCCAGGAAGCACATGTTCTTTTGATCTGCTTAACTAAGGGAAGCAAGGTGAAGGGGTTGACAAGCTTACTTTAATTCAGCATACAAATATCGCTCACTTAGTTCAGAGGAAAAAGCCAGCACCCTGAACTTCAGAACAAAATACAAACAAATCACAGACATCAACAGACAGACCTTGTCTGATTCAAATCCCAATACATTGTTATCAGAGTTCAACAAAGTCTCAGCATCTGGGTTTACAAGCTGGAAGGCTCCTTAGCTACAGCTGCCTGGAGTCTCCTCATCAACACCATCTCCAGAGCCCTGCACAAATGGCTCTGTCCTCCCTTCTTATAGGGCTTCAGACATCATCAAACATCATCTGAATGACCAGAATTTAGGCTGCTATGATTGGTTCTAGTTAGCCTCTAGCCTTAGGACCCTGGGAAGTTCACATCCACATAGGTTAGGTTAACAACTAATAGGGCATGGCTCTGGAGTCAACATCTCCCCTTAGCCAGCCCCACCTTGGGCCCCACCCCAGTCACCAATCAACACCCACATAGGTTCCACGCCTAATAGGAGTTTGGACCTGGGGCTTAGCAAAGCAAACAAAAGCCAAACTCTTCAAGGGCACTAAGTGCTAAGGAGCCCATTTTGCTTACCAACACAGGTGGGTGGAATTTTATAGCACCCTTATCTGATAAAGGCCCCATTTCTCAAATATATAGGGAACTGAGCCAAATTTAGAAAAACGAGAGCCATTTCCCCATGTATAAGTGGTCAAAAGATATTGATGAGGTTAATGAAAAATGATGAGGTATGGGAACCAAATGTTTTAAGGGTGCTCGAGACTCCAAACACCAACATCCTGCTGAATGAATTCGACTCAAGCCTTCTCACAGCCAAAGAAAAACAAAGTTTATTAAGGATTCGTCATACAGGGTTATCTTAAGAAACCTTACCATTTGTGATGCTTGTTTTCACAAGCAGGCCAGATTCAATCTACCGACTTGGATTGAATCTGAGCACCTTCATGGAGGCAAGATGTAGCTTATATAAATACAGAAAAATTGTGGGAGGGATTGAGGGGTGGTCAGGTAGTCTGGGGTGACTAGAGGAAGGGTTTAGGGAGGGTCTTGAGGAGGAGTCTTGAAATCCAGATTCTGGCAGAAGCCCGGAGAGGCCAGCTGGAACTAGACAACTAGGAACCCAGGGGCTTGGAATTCATCTTACATCCCCACAGAAGCTGCTAGCTAGATTGTTAAAACAAATGGCATAGTCGTAGTCAGGATCTGCCTTTAACAGGAAAGCATGGCATTTTGGGGTGCTGGGTTGGTTGAATGTTTCCCTGTTTTTGGACTGCTCTTTGTATTTGGCTATGGTTCTGTGCAGCCTCAGGAGCAACAAAGTCCTGATGGAAGTGCTGGGCATGGTTTCCCAGGGGCCCAGAGCAGGAGATAATCCCTTCTTCCCAGGGCTTAAGCTAATAAGCCTGGCCCCAGAGGACTGTGCTGAAAGGGTGAATGTCTTGAGATTATATTGTATATGGAGTTTTGAAACAGGAGTGGAGAATAGCCTTGGAGACTTGGAGAATGGTCTTCCTACAGATTTGGCAGGAGAGGTTGGTGAGGAGAAAGAAGAAGCAGGCAGCGGCTGCTGAAATATTGATCCAGACAGAGAAGAAGATTACCTGCATGAGAACTTTGGAAAGCTGAAAGCCCTGAGCTGCCTTGGAGCTGACTTCAGTGAGAGGATCGAAGTGGTGCAGAATCTTTTACATTCCAGAAGAAGCCAGGTGAGGCCAGCTGGAGTTGGAACCCAGGAGCTTGGAGTCCAGCCCTGGGGCAAGATGGAAACTTTGCAGCAAGACTCTGAGTGTGCTTTGAAGATGAGTGTGCTTTATCCCTGCCTTCCCCAGCCAGAGCAGAGAACTTTGAGGTGAGAAAAAAGGTGGAGAATCACCTACATTGCAATCCAGATTCTGGCAGAAGCCAGGAGAGGCCAGCTAGAACTAGACAACTAGGAATCCAGGGGCTTGGAATTCAGTCCTGGGGCAAGATAGAAACCTGGCAGCAAGGCACTGAGTCTGCCTTTTTGGTCCCTTTGGGCTGCTTGGGATCCAGGAGGGAGACATGGATTTGTTTTTGTTGGGGTGGGGGAAATGTCTTGGACCCCCAGCGACCCCGTTCTGTTGGCTTTATTGCCCAGTGGACCCTCAGGACTTGGAACCTGGGACTGGAACATAATGGGGAGAACAGACCCCAAAAGAACTTTGTTTGGACTCTTTATTTGAAATTGGGACTTTGGATGCCAAGTGGAAGCCTGCAACTGCAGTTTGGGGAGAAGACATCCCCAGGAGAACTCTATTTGTTTGTTTGGTTGGTTTAGGACTTTACTAACTAAAGCATGCCCATGCCTCAGGGTACTGGGAAAAAGCCTGCAATGGCAGTGTGCTGCTGAAGAAGTACTTTATTTGGACACTTTGTATTAGCTAAAGAGATTAACTTGCTTTGACCTAGGGGTGGACGTTTGAACTGTAAACAAGTATTTTGGGAATGATTGACTGAAGAGATTATGTTGCTGGGACCTAGGGGTGGGTCATGTTTGTATTGTAAACAAGTATTTTGGAATGTCACTGAATGATATGTTTTGCTTTGTTGTGAATGATATATTTTAGTCTCCTGTGTAATTGGATCACAATGTACAATGGGTCAATTTATGTTCTAGGATACCTGGCTGATTAGATTATGTATCCTAGAACGAGGGGTGGAGTGTGTTGGTAAGCAAAATTGGCTCTTAGCACTTAGTAATTCAGTGTATTTCATTGAGCTTTACTAGGTGCTAAGCCCCAGGCCCAAACCCCTGTTAGGTGTGGAACCTATGTGGGTGTGGATTGGTGACTGGGGTGGGGCCCAAGGTGGGGCTGGCTGAGGGGAGGTGGTAACTTCAGAGCCATGCCCATCTTGAGTCTTACTAGGTGTTAACCTAACCTAAGTGGACGTGAACCTCCCAGGGTCCTAAGGGGAGGAGCTAACTCAAGAGCCAATCATAGCAGCCTAAGTTCTGGTCATTCAGATGATGTTTGATGATGTCTGAAGCCCTATAAGAAGAGAGGACAGAGCCATTTACGGGGGGGGGGGGGGGGGGGGGGGG
>CM053624.1:91208253-91220345 GCA_028646595.1 Phalanger gymnotis
TTCCCCCTGAACTAAGTGAATGATATTTGTATGCTGAATTAAAAGTAAACTTGTCAACCCCTTCACCTTGCTTTCCTTAGTTAAGCAGATCAAAAGAACCTGCGCTGTTGGCAGCTTTCTGGGTGCTGGCTGTGGGTGGATCTTAAACCCCCACAGAAGCTGCTAGCCAGATTGTTAAAACATTATCACAACTATAATTTGTTGTTGTTCAGTGAGTTTGAATCTTCATGACCCCATCTGGGCATTGCCTCAGTCAGACTGAGAACTGCTAAATACCTTAGCTTTAAAAGGCCAAGATCTTCCACTGCACCTGGCACCATCTCCAGCCTTCCTAATGTGTATCTGGCCACTGGACCTAGATGACTCCAGAGGAGAAAGTGAGGCTGATGACTTTGCACAGCCCTCCCTCATTTAAATCCAATTCACTTGAATATCATGGCATTACTTCCATGATGTCATGGTCTTCTTTGAGAATGAAGGCCAAACACAGCATCAATCTCAATAGATGTCTATTTCTCTTTCTATCTCATTTTACAGATGAGGAAACTGAGGCAAACAGGTTTAAGTGACTTGCCCAAGGTCACACAGCTAGCAAGTGTCTTGAGACAGGATTTGAACACAGGTCTTACTAACTCCAAGTTCAGAACTCACTCTATCCATTGAGCCACCTAGCTCAGCTTCTCATGGTGCTCATATAAGGGGGAGATAAGACATTTGGAAGGTTTCAGCTGTGGATCAGATGGAAGATCCCATTGTCCTTACATTGTAAAACAGATGATAAAGCCTCTTCTTTACTGACATTTCCACTGATAAAATCGTCTCATTTTCTGATGTTGAATCATTTAGCAAAGACTTTGGTGAGAAGAGCTTCCTTTGGGAGGTGAGGGGAGATAGAAGGGGGTTTCAGCACCTGCAGGAGCAATTGCCAGGCTGCTTTTACACAGGGATTGCTTCCCAGCTCACAAGGCTTGTAGGTCCAGGGTCTTTGGTCAATCACCAATTACCTTTCAGACATCTTGAACTGAATCTCCAGTAGACATCTTAAACTCAACACCTCCAGAATGAACTTATATTCCTCTCAAACCTTCCTCTATCTCTCACTTTCCCCATTACTATAGAAGGCAACACTATCTTCATAGTCCCTCAGGCTCACACCCTAGGAATCAAGATGGATTCCTTGCTACCTCTTAACTTCATATCCAAGCTGTTGCCAAAGCTCTGCCAATTTCACCTTTGCAACATCTCTTGAACAAACCCCCTCCTCTCCTTTGGCATCACCTCATCACCTCATGCCTAGATAAATCTAATAGCTTGCTGGTGGGTCTGCCTGCCTCAAATTTCTCCCCACTCCAATCCATTCTCCATTCAACCCTTAAAATGATTTTCCTAATCCACAAATCCAATCATATCACCCCCATCCCCACCACTTCAATAAACTCTAGTGGTTTCCTATTGCCTCCAAGACCAAATATTCTATTTGTCATTAAAAGTCCTTCATAACCTACCTCTTCCTACATTTCCAGTTTTCTTATACTTCACTCCCTAACACATACTCTTCAATCCAGTAACATTGGCCTCCTGGCTGTTCCAATGACATAACACTCCATCTATCAGCTCCAGGAATTTCCCTCTGGCAGTTCCCCATTCGTGGAATGCTTTCCCTCCTCCTCTCTTAACTACTGACCTTCCTGACTTTGTTTAAGTCCCAAATAAAATCCCCTTCAACAAGCCTTCCCCAACCCCCTCTTAATGCAAATGCTCTCCCTCTTTTAATTATTTCCTATTTATCCTATACACAGGTTGCTTTCTATATATTTATTTGCACATTGTCTTCCCTATTAGACTGTAAACCCCTTGAGGACAAGGATTGTCTCCTGCCTTTTTTTTTTTTTATCCCTAGCACTTAGCAGAGTGCCTGGCACCTAACTGGTGTTCAAGGCTCACACATTCTGAAGGGAAACTCTGTCCCTGGTTGCCCTTCCTCTAAGTCCTTTCCTACAGGTAATCAGCTTCCCAGAACTAATCCCTATAGTACATTTTGTTCTCCAGGTATTTGCCTTCTACTCTCATGTATGCTCAAGTTCAAGAACTGCTTCATTCTCTCTCTCCTCTCCTTTCTTTCCTCCTTTCTCTTTCTCAATAATCAATCACAAACACAACAGGAACTCATTTCATACTGCTACAACCAACAACTATTGCCAGCATCAGAAAAATGCCTTGGAGCACTTTTATAGCCTGGTAGGTAATTAATGATTGATTGTAGATAACTGCAGAAACACGTCCCATGGTTGGTTTCCTTGGCCGAGGGTTCCCAACCCTAATACTATTGATTAAATAAACACTAATCATGATTAATATTTCATATTCTAATAGCGCTTTTATCCTTTCCAAAGGCCATTCATATGCATTATTCCACTTATATCCACAAAACAACATTGTGAACAGCTAAGTAGGTTGGGCAGGTATTATTATTCCTACTTTACACATAAAGAAACTGAACCTTAAGGAAGTTCAATGATTTCCCCAAAGTCACAAATAGTATGAGATTCTAGCCCAGGTCATTCAACTTCTGGTTCTACATTTTTGTTTTTTGCAGAGATACAATATAACATATTGGAAAGAACACTGGATTTGGAGTTAGAAAATCAGGGTCAAATTCAGACCCTTTACATCTCTGTATCCTCTTTCTCTCATAATGGCCAGCATTATATAGTATTTTCAAATCAACGTTTCCCTCAAACGGATTACTGTCGTCTTGAAAAAAAATAGCTAGCATTTATATAGCATTTTAAGGTCTGCAAAGCACTTTACATATGTGGTCCCATTTGATCCTCAAAACAACCCTGGCAGGTAGGTACTGATGAGTAAACTGATGATGAAAGAAGTTAACTGGCTTGTCCAATGTCATACAGTCACTTGAGTGTCAGAGGCATGGTTCTAACTCAGGTCTTCTTGACTCTAAGGCCAGCACTCGAAGCACTCCATGAAGCACTCAAATGAAGGACTTGGGTTAAATAACCTCCAAGGTTCATTCCAGTTCTAAAATGCCATGGTTTTCTAAACATTTCTTGATGCTAGTCAACTTCTGTGAGAAGATACAATGAGCCTCCACTATGATGAATCTCTATATATCCAGAAATAACTGATCTATAAACATGTGGAGCATCCTTGGAAGAGCGAAAGCCTGGGTTCTGGTACCTCTCACTGCAAGCACTGTACCTGCTGGCAAAATAAGTGTATTTACTGACCAGACCAGAAAGGGAACTTCCAGCTTAGCCATGTAAGTATATCTAGAGTGAGGACTAAAAACATTTAGATAGCTTGAAAAAGCAGGCTAAGAGAGAGGGGAGTCTTCCAGTGGGTAGTGCTGTTCTTACATGGTAGCAATCACATCAGTGAAGAAATATCAGTGGATGATGGGCAGCTGGGTGGATAGAGTGTTGGGCCTGGAGTCAGGAAGACTCATCTTCCTGAGTTCAAATCTGGCCTCAGACTCTTCCTGGCTATGTGATTGTAGGCAAGTCAAAAATTCACCCTCTTTGCCCCAGTTTCCTCATCTGTAAAATGAGCTGGAGAAGAAAATGGCAAACCACTCCTGTGTCTTTGCAAAGAAAACTCCAAAGTGTGTGAAGAGTTGGACATGACTAAAATGATTCAACATTCAGCTCAGCAACAATTAAAATGTGAGCTCCTTGAGAGGAGAGTCAGGAAGACCTATTAGAAGTCATTGTAGTAGTCTAAGTAAGAGGTGATGAGGGTGGTAGCAGTGATTATATCTGTATTATATATGTATATATATATGCATATATATATATAAAATGTGATTATGTCTATGTTATATATATATATATATATATATAGCTAGGTGGCGAAGTAGATACAGAGCGGGTCCTGAAGTCAGGAAGATCAGAGTTTAAATCCAGCCTCAGACACTTAATAGCCATGTGACCCTGGACAAGTCATTTAACCACTATTTGCCTCAGTTCCTCATCTGTAAAATGAGGACATCCTAGAGATTGAAATGGCAAAGCACCCCCATATCTTTGCTAAGAAAACCCCGTGGACAAGTCTACGGGATCACAAAGAATAGGACATGACTGAACAACAACATCAAAGCAGTGATTATAGAGAGAAGGAAGATGGATCCAAGAGGCCTTATTTATGCAAGTAGAACGAACAGGATTTACCATCTGTTGAGTACGAGAGATGGAGAGGAAACAGACAAAGCTGACCTCAAGTTTCACTTCTCCAGCTGCCTATTGAATACCTCAAAATGGATGTCCTCTAGACATCTTAATTTTAACATGTACAAAATTTAACTCATGGTCTTCCCCCTTCCTCTAACTCTTCCCTCTTCTTAACTTCCCAGTTATCATCAAGGTTACTATTATCTTCCCAGTCACCCAGATATCAACCTTATGTTGTCACTCTCTCTCATCACTCCCCCATGCCAATCAGTGGTCCTGCTGATTTTACCTTTGTAATAGTTCTCATTGACTCCCCCTATCCTTTTCTGACACTGCAACCACCTTAGTGCAGGCCCTTAACACCTCATGCCTGGACTATTGCAATAGTACTGGTTGGTCTTTCTGCCTTAAATCTCTCTCCTGCTGTCAAACTTATCTTCCTGAAGCACAGATATGAACATGTCACACATATACACCCTTCTCAAAAAAAAAAAAACTCCAGTGGCTCCTAATTCCTTCTAGGATCAAATATAAAATCCCGTTTGACATTCAAAGCTTTTCATAGCCTGGCCCATCTCCACCTTTCAGTCTTCTACAACTTATTCGTCCTGACCTACTCTGTGATCCAGCGACAATGGCCTTATTCTCCACACCACTCCATCTCGTGACTTCAGGATTTTTTTGGTTACCTGGCTGGAATCATCTCTTTTCCTTATCTCTGCTTCCCAGTTTCCTTGGCTTCCTCCAAGGCTCAGTTAAAACCCCACCTTCTACAAGAAGCCTGTCCCAACACTCATTAATTCTAGGGCCTTCCCTCTGTTGATTATCTCCAATTTATCCTGTATATTTTCTGTATCTCTATAGTTTTCTTTGGCCCGTTATCTCCCCCATTAGACTGTGAGGTCCTTGAGAGCAGACTGATTTTTCCGCATCATTTTGTAACTGTAGCCTGGCCCATAGCAGGCTCTTAGTTAATGCTTATTGATTGAACTGACTACCTCCTGAGGAAACTCATTCTCATTTTAGATAACTATTGATATGAGGCTTTTCCTTATTAAGGCATAAATCTTTGGCACCTTCTACACATTGGTTCTAGTTAAAGTTCTGGAGCTACATGGAATATATTTAATATCTTTGCTAGATAGCAAGCTTTCAAATATTTGAAAAGATGATTCACGGTCCTCCATGTCTTCTTCAGCTCCACGAGGTTTAATGTGGGTGAGAGTGTTGAAGAGATGGAAGGATAGAAGTTTGTAGCCAGAGAAATAGCTAAGTTTAGGATCTAGGGATTGGCATAGCTCTTTGAGAAGGTGAAGATTAAGATGTGACCATGCTGGTATGTAACTAAAGTCAAGAGCAGAATGTGTTTGGGATTTGATGGGGCGGGGGTATCAATTATAATGTAGATCTTGGTGATATTAATAGTCCACATTTATACAATACCTCAAAATTTGCAAAACACTTTTCCCAAAATGACCCTGTGAGGTCAGAATACAAGTGTTATTCTAATTTTACAGATGAGGAAACTGAGGGCCAAAGAGATTAAGTGACTTGCCTATGATCACATAGCCTATAAATGTCAGAGCTGGGATTCAATACCAGGGCTCCTCTAACTCTGAGTGGCATTCTCTTTCTCCTACTCCATGCTGCTACTCTATAAAGGCAGAAGAGGGGGTAACAAGAAAAAAATTTAAGTAAGGTACTGAAATCATCGTGAAAACTAGAGCAAGATGGATGATTATAACAAGGCTAGTGCAGAGATGATACATAAAATCATTGGATTATAGGTTTAGAGCTAAAAGGGACTTTAGAGACTAGCAAGTACAATCCTCTCATTTTACAGATGAGGAAACTGAGGCTCCGAGATTAAGTGATTGGTTCCAGGCCACATAGCTAATAAGTATGTGAGACAGGATTTGAACACAGGTCTTCCTAACTCCGGTCCAGTATTCTATCCACTTCTCCATGCTGTCTCTCTTAGAAATGTTTACCTAGGATGGAGGGTTGGTCTAGAGGAATGGTCTAGAAGCAACAGTTGGAAGCAAAGAGTATTCCAATTCTTTTTTCTGGCCCTGTGAGTCAAGGGGAGTGGGAAGAAAAAGAGTCTCCTGTGGTTGCATGGGATGATGATATGGAATTCAGTTAAATCAAGGAAGTGGAACAGTGTTGGTTGACAAGTTCAAGTATATAAAGAAGTTTGTTTATGACACAGCAAGAGTTGCAGAGAGAATATTGGATGAATCAAGGAATAAGCCAGCCGAGTTAGAGTTGAGCTGGGGAAGAGTAGGGCTCATCTGATAGGAATGAGGTGTCTGGAGGAGGTAATGGAGGAGAGGCATCTCTGGGGAAAGATTTGACAAAACAAGGAGATGAGAGGGGATATTGATTCAGTTAATTGAACAGGAAGGTGACTTGAAAGATCAATTAAATGCCGATAGAAATCATTTGCCTACAGAAACTGATCTGGGCAGGGTGGACCTAGGAAAAATGACTAGTTGAAGAAGCTCCGATCGTGGAATGTAGGTGAACACACAAGTAGTGTCTGTTACGTGCTTCTAGAACATGCAATTTCAACTCACAGGTAGGAGCTGCAACTGGAGACCTTCTAGAAAGGGCATAGCCTCATCAAAAAACCAGGGGTAAAAGGGAAGGAAACGAGAAACTCAGGATTCTGAGCTTTGTGCCAAACAGATTGTGACTGAACTAAATGCCAGAAAGATAATTGTCTGTATATACCACAGCTGGTACCCCACCCCAATTCCTCAAATAAAGTATATGATTGAAATATATACTGTGCTAAAGCACTATAGAGGAGAAGAGATCCAGGAAAGGAGTGATGTAAAATTGTTGTCCCAGGGTGGCTGTTGAAAAAATATAAACAATCTCAATTTCTCTTAGTGACAGTGGGAAACTTGACTAGTGACCAGTATGGACCAGTGTGGAGACCCAGTTCCTTTCTTCCCTTAAGCATTTCTTTCTGTAGTGGCAGGGGTAGAAGTGGTGACAGGAAAAGGATGTGGGAAGGTGGCGAAGAGAGAGAAGCAGCAAGTACGTGAGCAGTTCTTTCTTTCTTTGCACTTAGGCAACTAGTGTCTAAGGTACCTCACAAACTGTCAGAAAAACTCAGTAAATGATGACTACCATTTCTGATGGCTTTGTCAAATGTCAATTTCCATCCTCCTAATAAATATTCTAAGTGGAATTCTTACTAAACGGAATTACATCAGCTTCCTGTTCTAATTCATTTGGCATCCATTAATACTTATCATCAATCAACCACAGCTCCAATGGGGATGATAATCTTTCTTGCATTTTCATTATTCTTATATTTACTGCCATGTGCCTCTAGGAGCTGAAGACTAATGGTCAGAATAGTTTTATTCCGCTTCCTAAAATTTACCTAAAGCAAAATCAGTGGAAGCCACTAGTTCATTCTGACAGTGAAAGCTATCTAGACACTGATTTTGTAGATGAAGTCTAGAAGTATGAATTTGGAAAGCATAATGGAATCCTCAGGGTTTTTTTCTGTCTTCATTCTCTTTTAGCTTTAAAGTATTTAATACTATTGGCCACCCACCTCCTGCTCCTTCATACTATCTCCTATGTTTCCTTATGCATCATTATGTAGCAGAGACTATCCTCTCCTTCCCATACCAGCATGCCTAGCCATTGCCTGTTCCAGGAAATCATTTCGAACCTAGGGGACTTGCTATTGGCTATGTATGACTCATCCCTGAGAGGCTTACACTGTGAGATGACAGAGAGTTCCTTTATTGGCTGTGGAGCCAGAAGTGTTGATGACTCAATGGATATACAAAAGATAGAAGCTTCTTTCTATCTATCTGGCTGTAGTTCATGCAGAACTCCTTGAAGTTACAGCCTAAGAGTCAGGTGGAGATTAGTGCAGATCACTCATTCTCCCCACCCTGTCTTCTAAGCAACTGTGAGCATGTGGCAATTAAAACACGTCCTTCCTAGGGAAGCCTGAGTCTGGGATTGGGCTGCCTCCTTTTGTGTTTGTTTTCTCCTGGTCTTTCCTTAGAAGAATGAGTATCTTGAGATGAATATATCTAGTCTTGGGAGTGACCTTGTGAGTTCAAAAGGTATGAAGCCTTGGGTCCAATAAGGTTGGAGCTGGCTGATGGCAGCAGATGCATTAGAGAGGCTGGCCTCTAATAAGAAGATTTGGCCAAGCAGAAATCTACCAGGAGTCAGCTGGACATGCAATGCCAAGGTTAAATGTAAAATGCCTAAT
The DNA here is from genome assembly GCA_028646595.1 of Phalanger gymnotis. NCBI lineage: Eukaryota > Metazoa > Chordata > Mammalia > Diprotodontia > Phalangeridae > Phalanger > Phalanger gymnotis. The sequence goes on from CM053624.1 coordinate 91,216,696, forward strand.
TAGCAGTAGTATTGATTGCTTTTGCATTCTAGTAAGGTTTTAGTATTAGCCTCCCTGAAGATTATAACAGTACTTATAAGGTAAATTATGGAATCCTGTTCTGTTAATGAATGTTCAAGAGGGTTTGGGATTTTTTTAATGTTTAACTTCTCTTGTGTGTGTAGGAATAAATAATCTGTTCCATACTTGGTTTGTATTGTACACTGAGCACCTGTTTACTCCACACTTTTGAGAAAGGCTCTAGACTGTGAGTCATAAGTGAAATCATCCCTGGGGGCAACATAGTGGAGGATTTTACATGCAAAAGAGGAGCCCCATCTCATTAGAGGCAAGTTCCCTCTGGACTGAACCCAATCAAATTGTATTCTTGGGTACAGAACAGGGAATAAGGATCCAGACCCTTTGGTGACCTAGCAGCAGTTCCTCAAGGGAAGATATATTTGGCTAGCTCTTTTCAAAGCACTTCTCAATTAAATTCTCTCATTTAATAATAATAGCTGACATTTATAAGAAGCTTTAAGGTTTTCAAAGTGTGTTATACGTTCTCTCATTTGATTCCAACTTTTCAATGATATGGTGCACAGAAATGAACCCAATACTTCAGATATAGTCTGTCCCAGGGCAGATTAGCGTGAGATGATCACTTCTTGTCTTCTGAATACTGTATTTCTTGTGGTTGTTTCTATGATTATAAACTAAGATTGAATTAACTTTTTTGACTATCATAGCACACTATTAGCTCAAATGCTCCACTTCCATGTTTGTGAACTCTAAATTTCCCTTATTCCATCTCTCCTGTCTTGGAACACCACACTGTTTTTTGGCCACACTGTGACCTTCAATCCCTTGACCCCTCAGTCCTCTACCAGGCCGTCATCGCAGCACTAGCTACACACTCCTCCTTTGCCCACCTGGACACCTTGGTGAATCTACTCAACTTTACGCTGTCCTCTTCTCTTGAGTCCTTTGTACTCTTATCCTATCACCCATCTTGCCCTGCCAAGTATCAGCCTTGGATCATCCTCACCATCAGCTACCTTCATGCCTATGCGTATGCTGCTGAATGAAGCAATAGAAAATCAGCAAACCTTGTGGACTGAGTCCACTACAAATTTTTGTTGCATAGCTTCTATCAGACCATCATTGCTGCAAGCCTGTCCTTTTACACCTCAATAATTAACTGCTAACCGCCCCCCCACCACCACCACAGTGGCTCTTCCAAACGTTTTTATCCCTTCTCAAACCTCCCCTGGTCCTCTCCTCTCCACCTTCTCAGCTCTCAGCAACACATCATATTTTACTGAAAAAAAAAGAATTGAGACCATTTGCAAAGAATTCCTTCTTCTCACTTCTTTCTCTTATCTCACATCACCCAAGAGTCCTCTGTCCTTATCACCTTCCTTTACCCCCATTTCATATAAAGAAGTGGCCTTTCTCATCAAGGCAAACCCTTCTGTATGCACAGGTGACTCCACTTCATTTTGTCTTCTCCAGAAAATTGCCTCCTCTATCATCACCATTCTTATTTATCTTCAATCTCTCTCTATCTACTGGCTGATTCGTAACTGTCTATAAACATGCTCACCTCTCCCTCATCCTCAAAAAACCCTCATTTGATCCTACCAGCCTTGCCAGAGATCATCCTCTAGCTCTTCTCTCGCTCTTTTATGCCTAAATTCCTTGAGAAAATAATCCATCTGTAACAGATGCCTCCATTGCCTTCCCTCTCACTCTCCTGTCTCTACAATTTGGCTTCTAACCCTATCGTTCAAATGAAACTCTTCTCTCTAACATTATTAATGATTTCTTAATTGCTAAATCTAATGGCCTTTTCTCAATCCTTGTATTCCTTGACCTCTTTCTTTGATTTTTTTCAGGACTATAGGTGTAATAATTTTGTAACTGGGTCAAAGGCAACTTTCTGGGCCAAAGTTTGGTGATTTTCTGGGCTTTGTTCCAAACTGCTTTCCAGAATAGCTGAACTGATTCTTGCTCCATCACTAGTGTATTTCCTTCTACCATAGCTTCTCCAACATTTATCAGTTTCCTTTTTTGTTATCTTTGTCAGTTTGCTAGGTGTATGGTGCTACCTCAAATTTTGCATTTCTCTAACTATTAATGATTTCAGGCATTTGGAGCACTGATTAAATAAATAAATTATTATCATCATCATCATCATTATCATCATCATCATCATCATCATCATCATCATCATCATCATCATCATCATTGTTATATTGACTTGACCTACCCATAAGCAATTAATGTTTTTTTCCAGCTAGTTAGTTGTTATCTTTATTTCTGCAAAGAGAGACCATATCACCCCCTTTACTCAATAAACTGCTGTGGCTCTCTATAACTTCCAGGATTAAATATAAAATCCTTCATTTGCCATTCAAAGCCCTTCTTAACCTGCCCCCTCCCACCTTTCCAGTCTCCTTCCACATAACGATCCCTATGTATTCTGTGATTTAATTACACTGGCCTCCTTGTTATTCCTCAAATAAGGCATACCATCTCCCAAATCTGAACACTTTCACTGGCTGTCCCCCATATCTGAAATGTTCCCCCTCCTCATCTCTACCTCTGGATTTCCCTGGCTTCCTTCAAATCTCAATTAAAATCCTTCTTTCTATAGGAAACATTTCCCAATCCCCCTTAATACTATCAGTTTCATTCTGTTGATAATTTCTAACTTATCCTAATTATTTATATAGCTTGTTTGTATTTAGTTGTTTTTCCATCTTGGCTCACACATTAGACTATAAGTCCTTTAAGGGACTCGGAGTTAGAAACCTCGAGAAGTCTGAGTGGGGCAAGTTTCCCAGCCAAGAGAGTCTGAAAGGCTGAAGGAACGAATCTGTAGGCTAGGAGAGCACTAGACATGCAGAGCTGCACCAGATGGGACCAAAGCAGCTGGCCCACGTGGGAGACAAACTGGGAGAAAGCTGGGCTCCCAAAATCAGCGGAGATCCCCAGGCCTCCCAACACAAGACGGCACTCTGTGGAAGCACAAGAGGCAGCACAATGCACCACCAACCATGAGATACCAACTCCTGAGGCTTGCAGACCAAAGGTATGAAACATTTCTTGAACTTCCGGGAGACATAATGGCCAGGTAAACGGCTCTAATCCCTCCCCTCCCCACCCAGAGAATTCCTGGTGGGGGGTGGGGGTGAAGAACGCTGGAACAGAGGAGATAGAAGTGGGGCTTCAGTGGCCTAGTAGTGGGAGTACCTGAGTTACAGAGGGGCAGAGCCAGCAGGGGTCAACACCAGGAGCCCAGATATACTCTTGCTCCCCTAGGGGAAGTGCCAGACACACAGCTCGAACAACGAAGAGCTGAGACCATTGCTGAAGAGCAACAGTACTGGAGAACAACCCCAGGGGAAGAGGAGATTTCTGGCAGCCAGACCCCCTCCCCCACACCTCAGGAAACTGAGGCTATAATTCACAAAACCAACAACGAGACTCACAATCCCCAGAATAAGAAACCTGGGACAGTGAGCCCTGAGCCCCAAAAGCAAAATTTATTGTAAAGCCAGGAAAAGGCTAACCAACATGAAGAACACAAAAAAAACTGAGGACCATTGATTCTTTTTATGGAGACAGGCAGGATTAAAATACCAATTTGGAAGAGGATAACAATG
>CM053624.1:91220845-91299834 GCA_028646595.1 Phalanger gymnotis
TTAATTGGAAACTAAATAATCTAATTCTAAAGAATGAGTGGGCCAAAGAACAAATCAGAGAAACAATTAATAACTTCATTCAAGAGAATGACAATAATGAGACAACATACCAAAACTTATGGGATGCAGCAAAAGCAGTTCATAGGGGAGTTTGTATATTTCCTTAGCATTTAACCATAGTGCCTGGCACATAGTAGGCATTTAATAAATGATTGTCAACTAACTGACTAATTATAATTAGATTCATTTAGTCCTTGGGTGGATCTTGGTAAACACACTTCTACATATTTTATAGCTGTATAGGTATTTTGAATGCATTTTCTCTCTAGATTATCCTGCTGGGTTTTTATTGGTTATACATAGGAATCCAGAGATTTATGTGGAGTTGTTTTATAGCTTACAACTTTACAGAAGTTATTATTTCAATTAAATTTTAGTTGCTTCTCTAGGGTTCTCTAAGTATGCCATCATATTATCTGCAAATAATGATAATTGTGTTTCCTCCTTGCCTATTCATATTCTCTTGATTTCTTTTTCTTATCTTATTGTTATAAGTAAAATATTTAGCACTAGGTTAAATAATAGTGGTGATAATGGACATTCTTGTTTTACCTGGATTGTATTGAGAAGAACTCCAACTTTTTTCCATTACATGTAATGTTTATTGTTGGATGTTATTTACTACGTTATGGAAAGGTTCATTTATTCTTATGACTTATAGAGTTTTTAATAGAAACAAGTATTGGATTTTATTAAAAGCCTCTTCAACTTCTATTAATATATTGTTTTATTTTTATATTATTAACTTAGTTTATTATATTTATAATCTTTCTTACTTTGAATCAATCTCCCATTCATTACAGAAACCCAGCCCGATCATAGTATATAATCTTTCTAATCTGTTGCTGTAGCCTACTGCTAATATTTTATTTTAAATTTTCTTATCAATGTTCATTAGGGATATTGGTCTCTAATTTTCTTTCTTTGTTTTGTCTCTCCCTGGTTTAAATATCAAGACACTTTTTGTGTAGTAGCAACATTGGAAAGTGGCCTTATTTTATTATTATTGCAAACAGTTTATGTAGTATTAATTCATTATTCTTTGAATATTTGATAGAATTCACTTGTAAATTCATCTGATTATAGAGTTTTTTATTTGGAAGTTCCTTTATGGCTTGTTCAATTTCTTTTTCTTTTTTTATGATATCAGATTAAATAGTTTATTTCTTTTTTTGCTGTTGTTGTTCATCTAAATATTTTATATTTTTGTAAGTATTCATCTATTTCCTCTAAAGCATCAGTTTTGTTAGCATATAATTAGGGAGGAAAAAAACTTGTTCCTGATAATTTCCTTTTTTTTCTTCATTTGTTTTGTTCTCCTCTGTCATTTTGGATATGAACAATTTGCTTTTCCACTGTTTTAAAAATAAAATTGTTTATTTAATTAGTTTTTTCAACTTCATTCACTGGTGTTAGTTGAGATTATTGTTTATAAGAAGAAAGAACATCTTCATGTCATAAAAGCTTCTGAATTTTCATTACATATAAATCAAAATTCTGTACAGCTACTTCCTTGATTTTCATTTAGAGTGTTTCTTGACTCGTGATCAGGTTGGCCTAATCAGCTAAGCTGACAAAGAGTTCCATCTACCCACTCCTGCATAAAGTCACAATTGATTTTTAATGCACTTCAGTTTTGAAAAAGTGCATATTCCCTTGGCATCAGATGTGAAGAGTCAAAAATAATGTGTAGAGTGACCTCAGAAGCAGCAGAGCAGTTGATTTTCAGAGTTATAGAATCGTGAATAAACATTATTAAACAATTTCTTACTGCAAACAGTGATTTAAAACATCCTTATTCAACAGATGCTTCCAGCAGGGAACTGTAATGTATCAAACAGTGTGTTTGCTTTTAGCCTGCTGGTCAAAACTGGGGAGCAGTTTGACCCAAGTCACTTTCCAATGACTTCATTTGAAATGTTAAGCAAGAGGGTTCTTCAACTCAAATTCTCTGCTCTCATCAAATTTCTTTCTTTGTTGCCTGATCCACAAGCATCATACTCTTGCCCACATTTATGTCTTTGTTCATACTATAAAATGACTATAATACTTTTTGTACTCCTCTTCTTACCATCAGTCCTAATCTTATCCTTTCTTTCTGAGATGAAACTAAGAATTCTTTCAGTTCGGGGCGGGGGGGGAAAAAACATTGGGAGAGGGGAGAGGATTGCAGCAAAGAGGACCATTCTACTGCAAGTGTTGTCAAAAAGATGGAGTGATGTATCTTCCAGAACTTGGGTTCTTAATCTGGGGTTCTCATATGTACCCCCAAGGGGTCAGGTTGGTGGATAGATTTCAGGGGTTCTGTGAACTTGGATGGGAAAAAATACATCTTCATTTTCATTAACTTCTGATTTCCTTTGTAATTTTATGTATTTTATTTTATGCATTTAAAAACATTATTCTGAGAAGGGGTCCGCAGGCTTTACTGGACCGCCAAAGGGGTTCATGATACAAACAAGATTAAAAACTACTGTCTTAAAAACTTACTATTTCCATGGGGCCTGTAGGGGAAGGTATATCTTGGGTGAGGGAGGAATACAATGGTGGTACTCTGCAATGTGTATATGGTCCCAAAGAAATGAATAGGGGTTTCATTACCAGTGGAGAACCATGAAGTAAGATGTGGAGACAGTAGCTGCTGCAGGGAGGAAATGTACTCTCCTAGAGAAGAAGTTCACCCCACTCCCTTCATATCAGAAGGCTGGAACAAAGCCCCAGTCTCCTTGTCTAAAACTAAACTCCAGATTTCCCCTTCCCCTTTCTCCTCTGCCCTCCTCTCCATCTTACTGACTTTCCTATGCTAGTCACATCTCTGCTTCCTTCAAAGCCTGGCTTAAATCTCTCTTCCATCTTGATGAACCAGAAACCTTCCTATATAGAATGTGTGTGTGTATGTACACACATACATAGATACATATGTATGTATATTGTGTGTATATGCACATATACGTAGGTGTATGTCGTTGTTGTTTTTTGTCTTTGGTTCTCAAAGAGGACCATGAAGTCAGGAAGGTGATGCCAAGACTTGCAAGTGAATTGGATTTAAGTGAGGGAGGGCTGTGCAAAGTCACCAGCTTCACTTTCTCCTCCTGAGCCTTCTGGGTCCACTAGAAAAATATAGATCAGGATGACTGGAGATGACCCCCATGTAGATGTATATACATAAAACAGATATAGGTATAAAATGTCTGTGTTTATATGCATATGTGTATATACATGTATGTGTTATATACACATACACACACATATAAATATGTTGATGTGTATATATGTATACACCAATGATTTTGTCATATTGACATAAACTGATCATAAAATATCATGGATATTTCAGTCATGACAAGGTAGAAAAAGTCACCATTGCCAGCTGCTTCAACACAACAGGCAACAAAAAAAAGATATGTGGAATGTGGGGCAGCCCTTTCACACTCCTATATGCCTGTGCTTTTGCATAGATTAAACCAACAGAAAATCAATAGGACCTGGCTGCTGTTCAAATTGGCAGATGCATAAAATTTAAAAATAAAAAACAAAGGAGGAAAAGTGACTTTGTCAGTGTGAGCCAAGGCTGATACACCAGTGAAGAAACCATACCTTTCAATAAGAAAATTAAATCTTCTACACAAAACCATAGATTTAGCCATGGAAAGGACCTTATAGATCATCTAGGCCGGTTCTTTTATTTTACAAATGAGGAAACTGAAGCCCTGATGGGTTAGCTTACTTCCCAAGGTCATATAGGTAGTAAATGGCAGAGCCAAGATTTGAACTTAGGTTCTCTAACTCCACAGCCAATGGTCTTCTCACTGTAACACACTTTACTGACCTCTGCCTACAATTACACCATTTTGTGCTTCTCACAAGGAATGTAAGCCTCTTCTTCATCCTATGTTATAATGCCTAGAATAACTGTGCCTCTGATAAGAGAACCACCCACACTATACAACAAGGATTAAAAGGATTTTCTGGGTGAAGCTTCAAACACTAACTGACCTAACGAGTTTGTTGTGTTTCTGGGAAGAATTTCACTACCCTATTCCCACCCCTCGTTAGAATAGTCACTCCAGGTATAGAACTCACATCATATTCCTGAATTAGAGTTGGAAGATTTTCAATCATTGTTGTGGAGAGGAAGGCAAAGATTCCTTCAATATTGGTGGAGTAGATGTGGGTGGTGGGGAGAGAGAGGAAGAGGAGAAATGGAAACAGAAAGTCTTTGTTATGGAAAGCAATTTCTGGCTTATTGAATAATTCTCTTATATCCTTGTTTTTGAGCATCCATGAGTCATGAATTTTTTTTTTTGGTAAATAAAAAACCACCTATTTACTCTCATAAGAGCTCTATTAGGTAATTTCATCATCAGTTGGATATAGCTCATTAATGGCCACTCCCCACAATTAGGTGCCTTGCCCAACATCATTTTAGCACAGTGAAAGAGAAAACAAGAAATTGGCCATTTCTACCAACTACATCACTGCCGCCACCTTCTTAGTTATATGTTCCCAACCATCTCTTTAGTCTAATGATCAAGTATTAATTAAGTTGGTTGATCTTTTTATACCTTCATGTCAATTATCATTGCCCCTTGACATAACAAATAAAAAAAACATGGTGGTTGATCTACAGAGGAGGAAGGAAGCATCTACTTCCACTAGCCCTAATGAAGCATCAACTTCTCTCCTACACCGAGGCTATCTATACACAGCAGATAAAAAAAAGGGAGAGCCTTGAGCTCAGGGATGATGCAGCAAAATTAATCCTTATACTATAGCTACAGAATTGATTTTGCTGACAGAAGAGAGAGGGAGAGAGACAGAGAGATTCTCCACTACCGCCACCACTACCACCACCACCACCACCAAAGGGCAATTCTCTCTCAGGAACTTTCTTGCATGGTCTCATCTGCCTTTCCTCCAGTGGCTCAAAATCCTATGATCTTGTCGAATGAATGAAGGATTTGACCACACATTTTGATGGAGTTATAGGAAAGTTCCTTAATACCTAGTTTACCCTATTGATTGATTGATTTGAGTGGAGGTTGAGTTGCAAGGTTCTGGGTCCAAGCCTTGGTATTTCCAATTATTTCTACTGAATGGAATGTAAAGTTTTCACTATTATCTAGAAAAGGATGGAATCAAGAGGATAGTTAGAGGAGTCAATGTTAGGGGGAAGAAAAAGGATACCTCTCTCTGACTAGTGAGGAGACAGAATGTAGATAAAGTGGGAGAGCTATACTGAGATGAACACTATGGAAGATGAATTGTAACAATAAGAGATCTTGTGCTTCTTGCAATGCTATATGAGTTTTCTCTATTTTCTCCCAATGCTTAGATAAGTAAATCCTCCAGGCAGATCTTGTAGAAGGGAATTCGACTTCTTTAGCTCTGAGAACTGGTTCCAGGCCAAGCAGCACCCATAGATAGACATGTCAACATTACAGGAAGAAAAGAAGAAGGGGAAAAAAGAGTGGGAAAGTTGAAGAGAAAGGGACAGGATGCATAGGGACAGAAAGATCTTTAAGGTTTGCAAAGCACTTCACAAATATTATCACATATGATCTTCACATCAACCTTGGGAGGTAGGTATTATTATTGTCCTCATTTTACATATGAGGAAACTAAGGCAAACAGTAGTTAAGTGACTTGCACAGGATCACACAGCTAGTGACTGAGGCTGCATTTGAACGCAGGTCTTTCCAACTCTAGGACCAGATCTCTATGCACTATAGTAACATAACCACCAACAATTGCCATCCAATGCTTGAGTGTCTTGGGTTGCCTATTTCCACAGAGAAAATAGAAAGGAGGAGGAAAACACAGTGAAAACAAAGGGAAAAAAAAGTATTGTATTTTTTTTTTTTACTCCCATAGCTTTATTTTTCTTCCCTGTTTCCTGAAACATGAATCCAAAAACACGTTTAAATAACAATTCTGTTCAGCACCTTTCCTCTCTCCCCTTCCCTGAAAGGAATGACTGTCTTAAAGTGTTTTAGTGCTGTGTGTCATTCAAACATTGTAATACTTTTTTGTGTCACTATTTGATATGTCAAATGGCAAAATGCAATTGGAAGGAAGACGTGTATCTATTAGCAATTTTTAAAAGAAAGTATTGCTAGACACTGATACTCAAGAAATCGGAATTTAGGAGAATGTTGACCTTTTTAAAAGATACATGATGGGATCATCTATGTCCTTTATTATTAATATTCTTGCCCAGCCTACAGACTGCTCAGAGGAAGGTGTTTCCAGTTGCTTAATGGTGGGCTGGAGTTATTGAGGGCCTGGGGTGAAACTGAGTGACTCAAACTTTCATCTAACTGCCTGGAAATCACCAATCTGAAGGCCACGATTCCCTCACAAGCAGTGGACACATAAAAGTTGAGGACAAAAATCTAGTCAAAACAAATTGGTTTAATGATGAACTTCATACAGTTGGACATCAAGATGAGGAAGATCCACTTCAGCAGCCTTCTCAGTGCTCAGAAATTGTATGATAATTTTCACCTCTACCAAGCAAGGCAAAGAATATGTGCCCCTTTCTGAGGTATAAGAAAGGCCTTTCTCAGGCTGAAGTTCTGAGATAATTCCCTGGAAAGTTACAGAGTGGAGTCAAAGATTTAAGGCTGAGAGAGGAAACAGGGCAATGTGTAGTGAGTGCCAGTTTTGGAGCCCAGAAGGTCTGGGTTCAACTCTTAATACTGACACATAAAGGCTATATGAAGCCCCTAATCAAGCTATTTAGCCCCACTGTGTCCCAGGAAGCTCTTTAACACTATAAATTGCAGGTCAGTTGCTGGTTTGCTTTGGTAGAGGGAAATTCCTCAACTCAAGTTTCCTATATAACAAATCATTGGTATTGACAGGGCACAGGCCCAAGCCAAGACCTTTGCCCCTTACCCGAAAAAGAATTCAGGTCCCATTTCACAGGCCCTAGAAAAAACCCTTCTTGAACTCTCCTTGAATTTCCCCACTGGATTTGGTGTTTGCCTGAGGCTATAATCCTCTCAACTGGCCTGTCATCATCTACCTAGTTCTCTATTACCCTTAACATAGCCCAGCCCTTCGTCTTCTCTTACCTCCAATTGCCTGGGTTACTTCCCACTCTTGATCCTATTTAAACCCCATTCTCTTTGTCCAGGTGTTTGACCTCCAATCACCCCAGCCCACTGGCCACTCCCATCAAGATTCCCCTAGTGCCCCCCTCCTGTCACCCTGGACTACGTGGCCACTCCTAGATACCTCCTGAAAGTGCTCAAAGTCAATATGGCCCGCTTGCATTAGTGATACAAATGCTTACATTCCATAAGAGTCTGGCCAATATGGTGGATCTTTAATAAACTTTATTTTTCTTTGGCTTAAAGAAGACTTGGGTCGGATTTATTCGGGCAGGGCCTACATGTCGCTATTTTGGGGTCCCAGCACCCCTAAACCTCAACAGTATTTTTTTTTCTGTTTAGTTATTCCTTTTCATTTTCCTCCCAACTTCCTTTATTTTCTTGATCATTTTGGTGTTGTGCCACCATCCTATCCTCCCAATCATCTAGAGTGAAAATCAGTCACCTTTAACATTTTCATCCCCCTCATCCCCAAATATCTAATCAGTTGTCAAATTCTGCTGATTCCACATTTACATCTCTCACATCTGTCGCTTTCCGTCCAATTGCATGCTACCGTCTTAGTTCAGATTCTTGTTACCTCTTTCATAGATTATTATAATGATTGCCTCCTAACTAGTATCCATTCTCCTGGTCTTCCCTTTTTCTAAACCATCCTTCATACAGCTCTCCTAATAATTTTCTTAATGCCCAGTGTCTAATAATGCTTAAAAACAACAACAACAATGGGGCAGCTAGGCAGTGTAGTGAGTAGAGCACCAGCCCTGAAGTCAGGAGGACCTGTGTTCAAATCCGGACTCAGACACTTGACACACTTACTTAACCCCAATTGCCCTGCTTCCCCCTTTCCAAAACACACAAAAAAACCCAACAATTTTTAAAAAGACCCAAACCTACAACTTCAATGACTCCCTCTTACCTTTAGGATAGAGTATACTCTTTAGCCCACCATTTTAGTCTCAACATGATCTGACTCTAACCTACATTGACAAACTTATTTCATATTAATCTCCTTTACGCAGCCCATTTTCCAGCTAAAATGGATTACTAGTTATTCCTTCAATTTGATATCCAGCCTCTGAACACTGTTGGAAATTATTCCTGTCCCTGGAATATATTCCCTTCGCATCTCTGCCTTTCAAGTTCCTTTACTTTCTTCAAGGTTCAACTTAGGTTTTACCTGCTTCATGAAGCCATCACTTCCCAGCTGAAAGGGTTCTTTCCCTTCTCAAATTTTCCTAGAGCAACTTGTCTGGATCTTTCCTTTGCCCTCGATCACACCTATCTTGAGTTATCTTTATTTGTGCACGTGTCAGGTCTCCCATAGAACCTAAGCTCCGTGACAACAGGGACTGTCATTTTTTTTAAACTTTGTATTCCCAGTGTGTCTAGCAAAGTGACTTTTACAATCTCTAAGAGTTACACGATCGGGATTTAAAACCAAGTCAATCCAAATCCACTCCTCTTTCCATCACCCCATGGTATTGATAGGCTGTCCAGTTAGAACCAGCTATTGTCTTCATCAGTCAAAGGAGTTGAGGAATTAAGGGATGTTTCATGATTGAAATGACCAGTCAGTGAATGTCTAAAGCAGTAGGCCTTTATTGTGGTACAATTTAACTCTCAAAAGGAAAGACTTAAAGGTTAGAACAAAAGCCAGTGGGATCAGGTAGAAGGGAAGAGGCAAGCACAAGGATAGGGGCAACATAATCAATCAATAAGCATTTATTATTAAGTGCCTACTATGCGCCAGTCCCCATTCTCCACCAAAGAGCTTATAGTGCCCTAGAACAACAGGGGTGAAGAGGCCAAGTAGCCCTAGAGGTATAAACTGCCTTGGACACATGCATTCCCCACATGTATGACTTTCTGCTCAGGGCCTCTAAGTGTCTTGTCTTTCCCCACTGGTGTTATATGTCTTTGTGGGAGAGTTTAAGGGAGATTTATTGCAACTTTTCTTAGCATGCCATTTCAGTAAATGCCTTTGCTTTGAGCTAATTGTCCTCCAGCTCATTGATGTCAAACTCTAAGGGGACCACTAATCTGCAGGTAAGAATCTCTACCAGCACATATTTATTTAGTTTTGTTATGTAATATCATCTACATCTTGTTATATTTTTATTCATTTTGTTAAATATTTTCCATTTGCATTTTAATCTGGTTCAGGCTACATTCCAGAGTGTTGCGGGCTATAAGTGGCCTATGGATCATGTGCCTGACACTTCTGTTCTGGCTGATTAGAGAAAAAGTGGGAGTTGGTGAGCTACATTTTTAGAAGTCTGACCAAGAGAGAACCTTGAACCTGGGTTTGTCATCAACTGGTGAAGAGGTCAGGGAACCATACAAAGAAGATATGCTTTTAGGGGTGCTCAAGACCCCAAAATACCAACATGCTGGGTCCTGCTCGAATGAATTCAACTCAAGCCTTCTCTTGGCCAAAGGGAACAAAATTTGTTACAGATTCACCATATTGGGTTGTCTTAAGAAATCTCACTCTTTGTGACTCTTGTTTTTACAAGCCAGCCAGATTCCATCTGAGGTAGATGGAGCACCTTCATGGAAGCAAGATGAAACTTACATACAGGATGATTGTGGGAGGGATCTAGGGTGATCCTGGGGTGATGGAAAGAGAGGTTTAGGGAGGATCTTGAGGAAGAGTCTAAGGAAGATTTTGCTGGCACTGAGGCGAGGTCAAACTCCAGGAAACAAGAGAATGGGATTAAGGGTAGGTAGTAGCTGAAGGCTACCTGAAGATAGCAGACAACGTAGGGCTAGGCTAGTTTAAGGGTAATAGATTTGGGCATAGACACTTTGATAGGATCAAGGGTAGAAACTAGCCAGACAACAGAGGGCTAAGCTAGGTTACAAAGGAGCCTAGACATTTGGGCCTAGCAATAATGAAAGACTTATGGTCTCAGGCAAAAGCCTCATCTAGTGGGAAGATTCAAGGGGAGTTCAAGGGGGCTCCCACAGTCTAAACCTCATCACTGGTAGACTCTCAAAATGAGAGTAGGTTAGATCCTTGAGAAATGGAATGAAATTCATATCCACATCAGTTATCATCATTTAAATTCTTTGAGAGCAGATTCTTTTATCTTGGTCTTCGCATTCCTCTGACCTAGTACATAGTAGGCACTTGATTGATTAATTTTATGATTATGATCACTATACTTGAAACCACAGGAGTAGATGGGCACTCTACAATAGAGAACACAGAGGAAGACCAAAGACTAAGAACTAAGCCTTGGGAAAGCATAGGAGTTGGGAATGGAAGCTATGGGAGACAAAATAGAAGAGAGCGCAACCGTATCAGGGAGGAGTGCGGAGTGGAAGCAGAGGAACCAGGACAGTGCAGCAGGTCACAGAAGCCACTGAAGAAATAAATAGATATTAATAAATTCTAAATAAACTGCCTAAATCTTTTTTCTATTTTTCCAAAGCTGTCTTTCCCAGTAAGCACATTTTCTCCAAGTTACCTCATATCCATAAACAGATGTTGTACAGCATGTTAAGCAAGGAGTCTTTTCCCTATTTTCAATATGAAAAGTGACATTTGTTTATTTTTTGCTCCTAGAAAAAAAAAGAGAAAAAAGAAATGAGAGGAAAATGCTTTTACTCCTAAGTGTGACTACAAACTTCTTTCAGAGATTGTTCAATAATCTCTGCAAATGGTTAGCTCCTAACCTAGCAAATGGTTACTGAAGACACAGGGGTTTGGCCCAAAAGGAGTAGGTTGATTGTTAGCTTGTATTTTTACATGTTTCTGTTAGCGGTGTTACTGTGGCCACATCTCGATCTGTTAATATAGATGAAAAGATCATTGCATAACTGATCGCTCTGAACATAGGCACCAAATTTCCAAGAAGTATTCTCGCTCTTCATTAACTGCAAGATAAATCTATCCTCTATTCACCATGAAATGCAAGCACTATTTGGAAAACATTCCTATCTGGGAAATAGAAAAAATAATTGAAAATGGAAATAGATCTGTGATTTTAATAATCTGGGTACTCGCTACAAGAACACAGATAACTTATCAATGCCCTCTCATCCTATGTGATTCTTGCCTATGTCTTCCCATGTGTCCACTAGAGAGAGGATACATACAGTGTGTTGGAGGCCTTCCTTTGAGTGTTTCAGCATCACATGGGTACTGATATAGAGTTTGTGGGCTATCCATCTGTAATCCTTTGCTCTTACTATATGGCTAATCCATTTAATTTTTCTTATTATACATTTCTTAGCATTTCTCACCTACAAATCACTAGTTGCATTATTCTATAGCTTACTTTTAGATTCCTTGGAGGTTGAGTGTTCCATGTTTTGCACCATTGAATTATTGGAAGAATATTGATGTTGAAAAAAATACGGGGTTTTTGTGTGTGTGTCTGTTTAGAGAGTAGATTAGTAATCATTGAAAACACTACACTGTTTCTCCAATGTGATTCAGCCTACTCTCTTCTTATTCAGTTCTAGGCTTACTTCATTGTCCATCTACAGGATCTAGTCAAAATATTGAGGGACTAAGCCACTGAGTTATACCTCCAGGTCCATATGATAGTTTGGGTAGGTATGTATTTTTATGTTTGTTTGGTCCTGGGTAGATTTTTAAGTAGATCTTTTTTTGAGTGGTTGTAGATTTCATCACAGATGCCTCGTATTTATTCATGGCCTTTATTCCATCAGCATACGATCACCTGCAACTCGGAGCATCTGCAGTATCTCACCACCTATAAATCATCCTTCCACTTGGGTTCTGTGCAGAATATTCTTTGTGCCAAAGAGAAGAGCCTTCCTTTTAAGGAATATACTTCTCCCTGTTTTGTGTTGCATTTTCTATCAGTAAGATGTGTAGACTTGTATTTCATGGGGATGAGAATGTAGGCAAATAGGTTAGTAGTTTATGGTATACTTTTGATTGCCTTTTTTCAGAAATAATATAATGTATGATATCTTTCCCATTATTCAGTATCCTCTTCGAAAGAAAATCAATACCTCAATTCTATCAAAATTGTGTTGCCTCCAAAATGACTTTTTTCTATGTTTACTTGGTCTGGTCCAGTTATTCTTCCCAACTTAATTTTTTTAAGTGCCATTTCTGCTTTTCCAATATGGCATATCAGGGAATAAGGTGTAAAAGTCCAAATATGGTTCTTCTGTGATAGATGCTAAAAACAAGTCACTATGGAAATGCTGGCAGATTTGTGCTATCTTTTGTCCATTTGTTGTTCCTCTATTTTAATCTAAAAATGCTCTTGTAAATAAACTGGTTTAGGTGATTTACATGCAAGCTTTATTCAAACTCAAATTATATTTATCTCGACTAATCTTTGCTGCTTATTAGACAATGTTGCTTATTATCTTTTCTCTTCTGTTGTATTCTAAATCTGTGTTTCTGAAGCAATGCTACAAATTTTTTTTTAATGAACTTGTTTAATGAAGTTGTTTGTTAATAGACATTAAAATAATAATTTTAGAAGATTTTACTATAAGAGTTCTGCCAAAGTTTCATTTAAATTTAAATTGAAGAGTTCTATCATTCTGGAAAAGTTTGAGAACCAGTGTTCTAAACCATTGTCACTCTTGGCTCTCCACTTGACCTTAAGACAGTAATAGATTCTGGGCTCTTTTTGACTCTTTGTTGCAGTGACTGCTTTACATTGGTCAAAACTTCTGTAATAAAGGTGATAATAAGAGTATTTTTTTTTCTTTATCTATGTCCTATTTTTCAACATTAGTAGCTGGCTCAAACTCACATGACCTAAAGGCTTCTTCAGGGTCAAAGGGCATCATAACCACTCAAACTTCGGTGAACTAGGCCTTCCCTTGACTTAAGCAGGTCATCAAAGACTCCTGATTCAACCAAAAATTCCTTTGTGCTGAGAAGAGATTCCAAAACAAAGACCACAAAAAGTTCACCTTGCTTGCCATTACATTTGAAAGGCAAGACTCACCAAAGTTACTTGATTACCTCAGCATTCCAAAAGAGAAAAACAGTAAAAAAGAAAAAGTCCCACCTTATTTACCAAAGTAATTATTCATATCATTAAATAGTCATTTTCAGTCTGTTATCATATAGTCACTTTTCGTGATATTGTTTGTATTTGCCATGCCCAGGAGGAAGTACAGCAGGATTTTACAGTATAACTGATTTAGTACCTGCCTTGCCCCCAAACTTACAGGGCATGACTCCAGAACAGGGTCACTGTACTCTATGGGTCTGCATTTGCTAAAACCAGAATTCACAAACTCCCACTGATGTGTTTATTTTTAATGATCAGTCAGGATGCAATTATTTCAGAGAAAAGGTACTTAATAAAATGACATAGTAAGAAATGTAGTAACAAAACATTTCCTCCATAAACTTAGCGTACATTCTCTCACAAATACATATACCCCTTGTTTTCCTTTTGCTGCTGGGACCCCAGTTTGGGCCCTGGTAGTGGGAAAACTTGTCACAGAGGGCACCGTTTCCCTTTGTCCCCCCTCTTATGATCCCTGGGCTATCCAGATCTTATGGGCAACCAGGCTGTGAGAATAGGGGTATCCTTTTTCCTTGACTTCTTTGCCTTCTTCTGACATATATTCCAATGGGCCAAGGAGCCAAGAGGCCAGGTAGAAAAAGTGAAATGACTGATTGCATGATCTCAGAGGCATCAATTCACATCCTTCCATTTCGATGGAAGACCACCAGTCTTTACCATTTGTCCTATCTCAACATCTTCCAGACCTCCCACAATTGTCACTTCAACAAACCCTGGGTCTTACTATTCACCATGTCACTGAAGAATTAGCACTTCAGATCTTTCCTTTCTTCCACCGCCCCTGCAGATTAACTCTTTATCATGTGCTGTCTCCCACGATTAGAGTACGGACCCCTTGGGAGCAAGGACTGCCTTGCTTTTTTCTGTGTATCCCCAGCACTTAGTGTTTAACACACATGTATTTAATGAATGCTTTTTTCATTCATTCATTAACTGATTCATTCATTCACTCACATCATCGGGGGAAAAGTGGACACCCATAGAAGAATCACAGACTCATGATCAAGGTGCATGTGCAGAAGGGCTATTCACACTTCAGCTATGGCATGCCTGCTGATGCCATCATGCTCTGACTCCCAACTCATCTCTGTAGTCTGCTACTCTGCTGGAGATTGTTCCACTGGTTACTTTGTCTATCTTGGTTATAGATATGTGGTCTCCACCAGACATGTAGTCTATATTGAACATGCTCATGGAGCTTCTCTCTGCTTCTAGCTTCAGCTGCAATCACTGCCTAAGGAGCTATCTCTGCAACACTCTTGAAAATTCCAGGATCATATAGTTAGAAATGGAATAGCCCTTGGTGGTGATCTAGCCTAACTCTCTCATTTTACAGATGAGTAAACTGAGGCTTACAAGCAATAAAAAAAGTGGCATTCTAATAGAGATTCTTTGACTCCAGGGTCAATACTCCAAATTCAACACTCTTTCCATTGCATCTTATTGCATACCCAAAACTAATCCAGAAATGTCAGGGTATAGGGTTAGTCTACCTGGAATGAATTCACTTCTTCAAAACTCCTTTCAGTCAAAGTAGCTAGGGAGATTTATTATAATGCCGATAGTAACAGGAGAGATTCCTGGTGAATCTGCGACTTAATGGGGGGTGAGAATGATACTTACATACAAAAAGGACAGTGAAAAGATCTGGATGGGATTAAGGAGTGGTATATAGTCTGGAATGGGCCAGATAAAATAGTGAAAGGACATGAAGTGGGCTAATTAGGAGTAATTAGGTAACCTAGAGGGGATTAAGGAGTGGTGGGTATATGCCAGTAGTCTGGTGTGACCAAGAGCACAGTGAAAGAACTTCAAGTAAGCCAATTAGGTAGTCTAGGTGGGCTGGGCCGGGCCAGTTGCCTTGGGCTGAGGCACCCTTGATCTGGGCTACTGAAATGTATGGGAAAACTCAGGGACTGGGTTGCTTTCAAAGACATAGTCTTTTCTTTTTAGGGGTCCGGGTCCCATCACCCCATCACTTCCTTTTAGTTCTTTAGAAAACTAGTAACCTTTGCCATTAGATCAGCAACAACCGGAAGAAAAATATTTATTGTTTTTTTTTTCTTCCCCTGTATGGAGTCACCTATCTTTTTCCCTTCAGAATCCTGGCTATTCTCCCCAGCAGGATATTCTCAACCCCAGGCTCTAAGCTCTTTAGAACAAAGAGCAGAAATGATCTTTTTGGAACAAAACTTTCTGGTCCAACGACTTGAGTCTCTCTATTGTTTACATTGAACATTCTTTCTACCTCCTGATTTTAACATGTGAAATCTAGGCTACCCTTGTCATTATAGATGTAAAAGCTAGTCATCCAATAACCACCAAACAGCTCTAAGGTTCAAGGTTCCTCAATTTTAAAACTCCAAACCTTTTTTCATTCTCCATGTTGTTAAGTGGGTGGAGAAATAACACAGTGACTAAACTAAGAGGGCAAAGTCATGCGCTCCTCAACCAGTCCAGCCACATTCTTGGCCTTTCATATGCAAATGTAGCCAGAAAAGCCGGAAAAGGCTTTGACGGCATTCTTACAGTGACATTTGTTTCTTTTTTCCTTCTGTCCAAACACTAAAAGAGAGAAAAATGCTTTTGCCCCTAAGTGTGACTATAAACTTCTGTTAGTGGTTTGCAAGTGATTAACTTCTGACGAGGAGGGTAATTAAAGACATGTGGTTTTGGCCCAGAAGTGGTAGCTTCAATGTTATCTTTTATTTTCATGTGTTCTTACTACAAGTGTAACTGCTAAAATGGCTGAAAAGATCACTGTGTAACTTATAATATTTTTGTATTTGGAATATATGGGCACCAACCAAGTTTTAAAAAATATTTTTGTTCTTTGCTAGTTAGAAACAAATATATCTCTATTCCCATTGAGATATGAGGGCTGTTAGAAAAATATTTATGCCTATGGAAATGGAATTATAGGTGACAGATATCATCTTCCTTGCTCTAACTCTAGCTTTCTTTTCTTTACCCTTTCATTAAATTCAGCAAATATTTATATGCAAGGCACAAGGCCGAGCACTAGGAATAAAACAAATAGGAGAAATAGTAAGCAAAGTGACTGACAAACAAATTGAATAATTGATCACTGCAGTAGCAGATGGATGTATTTCGGAATAGCATGTAAGTAGAATGTTTGAGTCCTAGATTCTCAGATAATACTCTGCAAATATTCCTTGCGCAACTGGCAAAACCGACTGTTAATATATTACCTCCTCAGCCATCCTCAGGAATATTGTAATTAACAACTAATACCAAGTTACCATCCATCATTTTAGAATTGTGACAGAGAGGGACAGAACATTAGTCCATACAACAGGAAAAAAATGGTCTCTAGTAAATAATAGATTGAGGAGGCAGATTTTTGTAACAAGTAGGGCAGCACTATACCTCCTTGATCCAAGTCTGATTCTTTTTTTAGAAAAGGGGAAGGGGAAGAGGAGGAGAAAATGTGCACGCATATCTTGGAATATAGCAGAACTTAGACACAGATAATTGCTTCATCCTTGGGAAAGGTTCTCGGGGAAAGATGTGGATCCCAACATTTGAACTGACTTGACTAGAGATATAGTATAGCAGGTATCTGCAGGAGTCAGGTCTTATGGATTCTGATCTTTGTCTCGGTCTCTTTTCTCTGCAGGTGAGAAGGCTCCTTCTGATGGGGTATAGATTCTGGGAATCCCCTTGAACTCTCCTTGAATCTTTCCACTTCATCTGGCATTTGCCTGAGGCTTAAACTTTTGTTTATGCCTCAATCTCCTACCTCCTGATTGCCTCCAGCTACTTCCCACCCTCGATCCTATCAACTCCCATCAAGATCCTCCCTGGACCCTTCCTCCAGTCACCCCTGACTACTTGGCCACCCCTAGAGCCCTCCCTTATATACAGTCTTTCTGTACATAAGATCCATCTTGCCTCCAAGAAGGGGTTCAGATTTGTTTTAGCCCACTTGTTAATACAAGCATCACAAAGGCTCAGCTCAGATTCCTTGAGTCTAGCCAATGCTCAGATCCCTTAAGAGTCTAGTCTTCCAATCTGGAAGATCTTTAATAAACTTTGTTTTTCTTTGGCTCAAAGAAGGCTTGGGTCAAATTCATTCAGGCAGGACCCAGCGTGTTGCTACTTTGGGGTCCCAGCACCCCTAAACCTCAACATTTCCACCCTTATATTGTTTCTTTCTTCTCTCTCCCTCTCTCCATGCCTCCCTCCCTTCTCTTTCTCTCCCCTCCCCATTCTCTCTCTCTTCCTGTTTCATCTCTCTCCTTTTCAAGACAGCCATGAGAACAGTACGCCCCTTCTTTACAATGCTCCTTTTCTCTTTTCTGTATGGCATCCAGGAAAGATGAAATGCTATGGTTCTTTTCTGCTCTGCTGTTCTTTTTCTCTTCTAGTTACAGGATTGACTTTGCTCTTTCTTCTTTCTTCCTAGTGGGCAAAGGAAGAATCTTCAACATTTAGTTAATCTCATGGCAAGCCCCAGTGGGACTAGAACAGGCATCACTTGTTAGTTCCAATTACTTTTTTTTAAATTAAAAGTTTGTGTTTTGAAAGGAAAAAAAAAAACTGCCTTCCCTCTCAATCTACCTCCCCATTGAGAAAGCAAAAAACAGAACAAATCACTGTAACAAGCTTATATAATCAAGCAAAATGAATTTCAAAATTGGTCATGCCACCCCCCCCCCAATATGTTTCAATCTGTACTCTGGAGTCCTTCAGCTATCAAAAGATGAGTAGCCAGTTTTGTCATTAGTCTTCTGAAATCATGATTGGGCATTTTGTCGTTCAGAGTTCCAAAGTCTTTCAAAATTGTTTGTCTTTACTATAGTATTGTTATTATATAAATTATTCTCCTGGTTCTGCACAGTTCACCCTGCATCAATTCATACAAGGCTTCCCAGGTTTCTCTGAAACCATTCCTTTCATTACTTCTTATAATTCAATAGTATTTCATGGCATTCATATACTATAGCTTGTTAAACCAATTACTAATTGATGGGTATTCCCTCAGTTTCTGATTCTTTGCTAATACAAAAAGAATGTTATAAGTATTTTTGGCACATATGGGTCCTTTTCCTCTTTCTTTGATCACTTTGGGGATATAGACCTAGTAGCAGTACCTCTGGGTCAAATGTTACTCACAGTTTAAGTATAGTTCTGAACTGTTTTCTAGAAGGGCTAGACCAATTCACAGCTCCACCAAGACTACAGTAATGTCCTTTGATCATTGGTCACTTTTCTCTTTTGTCTACTTTGTCAATCTGATGGATATGAAGTGGAATCTTGCAGCTCTTTTAATTTTCATTTATCTGATTATTAGTGATTTAAAGCATTTTCCTCCCATCAAAATTCTGACCATTTATCGATCGGCGAATGTCTTTTATTCCTATAAACTTGAATCAATTCTCTATATATTTTAGAGATAAGATCATTATCAGAGAAACTTCCCATAAAGATTTTTTTCTACTTATCTACTTCTTTTCTAATTGTAACAGTATTAGTGTGGTTTATGGAAAAAACTTTTCAATTTTATATAATAAAATTTTGTCTATTTTTACATTCTATGACATTCTCCATCTCATGTTCAATCATGAAAACCTCTATTCATGGATCCGACAGGTAATTTCTTTGTTCCTCTAATTTGTTTATAATGTCACCCTTTATATTCAAGTCATGTATACACTGGGAGCTTATCTTGGTTTATGGGATAAGATGTTTCTTTGTACTTAATGTCTGTAAGAATGGTTTCCAGTTTTCTGGATATATTTTTTAAAATCAAATAGTGAGTTCTTGCCCCAATAACTGGAACCTTTGGGTTTATTGAATACTAGGTTAGTGTGTTTATTTGCTTCTTTTAAGAGATCATATATTTTTTCAATCAGCAAAAATCTACTTCATCACCTTCCTACACCTTCTCCCAGTTGAGAACTAAAGAAAAATAAACTTCATTATAAACCAATATAGTCAATAGCAATAAATTTCCACATCGGCCATGTCAAAATAAAAAATTTGTCTCATTCTTCACTGAGTCCCTCACTTCTCTATGTAGCTTGTTTCATCCTTAGTCCACTGTAATCATGGTTGTTCATTACACATATAAGAGTTCCTAATTCTCTCAAAGTTGTTTGCCTTTACTATATTACTGTCATTGTATAAATCATTTTCCTGGTAATTTTTACTTCACTCAGCATCTGATCATACAAGTTTTCCCAGGTTTCTCTGAAACTATCCTATTCATCATGACTTATAATAGTATTCTGCAACATTTATATATCATAGCTTATTCATCCATTTCTCAATTTATGGGCACCCCCTTGGATTCCCATTCTTTGCCAACGCAAAAAAACAATAAATATTTTTGTTCACTTTTAGAATTTATTTTGCTTAGGACTAATCCCTCCCTTTATCTACCCTCCCTCTAATTTTCCCTTTCCCCTTCTCTTTACTTCTTATTTCCTTGTTGAATGAAATGTATTTCTGTACTCCACTGTATGTATATATTCTTCCTTCTAGATGATAGTGATGTTACAATGTTAGCAGCTCCCCCATCCCTTCTTCCATCTTTGTATAAATACCAACTTGTGTGCTCTAATTATGTGAGATCATTTTCCCTTTCTTTTCCTTCCTCCTCCTCCCAGTGTATTACTTTTTCCTCTTTCCATTCTTCTTTTAAGATCATCAAAATATTATAAAATCACTCCCAGATCTCATTTAATTAGACTTCTATGATCCTGAAAATGATAGGGCTCAGAGGGGATGCATGTATCATCTCCTTATATTAGAATGTAAGCAGTTTATCCTTGATTAGTCAATTATTGTTGTTTGCTCATGTTTACCTTTTTATGTTTCTCTGTACTCCTATGTTTGAACTTCAAAGTTTCTACATAGCTCTAGTCTTTTCATCAGGAATGCTTGGAAGTCCTCTATTTTATTTAAAAATTCATTTTCCCCCATTAGCATTATACTCAGTTTGACTGCGCAAGTTATTCTTGACTGCAACACCATATCCTTTGCCTTCTGAAATATCATATTCCAAGTACTCCACTCCTTTATAGTGGTGTTTGCTAAATCACATGTGACCCTGACAATGGTTCCTCAGTGCTTGAATTCTTTCCTTCTAGATGCCTGAAGTATTTTTCTTTGACCTGGGAACTTTGGATTTTGATTATGATGTTCCTAGGAGTTTTCATTTTAGAGTTTCTTTTAGGAGGTGACTGGTGGATTCTTCCTAATTCCATTTTTCCTTTTCACTCTAAGATATCTTAGCAGTTTTCTTTAAGATTCTCAAAATATGATGTCTAGGCTCTTTGTTGTGGTGGTGGAGGTTGTTATGGCATTCAGTCTAATAATTCTTTTTTTAATTAAAATATTTTATTTAAATTTTGAATAAAAGAAGAACCCAAGAGTGTTCAGATAGAAGATAACACTATGTCCAGGAGATAAATAAGACGTCAATGTGTTGAAAATGAAAAGTGGCAACTCCAGACTGAGAACTCAAGTGATTGGAGAAATAGAAAACAACTAGATTTTTAACCCCTGGGCTTAAGGTCCCATTGGTACTCAAGAGTTTAGCCTAGTCCTTCCTGTAAACCTATGATCCTTCTGGCCATCTGAGTATCTTTGGGATAGAGAGCTACTCTCTTGGCATGTATGGAGAGAAGGTAGGCATCTTCAAATAAATGAGTTATAAATGTTTCTCATGCCTCCTATAGGGCTAGTAGGGTCTGTGAATGCCAATAACAATCCACTCCTCAAGTATATGGAGACATACTTCTCTAATAAGTTGACCTAAGGCTGCCTTCCTGATCAGCAGGTCTGTGCTCTTCTGTAGCTTGTGGAACTCCTGAAGGTTTTTTCCACCCTCTGCTAGTTACAGAATCTGATGTGGAGAGGTGGGAGGTAGACAGACTCTAGAATGACAGTAGAGACCAATAAATGTAAGAGAAAAGCAGGAAGGCAGAGAAGAGTGAAGAACAGGGATAGGTCAATAATTCTTAATTTTTTTTTCTCCTCAGTTTGTTTTTTAGGTCAGTTGTTAGGTAGCACAGCAGAAAAAGGCCTGTTATTATTCAGTCATTTTTTCATCATGTCCAACTCTTTGTGACCTCATTTGGTGTTCTCTTGGCAAAGATGCTGGAGTGGTTTTTCCTTTCCTTCTCCAGCTCATTTTACAGATAAAGAACTGAGACAGGGTTAAGTGACTTGGCCCAGGTCACACAGCTAGTAAGTATCTGAGGCCAGATTTGAACTCAGAAAGACTCATCTTCCTGTCTCTAAGCTTGACAGTCTATCTACCATGCCACCGAGCTGCCCCAGATGTCAGGAAGACTGAATTCAAATCCAGCCTTAGACGCTAACTAGCTGTGTGATCCTGAATAAGTTATCTTCTATTTCCTCATCTGTAAAATGGAGATAATAATAGCACCTACCTTCCAGGGTTGTTGTGAAGATCAAATGAGACAATATTTGTATAAAGTGCTTAGCATAATACGTGGCATACAGTAAGTGCTATATAAATGACAGTAATTATTATCATATTAAATTTTCTTCTATTTTTTTAGTCTTTTTATTTTGTTTAAATATTCTTATTTTCTTACAGACTCATTGGCTTCTATCTGACCATTCTAATTTTGTTGCTTGGCCAAGGTTTTTGTACCTCTTATACTAATCTATTAATTGCCTTTCTACTTCTTTCTATCTCTCATTTCTTTTCAAATTTTTTCCTTACATACTCTCTTTCGTTGAAAAAGACATTTTAATACTCTTCGTAAATTCTTGTTTCATCTCTTCCAAGAATTTACTTGAGTTTGCACAAAAGCTGCATTTTGATCTGAGGCAAATAATCTACTTCTTTTCCCCTGTCCCTCTTTCTCCCTCATCCAAAGGCCAGTAATAGGTTTTTATTCTTTCTTCCTTCCTTTTTCCTTCTCTCTCTCTCTCCTTCCTTCCCCTCTCTCTCTTTTTATTTTTATAGGTTCATATAATTTGTACCAGGGCAGCTAGGTGGTACAGTGGATAGAGTGCCAGGCCCGGGGTCTGGAAGACTCATCTTCCTGAGTTCAAATCTGGCCCCAGACACTTACTAGCTATGGACCCTGGGCAAGTCACTTCACCCTGTTTGCCTCAGTTTCCTCATCTGCAAAATGAGCTGGAGAAGGAAATGGCAAATTGCTACAGTATTTTTGTCGAGAAAACCCCAAATGGGTTCACAAAGAGTCAGACACAACTGAAACTACTGAACAACAACAAACAATTTGTACTGAGCTAGGAATTTCCTCTCATAGCCAATGCACCCAATGGTTTTCTCTTCCTTTAAATACATATTGGCAGACTAATTCCTAAAAGTATATAAATAGCTTTAAAGGGTATAATGAACATTAAAGTAGCAGATAGTTGAGCAAGAAATCCATTGTTACACACCTATACACTGTAGGAGTCTGAGAATCTATTGATATGCCAGGCTGATGATGTGGCTTCTAGCTTTATTGATTATTGCCTGGGGAGGACAAAACATATAGTTGGAGAAAAGATTCAAGACCCCTTTTTCAACAAGGAGAGCTATTTGGGATTAAGATGTGTAACTGAAAAAAAAAAAAGATGTATGACCGAAGCTTTCTAATGCTGATTCTTAGGGATGGTTAAAGGAGAAGATACTTTTAACTCCCTTGAAGCCACATTAGCTTGTTCTCTTCCCATACACCAGTTTCATTGAATTTATAGCTTATTTTTTTTTTTCCAGATACTATTGTGAGGTAGAGAATACAGGTTTGGAAAAGTGTTGAATAGTATACCCATAATATCTATGTTCATATTTCCCCCAATGGGCTCATCAGGAAACTTTTCTGAGAAATCATACATACATACATATATACATACATATATACCATTTTAAACTTCCAAATTTGTGACCTTAGGAATGTAATTTGCTGGAGTACCTACTTTCAAACCTGAAATACCATTTGAACCAGAAGGAACCTATGCTTCATTTAACTCCATATCCTGAATTATACAATAACCACATAACTTCTGGTTTTCAGTTATGAAATAGAGAGCCTCTTGCTAAGCAAGATTATCATCTTTTACCTTCAGGTGGGTCTCACTTCTCTTAAGGAAAAATAACCTTAATGTTACATGTAAACAGAAGACCTTTGGTTCAGCAGAGGTGACTAATCATTTCTAGTATTATCTTTTAGCCTTTTTTAGAATTTCATTACATATATAAGCATTCTCATATTAACCAAGAGTTTTTAACAATAATTAAAATGATAACTCTCTGTGCTATGTCCTTCCTTTCCACATCCAGTTGGTAGCATAAGTATAAACTGAAATGCACCAAGGCAAAGAAACACACTTTAATGAAACATTACACAGAGAGAATACTCGAATTCCCAGTCATCTGGCTCAGCTGTGAAACCAAATTATCTTTATATAGCAAATTTCTTAACTCACACTGTGACAATCAAGATTTGAAATAGAAGGGAATCTATTTGTACCTCACTTAATATCTTAAAATAATATATGATGATTTTGTCCTTAAAAGTATGATGCCTTTAAAAATGATCTAAATTACAAATTCCTTTAAGAAAGGATAGGCTCTGTGTTTTCTTCTCTATAAGGTTTTGTCATTGTGATTATTTCTGTAGCATCTGGACCTAAATTTTTAAATATCATCTTTTAAATGTAACAGTTTTCTAAAGTATGCATATTTATCTCTATGTTACTTCTCATGGTGAGAAAGTGATCATGTACCTTTCATGAGAATCATTTTTTCAGTGTCGCTAAAAAAAAAAAACAAAAAAAAAACATGGTACTGTGCTATAATGACATTATTTGGCCTTTTCAAGCAAAGGGCCATGACTTATGAGTCTCAAGCTATAAATTGACCCTGAAAAATAGTACAATGGATTTCAAAATCACGTACTTTCTATCACAGACCATCAATTTTCCCTTTCTACAAATACAACCTAATATAGATAAAGTGCTATAGTGAAGAAGAAATAGAGTTGGATCAATGCTAGTTTCTAAACATGAAGTTCTTTAGAAACCATAATATAAATCCCCCAAATAGCCACTACCAAACAAGCAGATTCTCACATATACATATAATAGAAGCCTACCTATAATCTTTTTTTGTTTTTAAATTTATTTTCTCCAATTGATAAAAATCCATTTTCTCTACTCCTTCTCATTGGGAAAAAAAAAGGAGAAAACCATTATAACAAATATACTCGTCAACCAAAACAAATTCATATCCAAAAATGATATCTCTCACTTTTTAATCTGAGTACTTCACCTCTTCGTCAGGAGAGGGGCAGCACGTTTCATCGTGGGTCTTCTGGAATCATGGTTGGTTATTGTGTTGAACAGAATTCTGAGGCTTTCAAAGTTGCTTGTCTTTACAATGCTGTTATTATATAAATTATTCTTCTGTTTCTGCTCATCTCATTGCATAAATTTATATGTTACCAGGTTTCTCTGAATCCTCCCACTTTATCATTTCTTATAGTAAATAGTATTTCATAAATCCATAGAGTATAATTTGCTGTGCTGTTCTCCAATTGATGGTCACCACTTCTTTGCCAGTACAAAAAGAGCTGCTATAAATATTTTTTGTTATATGGGTCCTTTTCTTTCTTTTTTTTTTTTAAATTTCTCTGGGATATATCTGTACCTATACACTTGAGTTAGGGCTTTCAACAGCAGAGTCACTCAGAAGCAATGATCTCTTCCCTGGGCATCTTTATTTTTAGGAAGAATTTTTCTTTCATTAAGTACAAGCCTGCCCCTCTGAAATGTTGCTTTCGATTTATCCTTAATCCTATAATGTGCTATAACTGCACAGAAAACATCATACTTCAGATTTCTACCCTCCACAAGGTTATGTTCTAAACATAAAGAGAAAATAAAATTTTCATCTTACCAGGTTGCATTGGGTTAATGGTTTGTTTTTCATTGTATTTTTGTGGAGAATTAGTGGTATTTTGTTCTGTACTGATGAACTACTGTAAATAATAATTACCCAAATTTAGTCATTAGTTAGTATCACACGTACTTTGTTCACTGATACCTCATTATCTATGATTACATCCTGTAACTACTTCAGCTGAGATGTAGGTGGGGAAGGGAGGGGACCAAATCCATCCTACCTTACGAAAGTGTATTGTCCAGTCCAAAATAAAAATCCTATTGTGTTCTATGCTAGTCAGTACACAGCTTGATTAGGGAGGGAAGTAATTCTGGTTGCTACTTTTTAAAAAGACCTTTGACAAAACAAGAGAAAGTCTAGAGAAAAGCAACTAGGATGGTAAATAATGTGAAAACTAATATACGAGGAACAGTTGGATGAACTAGCGATATTTAACTTGAAAAAATCAAGGATGATTTAGTGGGAATATGATGGCTAACTCCAAATATTTGAAGGGCCATTGTGCATAAAAGGAAGGAAACTCATTCTGCATAGGATTAGATGGACTAAAGAGGACCATGGGCAGGAGGTATAGGAAGGCAATGATTGACTCGATAGAACTTACTAAAAATTAAATCTGTCCAAATATGAAAGGAATTGCCTTGTGAGTTAGGGACCTAGAGTCACTTCAAATATTAAAGTAGAGCCTTGCAGGAGTATTATATATGGAATTCTTGCACAAAGTAGAAAGTTACATTAGATCACCTCAAAGGTATCTTGCAATTCTGATTCTCTAACTTAAGCAATTCACCGGTTGGCATCTTTACCAAGAAGTTAGCATTTTCCTCACTAGCAAATTGTAAAAGACTGTTGGGTTTTTTAAGTCACTAACAAGATGCTTTACACCCTGATAACTTTATCAAGTGAGAACACTTCTCTAAAAACACTTAAAGGCATTATGCAAGGTGTGGGAAAAGTCCTTAATCAATTTTTGAGAAAAATGTTTCCAGCCGTTGATGAGATAAAATGATGCTACATAGTAAGTATATTGGAATTGGTCAAAAAGTCGATCATGGCCTGTGGGGATAGGAGAAAGACAGCAAGTTAATTCATAAGATTTGCATTGCAATGGTGAGCCATCCAGGAGGTAGAATAGCTTCAGCCAAGTCTCTAAGAGAGAATCTTTGGAGGGAAGTAGAGAATCTCTATCTCTTCCCTGCCCTGCCCTTAGCCAGAAGATGCCCTTGTGAACTCTAGAACACCAGAAGCTTGAGCCCACTTAGCACTGGATTCTGTATGTACTTGTGGGAAAGTGTGTCCCTGATTTTGGGAGGTAGGGACACCTTATGGACCAATTATGATATCACCTTAGTAACTATCAACATATAAAATCTAATTGTTTGGCTAGGTAATTGATATCAATTGATAGATACCACTAAGTCCTTGGGTCCACCCTATAATCCTAAAGGGAGTCTTCCCCACCCCATCACTCTTCTGGCCAGTGCAAGTGGGAGTTGGAAGAGTGTTAAACAAAACTGGATTTTGTTTAACATTTGAGGCTATTCATAACATACAAAAATGTAACAAAATCTTCACCAAATTATCAAGCTTTTAAAATGACAACCCAATTAGATAGAGGTTGGGTTATGTGACTCCAATGTATGTGACAGGGTCCAGTCATTGGTTTTGATGAGAAATGACAGTATGTATTACTTTAATCATCATCTTCAGTGACAAGGTAAGGAAAAAAGGCTATCAAATAACTTTCAAATGTAACATATGCTCCAAGTAAAACATTTTCTAATTCAATGAGAAAGATATTTGCTAAACAGATTTTCATGAAAGAGAATAGATGGCTTCTATTATATTATTATTAATTATTTTGTAAGCGCTGTCTGTAGGAAAGATGTATGTAATATATGAAGGGCATAATGTATAAAGTTTAGATTTGTGCAGATCAACAAAAATACATCTTAATTAGCTAAATCCTTTCAATGTTACAGTGTAGTAAATTACATTTTTCTGCAAACTATATTAAAACCCTTGGTTAGATCTTCAATAGCCTTTAGTAAATTATTGACTAGTGATATTAAATAGTACTCTGGTGACCCAAAGTTAACGTATCTTTCATAGACCCATAGCTTGGGCTCTATCAATTGTTACTATTCAATCGTTCAGTCATGTTGGACTCTTTTGTGACCTTATAGAGTTGTTCATGGTGTTTTCTTGGCAAAGATACTGGAGTGATTTGTCATTTCCTTCTCCAGTGTGTCCACATTTTATAGATTAGGAACTGGGGCAAATAGGGGTTAAGTGACTTGCCCAGGGTCACAGAGCTAGTAAATGTTCCAGTTTGGATTTGAATTCAGAAACTTCCTGACTCTCAGCTTGGTACTCTATCCACTGTACCCACCTAGCTGCCCAGGCTATACCAATAGGACAATTTCAGACAAGAATTGAAAAATGTGCTAAACTGTATTTATTGCTTACCATCATGTAAGAGATAAGTTCACTGATTGCAGATCTTTTTCATGTAGTTCAACAATACCTAGTAACATCTCACTTATCACAACATCAAGGCACATTCATTAGTTGAACACAGTGTACATGTATACAAACTACCTTCATTGAAAGCATTATTCTAGGGATTGTGTTAAATACAGTTCAGGTAAGTCAAAGTATCCCCTTTCATGGGGATTGCACTCTAATAATGGGATATGACAAATACACAAACAACTATAACAGAAAATATACAAGATAATAAACCAGTCATTCAATAAACATTTAAGTGCCTACTATGTGCCAGACACTGTGCTAAGCACTGAGGATTCAAAGAAATGTAAAAGCACAGACTCTGCTCTCAAGTTGCTCACAATCTAATGGGGGAAACAACATGCAAACAACTATGTACAAAAAGATATACACAGGATAAATTGGATATAACTGATAGAGGAAGGGGCTTAGAATTAAGTGGGATCAGAAAAAGATTCCTGAAGATACTGGGCTTTTAGATGAGACAAAAGAAACCAGAGAAGTCAGGAGGTGGAGATAAGGAGAGGAAGTATTCCAGGGCACTGTGCTAAGTGCTATGGATACAAAAGGAGGAAAAATACCGTCCCTACCCTTAAGTTGCTTACCATCTAGTAAGGGAGATAGGCAAATAAATATATACCAAGCAAGCTACATACAGGATGTATAAGAAATAATTAGCAGAAAAAAGGCAATAAAATTAAGAGGGGTTAGAGAAAGCTTCCAGTAAAAGATGAGATTTTAGTTGGGACTTAAAGGAATTCAGGGAGGCTCAGGCATGGAGTATAGTGAGAGAAAATACCAAGAGACATATTGTCTTGTTTGTGGAAGAGATAGAAGGCCAGTGCTGGGGAGTAATGTGTAAGAACACTGGAAACATAGGAGAGGGCTAGGTTATGAAGGGATTCTAATGTCAAACAGAGCATTTTACATTTATTTATTTTGTATTACAGTGGGAAGTCCAGGAAGACTCTTAGGTTGCGAGCCTGAGGGACTGAGGGGATGCTGGTACCCTGGGTAAGTTAAGAATGGAGGGTTTAGGGAGAAAAGTGAATTCAATTTTAGACATCTTGAGTTAAAATATCTATGGTCATCCAGTTCAAGATGTCTAATAGAAAGTAAGAGATGGGAGACTAGTGGTCAGGAGAGAGGTTAGGGCTGTATAAATAGATTTGAAGAGCATTAGCACAGAGATAACCAAATCCAGGAGAACTGATGAGATCATCAAGTGGAATAGTACATAGAGAGACGAAAAGAGGGTCCGGGACAGAGCCCTGGCAGACACTCACTGCTAGCAGATGTGATCTGGATGAAGATCTAGCACAGAACACCGAGGAGGGATCAGATAGGTAAGAGGAGAGCCAAGAGAAAATAATGTCCCAAAATCCTAGAGAGAAGTTATCAAAGAGAAGGTGACTGATGATGTCAAAGGCCACAGAGAGAACAAGATGGATTAGGATTGAAAAAAGGCCAATAAAAATTTAGTAATTAAAAGTTTATTAGTAACTTTGGAGAGAATGGTTTTGGTTGAATGATGAGGTCAGAAGCCAGATTCTAGAGAGTTAGGAAGAGAGTGAGAGGATAGCGGAGGCAGCTATTGTAGAAAGCCTTTCCAAGGAGGTTAGCCATGAAAAGGAGGAGAGATATGGAATAATGGCTAACAGAGATGGATGAATGAAATGAAGATTTCTGAGAATGGAGGAGATGTGGACATGTTTGTAGACACTAGAGTAGCAACCAGTAGATAGAGAGAGAATAAAGATAAGTTAGAGTGGGGGTGACAGAGGTGGCAATCTGCTCAAGAAGATGGCATGGAATGAGATCACTTACAACATAGAAGGATTTGCCTTGACAAGGCTAAGGGACACCTCATAATGCAGGACAAAGGTGGAGGAGATGACAGAAGGTGTCAGAAGGCATCTGGAAAATATGAGCTGAGGAGGAGACACAAATGGTCTCAATTTTTTCAGTGAAATATGATGCAAGGTTCTTAGCTAAGTGTGGTGTGTGTGTGTATGTGTGGCAGCGGGTTGGGGAGAGCTATGGAAAGTTTGAGAAAGGATGAAAATATTTGGAAAAGCTGCTATGATGAGTGGGGTAGTGAGTTAATTACGGAGGTGTAAAAGGATTGCCTGGCTACAATAAGAGCCCAGTTGAGAATACATAACAATTTTGCAGTAGCTTCAATCAGTACCATTTCATGATTTTCTCTGGCTTCATTCAGCAACATGTGAATAAGAATGAAAGCAGAAGATGGTAGGAGTAATCCAAGGGTGTGACTTGGCAAGGTAAAATTGGCAATAGCATAAAACAGGGAAAGGACTCAGGAGAAGAGAATGGTGAAAGGTTGAACTGGTTTACTAAGGGGTCAAAATAGAGAAAGAAAAGAATGTAGAGGTAATGACCTGGGAAAGCACGGAAAAGTCATAGTGTGGACAAAGAGCAGGGTTTGGTACGGGAAAGTAAAGGGAGAGGAAGAATGATGATAGATTGGGATCATATAAGGGAATTTCAGAGTTCATAAACAAGGAAGTGGAGTATTTGTAGGAGATAGCAAGATCAAAGCAATCTGGTGACTGTTTCTGTGTGTAGCTGAGGTAGGGGTGAAGGAGTTTGCATGGGAAATGAACAAATTGAGGAAATGGAAGATCAGGCAGTATGGTTATGTTTGAAGGAGTATTAACATGTCTGTTGAAGTCCCCTTAGCCTGGCTGAAATTGAGGAGGAAAGAAAGTCTATGAGCCAGGAACTGAACTCAATAAGGTAAAGATGGAAGTGATCTAGAGGTTGGTAGACAATAGCTTCCAGAATTGATTGGTTAGTAAATATGGATTTGAGTGAAGCTCCAAAGAGTAGGGGTTACCAAAGGACAGAAGTAAAAGAAGAGACTAGAAGTGGCCATGGGAAGGAGTATTCATTTCAACTCTTCCACCTTGACCAATAAGTTGAGGCAAAAGAGTGAACATTGTAACCAGTGCTGGAAATGGTGGCCTGGGAGCCTGTGTCATTAGGAGAGAGCTAGATCTCAGGAACAGCTGAAGGGAATAAACATGTATATAGTACCTATCATGTGCCAGGAACTGTGCTACATGTTTTTACAAATATTATCTCATTTGATCCTCACAACAACCTTGCAGGGTAGCTTCTATTATTATCCCCATTTTACAAGGGACAAAATTGAGGTAAACAGTGATCACATAGCTGGTAAGTGTTTGAGGCCAGATTTAAAGTCAGATCTTCCTGATTCCAGGCCCAGTTCTCTATCTACTGTGCCACCAGCTGCCTCTAGAAGAAAAAAAAAATGGGAAAGGAAAAGATTTAAGATGAGAGTTTGTTTCCTCCAGAGCAAGTAATCCAGAGAGCACACTGGAAAGGGTAAATAGCTTTAGAGTGTGATATTGGAGGGTGTTGGGTTGAGGGGGACGGGAATAATTGAGTGGCAGTGGGGACAGAGAACAGTCTATTAATGAACATTATTCATTAACAAAATAATGACAGCCTGGGGTTTGGGATCAGTGGGATGGGAAAAGCATGACCGAGCGTGCCCTTGTTAATCACTGACATGGGGAAAAGGGGTAAATGTTAGAAAGGTACAAACTGCTATGTGACGTCCCCAGAACAAATGGTCATTATTTTCTTGGGATATCCCATCCAAATAAAAGAGATTACCTATGTAGTGAGGTAGTCCCCCAAATGTAACTTGGGGGTGTGGTTGTGTGGCTCAAAGGGAGGCAGAATAGACATTTCTAGGCTCTCCTACCCCCCCCCACCCATCCTTCTCCAAGGGAAACTTCAATTCCTTCAAGGAGGGGAAGAAGGAGGTTGAGACCCGAAGCTCCACCACTCTGCTCTCCTCAGATAAAGAGGAGGCAGGGTAGAATTGTACTTATCTGCCCCTGTAAACACTGTTAGTCTAGGGCAGGGGTGGGGAACCTGTGGCCTCAAGGCCACATGTGACCCTCTAGGTCCTTAAAGCCCTTTGAATCCAAACTTCACAGAACAAATCCTCTTAATAAAAGGATTTATTCTGTAAAACTTGGACTCAGTCAAAAGGCTGAACCCAATGACCTAGAAGGCCACATGTGTCCTTGAGGCCACAGGTTCCCTACCCCTGGTCTAAGGGATGCGATTTTCAGGTTCAAGCTAAACTTCTGGTGTCTATTAATCAATAGGGAAAGAAGGGCCCCAAGTTTTTTATGCAAGGTCTGATTTCCTTTCCATCAAATACCAGTTCCACAATGGACACACATAGCAGATAGCAAAGAAACACTATGCAAGTTGATAACAAAACAAAGATGAGAGAGAGCATATGTAGGAGAATATATACCAGACAATACAGAATGAAGGAGCTCTCTCACTGGAAATGAGGTAACTCAGTTTAACTGAGAGAGAATCCCAGCTCTCACTTAAGAGGATGTTCCCCAAAGTTTCTAGTGTATCAAGCCAGTGATAGGGACATGATGGAGACTGCTAGCTCTTCTCATGTTGGCTTCTTCCCAGAGTCTCATTTTCCCTTCAGAAATGTAAGGTAGAGGTGGCATTATCCATCCTCTCTCTCAAAGCTGGAAGCCAGAAGTGTCCAAAACAGCTGCAGAGCTTAAAGAGCCTGAAGAACTTGGTTAGAGTGAAAAGATGATCTCTCTTCTCTGCCATTTCTCATCAATTCACCTCTGCCCCTCACATAGGCATAGGACACTGATCTCCACCAATAAGGAGAAAATCCAAAATGAATGGGCTTTGGGACTCAGATTGTTCGTATCTGTTTAAGTATTCTGCGGAAGTCATTATCAAGAGGATGGTAGAGAGAGCTTAGGAAACATCAAGGGATTGTAAAAGCATGTACCAAAGATGGTGAGAAATCTAGTTTGGCTGAAGCATAAAATGCAAGAAGGTAAGACAAGTAAGAGAAGGCTGGATCCATTAACTTCAACGACTCAAAACATGGACTCTGCCAACTGTGTGTAACCTTTTTTCCCCTCCACCTGTCTCCAGTTCTGGAACCACTAAGACCAAATCAACTAGCATTGTGTCTTGATGACATATCGGTATACTCCTCAACGTCCTCACTCACAGTCCTTTTAGTTTTCTACAACAAAGTGCCCCTCCCAGTTCACCAGCCCCTACTGTGTAGTCTCCTCCATTAGAATGTAAACTCCTTGAATGCAGAGACTATTTTTGCTTTTATTGTATCCCTAAGGTTTAGCATGCTGCTTGGTACTTAATAAGTGTTTAATAAATGCTTTTTTATACTAAACCTACATCCCAAAGAGATCAAAGGAAAACGACCTATATGCATAAAAAATAGCACATGTTTACAAATTCTATCTTCACAATCCTCATTTTAACAAGCCTGAAAAATCATTACCATTCAGACTTTGCTTTAAGACTTCTAAGAAGGAAAAATTACAATATCCCTTGAGGTGAGTAATGAGTATTATATTTCAATTTTTCATGTGTAATATGCAGTACTTTGGCCTCCACTGCCTGAAGACCAGATAAGTTACAGATAAGTTACATTTCACTCCTCCCCTAGGGTTCTCTAGTACTCTTAAGGGGATTGGTGGTGACTAGTTTCTCCACTAATAGCTCCAGCCTCTACTGATGGTATTGCTCTGAGTGTAGAGGGTATGTCCCCTATACTCCCACTTCCATTTAACCACTAAACGGTCAGATCAACTTTTACACAGATATGTTTATTTCAACAGGTATGATAACAAACAAGCAAAATCACTCTCCCATCATTGGGAGGCATAATTTTCCTCCCCCCATCCCCTACCTCCAAATCATTTTCCAGAGAAAGGAAAGGAATTAAGTTAGTA
Source organism: Phalanger gymnotis (assembly GCA_028646595.1). NCBI lineage: Eukaryota > Metazoa > Chordata > Mammalia > Diprotodontia > Phalangeridae > Phalanger > Phalanger gymnotis. The sequence goes on from CM053624.1 coordinate 91,254,318, forward strand.
GTTTAGCACAATTCCTATAGATCACAGGCCCAGCTCCAAGTCCAAACTCGCCCCAACCTCCCCCACCACATCTACCCCCTAGGCCTCAAATCCCAGGTACCCTGGCTTCTCTAAGTTTTCCTGCTGGGCTAGCTGGCTGTACCATCCTGCCTGCAATCCTAGCTCCAGGGTCACCATAGCTTGAACTCCTGGGTTTGGAAGGAAACATTGCTGGCACCTGAAACTGAAGACAACACAGAACAGAAACAAATGCCCCAAGGCCCATTCTCAAGGTAAAAGAGAGGGAGCAGGGAAGGAAGTCCTTCCCCTCTCCCCAGTTTAGCTCATAGTGCCCAAGATCTTCATGAACTGCAGTCTTCACCCTCTGGGCAAAACAGGAAGAAGTATTAACCAGAAAGAGTCTAGCAGAAAAAAGAGAGACTGTCTCGGTTTTGACCACTTCAAAGATAGACACTGTACTGGTGCAGCCAATCAGAGGAGGCTACACTCACACATATGGTAGGGGATGCAGAGGCCTTCAGGTTGGGCAATCTGGACATATGCCAAAGGCTCCTCAGGATGCCTCCAAGCTTGGCATTCTGGGCGTGCCCGGACAAGCCCTGTTTACACATATGAGGAATTAGAGGCACACAGAGATTAAATATCTTACTCATTCGTGGCCTCAGCTAGTAAGTGTCAGAGTAGGGATTCAAGCTTAGGTTTCTTGAAAGAAGGAAAAAACCTCCCATGGTTCTGCCTCCCCCCACTCTCTGAGGTAATCATTACCTCATATTTTACAGAAAAAAAAATGAAACCATTCACCCTCTTTTCCCCTCTTGCTCATCTCCTATCACTCAGGTGCCTTCTGCCATTTTCTCCTCCTTCACCTCTGTCTCACATGATGAAGTGGCCTTATTCCTTACTAGTGGTAACCTCTCTACTTGTTTAAGCAATCCCATTCCATCCCGTTTCCTCCAAAAGATTGTACCATCTGTTATCCTCACTCTCTCACTTATTTTTAATCTCTTCCTCTCTACTGGCTCAACTCCTACTACCTACAAACATGCCCTTGTATGCCCTATCCCGAAAAAAGGCCTTGATTTGATCCTTCCATTCCTTCTAAGTACAAATCTTGTCTGCCTTTTGCAGCTGAACTCCTTGAAACACCCTATAATAGGTGGCTCTACTTTGTCTCCTCTCACTTTTCCTATCACCTTGTAATCTGCCTTCTAAATACAATGGAAGGTGTCTCCAAATGTAAAATGGTAGATAAAACAATGAAATGAGGATATAGCAAACAATATAATTTGGATGAAGTTAGACTATGTGAAAAAAAGAACTGCGTGAACTAAGAATAGGAAAGTTGGAGTCTAGTTGTAGAAGTTCTGAAAGAAGTATGCATTTTATTCCTTAGGTACCTGGAAGCCCCTGAAGGGTTGAACAAGAGAATGGCATGATCAGACACATACATTAGGAAGATTACTTTGGCAATGATATGATTCAAGATGAATTTCAAAAAGAAGAGATAGGAGGTAGGAAAATGAATTAGGAAGCTATGGCAGTAGTCCAAGTGTAAGGTAATAAGGGCCCAAAGTAGGATGGTACCAGTGGAAATTGAAAGGAAAGGATGGGAATAACATATATACTATTGATTGAGATACAATTAATAGGACTTGGCAATTGATAGGATGTCAGGATAAAGAAAGAATAAGTTAAATATATTTGAGACTGAGGATTTGAGTTTAATTGGTGCCATAAACAGAAAAAAGGGATGAACAGTGAACAGGTTGGAGGAGTGGTGGTAAGATGATGTTTTTTTTTTTAACATATTGAATTTGAGAGTTATGTTTGAGGTTAACTGAGTATATGAATCCAGATTTTCCACAAATCATTGCAAATGCAGGGACAGAGTTTAGGGGAGAAGTTAGGGATGGAGAGATAGATGTGTGAGTAATCTGCAAAGATATGATAATTAAAGTCATTGGAATGGAAGAACTCGCAAGGGAGAGTATAAAGATAGAAGAGAAGGCCAAAGGTCATACATACCTATGGAAGACAACCCTACTTGTATAATTGATATCAAATTGTTTGCCTTCTCAAAGAGGGGATTGAGGTGGAAGGTAGAGAATTTGGAACTCAAATTTTCTTTTAAATGAGTTAAATTTTTTTTTCTAGATGTCATTGGGAAATATTTAATGGAATAAATAAAAATTATTGTATAAAAGAATTTTTTTGACATCATCTTTTCAACTTCCATCCATTGTTCCTGGTTGTGTCCTCTGGGGTCAAATAAAGTCTAAGCCTTCCTCCACACAATAGTAAGTCAGTCAACTGTATTTGTTAAGCACTCAGTACAATGCTAAGGACTGGAGATATGAGTTTCTTGTGGGCAGAGACACTTTCTTGTCTTTCTTTGTATCCCCACCACTTATTATCATTCTCTGCACATATTAAACAATAAGTGCTTTCTGATTAACCAACAGTCATTGTGTGTGTGTGTGAGAAAGAGAAAGAGAGAGAGAGAGAGAGACAGAGATAGAGAGAGACAGAGGTTTTCAGGAAATGTTATTCTCCTTGACAGAGGAAAGGGAAGCAAAACAAAAAATAAGCAGCTTTACTTTCTCTCTGTTGTCAGTTATCACTGTCCCATCAATCCCAAGCAGAAGCCCTAAGCCTTCTTTGATCCTTATTTTTTTTACTAGTAAAGCTAAAAAAGAAAACATGCACACACATACACACACATAGGCCCCAAGGCAGAACTCTTTTTATTGTCCTTAGTTTCTCTCATCAGCCTCAGCTTAATCTCAGATTTTACATCCCTGATACTATTTTTACAGAAGCCTGACATACTCATATTAATTCTCTGCTACCAGCCTTGCTCCTATCTTCTATTTACTTCTTTTTAAAATCTAAACTGGTAGGTGCATTTATAATGGTGTCTTCAAACAAATCTCATTTGACCACCTCATTGGCATTTTTTTCCCTTGTGTTGTCACAGTTTTATTCTTGAGACGCTTCATCTTTCTTGGGCTGACTTGCCCTTGTTGGTGGGATTTTACTCAGCTTTCCTAGGACCTCTCTGACACTTGCTCTTCCAAAATTCAGGGTGTACCACAGATTTCATTTCCTTCTTTATCATAAACTCTAGGAGGGAATAGTCATTTCTACTAATGGTTTTTATCATTTCCACCCCAGCAGTTAGTTTCTTACTCTTAATGAGACTCGTATCCAGAACAGAATAGAATAAGTCAGATAATCATTAAGCACTTATTAAATGCCTATTATGTGCAAAGCATTGTGCTACATGGAGATAGACAAAAGTGAAACAGTAACTACTTTCAAAATATTTATAGTTTAGTAGGAGAGATAACATGCTCATAGAAAAGTATGTATGAGAATATATACGATGGATAACAAGAGAGAAGAAGGCATGATGATGATGAGGTTTGGGGTTGCTGGGAATCCAGAAATATGAGTACAGGGCAAGTCCGCCTGGAAAGAATTCTAGCACCCAAGCCTTCTTTAAGTCAAAGTAGCAAGGTTTATTGTAATACTAATAGGAACCGGCAAGATTCCTAGTGAATCTAGGCCTAAATGGGGGTGAGACTGATACTTTTATGCAAAAAAAAAAAAAAAGTGAGAAGATTTAGATAGGATTAAGGATTGGTAAATAGCCTGGGGTGGGCCAGGTAGGGGGACAGCGAAAGGAGTTAAATGGTCTGGGCTGGACCAGGGAGCCACAGCAAAAGGACCATTGGGTAGCTAGTTGGGCTGGGAAAGGCCAGAAGTCTCAAGGAGCCACTTGGGACTGGGTTGTGTAGGAAAATACAGGGACTGGGTTGCTGAAATATATAGGAAAATTCAAGGTCCTGGTCCCATTACTCTATCAATGGACTAGGCAGATCAGGAAAGGCTTCATAGAGAAGGTGGTACTTGAACCACGTTTTGAAGGAAATCAGGATTTGAAAAGGCGGAGGTGAGAACAGATAGTATTCCAGGCATACAGGACAGCTAAAGCAAATTTAGGAAGTGAGATGAAGTGTCACATGTGAGGCACAGAAAATAGACCAGTTTGCCTAGATTGTAGACTCATAGAAGGGAGTATATGTTTAAGAAAACTGGAAAAGTAGGGAGGGACCAAATTGTGAAAAGCTTTAAATACCATTAGAGTTTATATTTGATCCTAGAAATGATAAAAAGCCAAAGGAGTTTGAATATGGAGGGGGGGGGCATCACATGGTTAGATTTGTGCTTTAAGAAAATCATTTTAGCAGCCCAGTGGTAGATTGGATTGGTGTGAAGAGAAGCTTGAGGAGAAGATACCTACAATAAAGTTATCTCAATGGTTGAGATGAGCAGTGATGAGGGCCTGAACCAGCATGGTGAATGTGTGAGTAGAAAGAAGGGCACAGATATGAGGGATGTTGCAGAGACAGGAAAGACAAAATTGGATACCTGATTGTATATGTGGGGTAAGTGTGAGGAGACTGACACTAAGGTAGTAAATCTGGGTAAGTGGAATTGTGTGAAAAACAATGATTAGATGGGGAAATTAGATCATACTTCTACTTTTCCCCAATCTAGCTTCATAATTTTTTTAATATTATTGATTGCAAGGTCATATAATCAAAGGTACACTTTACATAAATGGATATCTACTGCTTTGAGTTGTTCCTCTATTTGCACTGAGAATCAAGTTACCTAAAAATGTAAAAACATAGGAGGAAGACACAAACATCAGAATGTTGTACCATACACACTTGTATACAACAGATAAGTCTCTTTATTACAAGAGATGCAGAGTATTTGCTATTAAGCAAATGTAAGATAAGACAACATTTAGAACTTTAAATATGCTTCTGGAATTACAGAGAATCACGGGATTTTAGAGCTGGAAATTTAGAACATCAAGTGCCTTGCACATAGTTCACTCAATAAATGCTTTTTGTATTGAAAAGAAAAAAAGATAGTTGTTGATTTTAGTCCAGTTTTCTCATTTGACCGACCAGATAAGTGAGACTCACAGGTCACAATTTGTTCAAGGTCACATGGATAGTTACTGGCAGAGGTAAGATTAGAACCTAATTCTCCAAAACTGTTTCTATGCCCTTTCTGCTATTCCACATTGCATCACATTTTCAGAAACCTAACAGTAGGCAAAACACAGAACATTTTTCTTGATTTAAAAACAAAAAAGCCCTTTTTGTTATATAGAATGATTTTTCTAAGAGGTGATGGGGGTGGGGAACTTAGGTGATGTATATTAAAATTTAAAAAGTTTAAAATTGTAAATAGATCAATACTATTATATTAGTTCAATACTGTGACCTAAAAAAAATGAGTTTACCAGATACAAATATCCTTATAACTAGACCTAAATAGTTCTAACTAATCTGCTCTTTCTTTAATCATAGTTAGAGGGGCTAGACAAGATAATCTCTAAGTCCCTTCTAAATTTAATTCTATGGCGAGATACCTTAAAGGCATTTCTTGAGTGACACATGATTTCAGGCAAGTTGTTTAACCAGTCTGGGCTTCAGTTTCTTCATCTGTAAAATCAAGAGGTTGAACTATATCACAAAAGAGAACCTTTAAATCTATGATACTATGATTTTAGTGAAGAAGTAGGGTTTGGGTTGTTGATATTTTCCCCAACTTTTTCAGGTAACCACAAATGGTAGTTGCAAGTTAATTTGTATTTAAAGGGCTCCAGTTGTATTTTCCCTGTCAACAGAACCAGATCATCAAATGACAACATAAAAGCCAATTTCCTTTTTGGACACCTGTGTTTTCTTTCATTTCCCCTCCCCCCCAGCTGTGATGATCCTGCCAATTTCACTGTCCCTAACTGCCCTGACTTTGTAACTGGGCACAGTGCCTCCTGTCAATTCCTGAAAGAGAACTGGGTTGCCAGCTCAGTGAAAGAAGGAAGTGTTGAAGGCCTCATGTTGGCAACAAGAACACAGAAAGTTTCAAAGCATGGATGGTCACATTAAAAAAAAAAAAGTATAAGCCTGCTATTAATATTTAGAGCAGACTCAGATTACACAAAAGATTATGAAATTATGTTTAACAATGAAAACCACATTTAGAAATGTTAGATACAAAAAAAAAACCCAGAAAGGCAGGTGGATAACAATATTGTAGTAAACTACTCCTAGTTACTACAGACTTGAGACTTGGAATAGAATATCATTCTTAATTTGGCAAATCATCATATACAGCAAAACTCTGTTGTTTTTATGCAGATTGGGATACACTAGATGTCAACGCATGTACTTCAAAACGTAATCCTATGACTGAAGAGAAAAAAAAAACCTTTATAATTTCTCATAAAGAATTCATTTTTATCCCCTCTCTCCTCTACTAACAGCAGTTAAGAAGAGGTAAGTATCCTTGTAAATTAGTAAGAGGGCGTTATGGCCTTAGGGAGACGAAGACAGGTCAAGTTTTGGGTTCATAGAAAGGCAGTATGATGTATTGAAAAGAACTCTTAAGTTGCTTGACTTGCTCAGTCATGACTATAAGGCTCCAGATTGGACTCTTTTTTTTGGCGGGGGGGGGGGGGGGGGGGGGGGGGGGGGGGGGGGGGGGGGGGGGGGGGGGGGGAGTGGTAACAGTACAAAGACTGCTGGATTTGGTGTCCAGGCCCTGCTTCTCCTACTTACATGAACCTGGGCAAATCTCCTCTGGGCCTCAATTCTTTACAGAGAAAATAGAGAAAGGAGATGACTTTTAATGTTTTTAGAGCTCTGGTACAATGGAGCCCTAGTTCTGACAAGGACGGGAGAGTGGTGGTCAGAGAACTCCAGCACGTCTGAATCCCAGCTTGGATATTCACTACCTATATGACTTTGGTCAAGTCTCTACCTCTCTGTAATTCATTTTCCTCTTCGTGAAAGAGAGGTTGAATTACATGACTTCTGAGATACCTTCTGGCTTAAATATCATGGATCATAATTCTAATCCTGACTTTGTCACTTGTTAGACAACAAGTTTGACCTCCAGGCCTCATTTTTCCCATCCATAAAATTAGAGGACTGGTCTCTAGATGACCTCTGAAGTCACTGTCAGCTCCTGGATTCTTTGACTGGAGTTCAAACATTGAATGTTAAGCTTTGTGGGCCTTGGTTTCCTCATCTGTAAAACGTAAAATGAGATGGGGGCCCAGAGATAACTCCCAGCTCTAATCTTCGTCCCAGTGTTAATTCCCATTTGCTAATGTGATGTTCCGCCAATCACTTAAACTCTCTGGGTCTCAGCCTCCCCATCTAAAACAAAGGAGTTGGACTAGCTAATCTAGGAGGTCTCTTTCCGCGTTGTTTATTCAGTCCCATCCGTGACTCCACTCACCTAGAGTGGGCCAGTACTGTCTGCGGGGTTTTCGTGACAGATGCTGGAGTGGTTTGCCACTTCCTTCTCCAACGGATTAAGGGAAACAGGTTAAGTGACTTGCTCAGGGTCACACGGACGGGAAGCGTCTGAGGCCATATCTGAACTCAAGTCTTCCAGAATCCGGACCCAGGGCTCTGTGCGCTGGGCTTCTTCCCACCACACAATCCCACTAATTCATGCTGCCCGTGCCCTCCCCGCCCGATCTTTCAGGAGTTGTATTCTGGCTGGACAAAGCCTCTTTCGCGTCCACAATCCTCAGGCACCCTCATTCCCACCCCACCCCACCCCCTCCAGCCCTCCGGCCTTCGGAAGCCGAGCCTTCGAGGTTTCTGGCGGGAGGGGGCCGAGCGGAGCTCCCCCCCGGTGCCCACCCCCACCCTCGGTCAGTCTTGGGCGCGCGCTTCGATCCCCCAGGATGCCTCGGGCAGCGCGCAGGCTCCTGCGGGACGAGGCTGCGGTCCCTCCGCGCTCGCGCTCCCGTTCCCGCTCCCGCCGGCGCACGGGGCCGCGGCCCCGCCACGAGACGCCGGGCCCCGCCCCGGGTCGGGGCTGCCGCCGTAGCAGCAGCGCCTCTCGGCCGGCTTAGGTGGGCTGGCTCCTGGGGGGGAGATGCAGTAGCAGCCGCAGCCTAACCCGGAAGTTGTGGCGGCGGTGGCGGCGTTGGGAAGGGGGTGTGTGTGTGTGTATGTTTGTGTGTGTGTGAGTGTGAGTGAAGGGGGTGGGGGTGTGTGAAGATAAGCCGGCCATGGCCGCTGCCGCCGCCTCCTCCCGCTTTGTGTGCTGCTGGGGCTGCTCCCGCTCCTGGGCCTGAGGCGCCGGCGCCATGCGCCCACCGCGGGGCCGCTGCTGGTGACCTCCCTCCGGCGCCGCGCCGCGGCAGGTCGGGCCGGGCCGGGCCGAGCAGTCGGGCGGGCCCCGCCTCCGCTCTCCTCCCCCGGGCTCCAGCCACCCCTGTCCCCCGCCCCCTCCCCCTCCGCCGAGCGGGCTGGCGGGCGGCCGTCCGTCCCGATGCCCGAACCAGGCCCCAGGATGAACGGCTTCTCCCTCGGCGAGCTGTGCTGGCTCTTCTGCTGCCCGCCCTGCCCCAGCCGCATCGCCGCCAAGCTCGCCTTCCTGCCTCCCGAGCCCACCTACACCGTGCTGGCCCCGGAGCAGCGCGGGGAGCAGCCCCCGGCCCAGGCTCCGGCACCGCCGCCGCAGCAGCAGCAGGCGCAGCAGCAGGCGCAGCAACAGCAGCCGTCCGAGGAGGCGGCGGCGGCTGCCGCAGCGCCCGGAGCGTGCAGCCTGCACCTGAGCGAGCGGGCGGACTGGCAGTACTCCCAGCGCGAGCTGGACGCCGTCGAGGTCTTCTTCTCCCGCACCGCCCGCGACAACCGGCTGGGCTGCATGTTCGTCCGCTGCGCGCCCAGCAGTCGCTACACGCTGCTCTTCTCGCACGGCAACGCCGTGGACCTGGGCCAGATGTGCAGCTTCTACATCGGCCTCGGCTCCCGCATCAACTGCAACATCTTCTCCTACGACTACTCGGGCTACGGCGTCAGCTCGGGCAAGCCCTCGGAGAAGAACCTCTACGCCGACATCGACGCTGCCTGGCAGGCCCTGCGAACCCGGTGAGTCGTCGGTCGGCCCCCAGGGGCCTGGGCTAGCGGGGTTTGGGCATCCCCTGAGCGGGTCGGGTCAGGAATCGGCGCTTCTGTACAGACAAAAAACCGCGGGCCGGTGCCTCCTCATTCTTCCCTTCCCGCCCCCCACCCGGGCTGGGACGAGGATTCCGTGGATCCTCCTCCAGGTGCTGAAGGAAGAGGGGGCGTCTGTCTAGACGCTTGTGGGCTGGGAGAAGGATGGAGGGAGAGGTGACCTTAGCTTCTTCCCTTCAGGTGCTGAGGGGGAAGGGGGCTTGTGACCAAATTTATTATTATTCTTTTCCCCTCTAGCTCCAGTCTTAAAAACAAAAGCCCTCGAGGTTTTTGGACAGATCTAAACTCAAAGGATTGCTTGCTTTGACACGATGTAGGGCTACTTACTAGATTCTCATCAGGTTTGCTCAGACAGTGCTCTTGTGGCTGTTAACCGAAGGTTGCAGAATATAGAGTGATATTTGGAGAGTAGGTCTGAATAAAATCGTTTTATGGTTGATCCTTAGGAGAAGGTACTTCAGCAACCCCCCCACCCCACCCCCAAAAAAAAGTTTATCTCTTTCCCGGCAATCTTAGAAGAGAGCTTCGAATCAAATAGTACATGGAAATCTAACGAACTACCTTCCACGTCCTTGAAGTATCCCTTTCTGGTGAAGCTGGGCATACTGGTGGTTCCCTGAAGCCCACTGTGTCCAAGAGATGGTGATAAATTGATTAGTCATTCTGTCACCTTCTATAGTCTTAAATCGTTAATCCAGATTGTGTGTGAATTTGATGTTACAGGGTGGGGAATCTTGTGTCCTTCAACTAGCTTTCACATCTGTAATAAGAAAAGACATTAATTAGTATTTAGAACTGGCAGGGAACTTGGGTTTTATTTTTGTCTAGGCCATATCTATAAGTGGGATAAATTACTTTACCTGTTCATGGCCCAGTTTCATCATCGGTAAAGTATCATCAATGTATTTTCCACTCAACCTCAGGCCAAACAGTGATGGTGAGGATTAATGACATGGTATCTTTTTGGGCCCTGAATTCTGTATGTGAAAAGGGCTGTTTGTTGTATATAACTACAGAATTAGATTGCTATTCCTGCTATTTGGCCTTTATTTGAGATTGGATTTTGTTAGGATTTATATATTATTGTTGTTTTCTGCGTAGACATGTGTTTATGAATGACCCTTTGCATCCCTGGATAAATGAAATAGTTTCTCAACAAGGAAGTGTGTGCCCTCCTATTTAACATCTGCTGCTTACTCGTGTTCTTGATGACAGTGTGACATAAGGAAGAACCTTAAATCCTGAACATGATGTAATCATTTGGATTATTTGAAATGATTCAGATATATTTATATCACATATAGCTATGTTGGATACAACCTACAAGTAATAAAAAGCCATCTGAGTAAATTGAGGGTTTGTAGTTTCCTGCTTGACACACCTGATCATTATTGAAGATATTATGTAAGTAAGGGCTAGTTACAGTGAAATAATTTTGCAATTTGACACCATTTTGGATATAAGGTTACTTTTCCAAAAGTTTATGCCCAGTTTTACCCTTGTCTTGGTTTATAAGGTTTAAGCAAGTCCCCTTCATTTCCCATACTTAGTCTCTTCCCTTCTAGTGAATCCTTTATCACAAATATAGTTCATTGTCTAAAGTAATGTTTATAAAATACTTAGAGATTCAAGGAGGGCTCAGACATTGGTATACTTAAGAGGTTATATATTTGATGTACATTTCACCTAACCTTACAGCATGTGCATTACTCAACCATCAAGTTAATCTGGCCCATCCTACCTTTCAAGTACTATTTTTCATTGTTATCTTACACAATCTCTGCACTTCAACCAAGTTGGGTTACACCGTATCTGGAATATGCCTTACACTTTTCCACCTCTATTTGCTTACATTTCTGCCATTGGTAATCTGAACTATTCCTCTACACAACTGAAATCTTGTTTCCTCCAGAAAATCTTCCCCATCAACTGAACCAAAAGTCATATCCCTTCTACTTGCAGTTATTTTCTGTAACACTCACATGGCATTTTTTAATAAGTTACTTCATTTAGCAGATTTTAAGATCTTTCTGTGTGCTAGACACTGTACTGGGTTCTGAAGACACAAAGACAAAAATGATACAATTCCTGTCCTCAGGGATCTTATATTCAGTTGGGCAGAAACAACAGGAAAAGTAAATACCAAATATATCATCTCAAGTAGATACAAATAAAGTATAAAGACATGTGTGGGGAATAGTTGCAGAAAGAGATTGAAGAGAAGTACATGAAGAACTATAATGCAACAGAAATCAGTTTTACAGATGTTTCTTAAGTGCTTGCTATATTCAAGACACTGATAGGTGCTGGAGATAAAAAAATTAAAAAAAACAAACCCTGCCCTCTGTGAGTTTATTTGCTCTACAATGGGTAGGATATGGAATATAAACTGTATACAGGTAAGTATAATACAGGGTAAACTGATAAGTGCTATGAGAAAGGGAGAAAGAGTGCTAAAGGATTTCAGAGTGAGGAGAGCACTTCCAGACGGGTAGATCAGAGCAAAGGCTTAGTGGAGGAGGTGGCATTTGATCTAGATCTTGAAAGGTGGGTAGGATTTTTACAGATAAAATAAGGAGGGCAGAGAAAATAGCAAGAATGTTGGTAGCTAGAAAACGTGTTTGAGAACTAGCCATGTTTAGGGAGATGGGTAGCTAAGGTAAGGCTAGAAAGGTGGGTGGATCCAAAGGGTGGAAATAGCCAAAAGCCAGGCTAGGAGATTTTTGTTTTATAGACGTTGAGGAACCCTCAAACTTTTTGAGTAGGGAACAGCTTAGTAAAAATAAGGTTGTATGTATTGGAAGCGAAGAGATTATAAGATTGTTGGATTACTTTAGAAATTGTTTAGGAAAAATCAGGAAATAAAGGTCTTCCAACCCTGAGATACTTAGGTTCAGCTCTTAACTGAGCAATAATCACCTGTATATTAAGTAGTCATCCAGTCTCTGCTTCTAGATCTTTAATGTTGGGAAAACTCATCCCCTCCTAAGGCATCTCTTTCTACTTTTGTACAACTCTTTTATCAATAGAAAATTTTTTATTTTATCAACCTGAAATTTGCATCTTTGCAACTTCCATCCTTTGTTCCTAGTTTCGATCTCTGAGATTAAGCAAAACAAGTCTTATTCCATGTGACAGTCTTTCTACCCTTGAAGTCAGTGATCACATTTCTCCTTGGTCTTGGCAAAATATCCCTAGTCTCTTCAACCAATTTTGTTGTGTAGTGGCTTCAAACTTCTTCATTGCCTCCTTTTGGATGTGCTCTAGCTTCTTAATGTACTTCCTAAGGTATCATTCTCATAACTGGGTACAGTACTCTTTTCATCGATTCTTAAACTGTGGTCTTGACCCCATATGGGGTGGCAAAAAATCTGGTAACAGTAAAAGGTTTCTGAACGCATAACAACCAAAAATTAATTAAAAATCAACACGTAATGAAACTCAGGTATTTCTGGCAGAGCTTGCCCGAGTTCACTGCTTCTCTGTAGCTTTGTGCTCACTTTGCACTGTTCATGCCCTCAGGCTATGAAAGGACAACTGAAGCACCTACAAAAGTGGTGAAACTCGAAAAGAGCAGGAGTGGAAAATGTTTAAGAAGCCCTGCTCTAGATGTGGTTTCCAGTCCCCTCGTTGTGTTGTAGTTCAGTCATTTCAGGCAGTCCAACTCTTCATGACCTCATTTGGGGGTTTCTTGGCAAAGATACTGGAGTAGTTTGCCATTTCTTCTTCCAGCGCATTTTGCAGAGGAGGAACTGAGGCAAAGACAGATAGTTAAATAAGTGACCTGTTCAGGGTCACGCAGCTAGTAAGTGTCAGAGGTCAGATTTGAACTCAGGAAGAAGAGTCTTTTGGACTTCATGCCTGGCACACTATCCACCGTGCCAGCTTGCTACAATCCATATTGTTGGTAGTCCAGGCAAAAAGTTGGATGACAGTATCTTAGAAAAAGTACTTACTTGGAAGTTAGTAGCTCCTTTTGGTTAATCATTTAATCTCTCAGGATCTCAGTTACCCCACATAAAATGAAGACAAACAAAATCATGTTTGAACTCCAAGCATTAAAATATAGTTTTAGGTAACAAAGGCCAGAAGTAGGGTGTTGACGGTAGAGGCAGTAGGAGATAAATACAGAAATACTTATGCATTAGGAATATGTATAACTTAGGAACTAATTGGATGTGAGGGCCAAGGAATGGGGGGAAAAATTAGTCAACAAGTATTCATTCTCCAGTATTTGCTCTCCTTCACTCAATATTTGCTCTTTCACCCTCTGTATCCAGTTAGTTGTCAAGTCTTCCTCATTCCTCGATCTCAACATCTCTTTCATCTTTCCCCTTTTCCTATACCACAGTCATTCTGGGTCAGTTCCTCATCCCATCTCACCCAGACTGTTGTAATAGTCTCCGGATTGGACCTCCTACATCCAGGCTAACACTCTTCTACCACACAGGTGTCAAAAATTGATTTTTGTTTTTTTTGTTTGTTTGTTTTTTGGTTTGTTTTGCTTTTGGGAGGGGGAAGGCAAGGCAATTGGGATTAAGTGTCTTGCCCAAGGTCACATAGCTGGTGTGTCAAGTGTCTGAGGTCATATTTGAACTCAGGTCCTCCTAACTCCAGGGCCAATGCTCTACTCACTGTGCCATCTAGCTGCCCCTGTGTCAAATTGCTTTTACTAAAGCACAAGTCTGATCATATCATTCCTCTGCTCAAAAACAACCTCAGTGGCTCACCATTGCCTTTAGAATAAAACATAAATGCCTTCGTTTGGCATTTCAGTCAGGCAATAAACATTTATAAAGTACCTGCTATGTGCCAGATACATAGGGCAGCTAGGTGGCTTAGTGGATAGGGCTCTGAGCCAGGAATCAGGAATACCAGAGTTCAAATCTGGCCTCACACACTTACTAGCTTTGTGACCCTGGGCAAGTCACTTAACCTCTGTTTGCCTTAATTAACTGGAGAAGGAAATGGCAAACCATTCCAGTATCTTTCCCAAGAAAACCCTATACATATAGTATGGTATGGTCAACTGAGTCATGAAGAAGTGGACACCCTGCCAAACACTGTGGTAAGCACTGGGAATACAAAGAAAGGAAAAAGAACAAGTCACAGTCTACTTGAGGAGACAGCTTGCTAACAGCCATGTACAAATAAGCTTTAAATGAGATAAATTAGAAATAATCAACAGTGAGAAGGGATCAAAGAAAGGCTTCTTGTAAAAGGTGGAATTTTAGGTGGATTTGAAGGAAGCCAGGAAGTAGAGAATGAGGAGGGAAAGCATTCCAGGCCTGGGGGGACATACAGGGAAAATGCCAGGAGTCAGAGGTGGAGACTGGTCTTGTGTGAAGACCAGCAAGGAGGCCAATGTCCCTAGATTGCAGAGTACATGGTGGGTGGGAGAGTGTAAGGTATTAAAAGACTGGAAAGGTCGGGTAGTAGACAGGTTATGAAGGGCTTTGAATGCCAAACAGAGGATTTTACACTTTATTTTGGAGATGTTAGGGAGTCACTGGAATTATTGAATAGGAGAGTGACATGGTCAGACCGGTATCAGCTTTTGGAAGATCACTGACAGCTGAGTGGTGGATGGACTGAATTGGAGAGAGACTTGTGTCAGGGAGACTAATCAGCAGGCTGTTGTAATAGTTCAGGTGTGAAGCGATGAGGCCCTGCACCAAGTGGTAGCGCAACCAGAGCACAGAAGCAAGAGGACGCAAGGGATGTTTGAAGGTAAAATCGACAGATCTTGGCAAGGGATTGGATATTGGGGGGAGGGAGGAATGAGAGACAGTGAGGGGTCAAGGGTGAGATCTAGGTTGTAAGCCTGGGTGATTGGGAGGATAGTAGTACCCTAGATAGTAATAGGGAAGTTAAGAGGAAGGTTGGGTTTGAAGAGAGAAGATGAATTCAGTTTTGGACATGTTGAGTACTAGACACTGAGTTTGAGATGTTCAGTTGAAGATGTGATACCAAAGGTCAGTAGAGAGCTTAGCACTGGCCAAATAGATTTGAGAATCATCTGCATAGATGATGATCGAATCCATGGGAGCTGATGAGATCAAGTGAGATAGTATGTATAAAAAAGAGTGCCCAGGGTGAGTGTGCATGACCTGGATGAAGATTCAGCAAAGTAGACTGAGAAGGAACAGTCAGACAGGTAGGAAGAGAACCAGAAGAGAGTGGTGTACTGAAAACCTAGAGAAGAGAGTTTCTAAAAGAGGGTTCCTGACAGTGTTAGAGCCTACAAAGAGGTTAAGAAGAATGAGGATAAAGAAAAGGCCATTAGATTTGGCAATTAAGAGATTGTTAGTACCTTTGGAAAGAGTAGTTTTGGTGCAATGATGAGGTCTGCAGCTGGGCTGTAGAAGTTAAGCAAGTGTGAGGAAAGGAAGTGGAAGCTGTTATTGTAGATGTTCCTTTTCAAGTTTAGCTACAAAAGACTGGAGAGATACGGGACTATTGCTAATGGAGATGGCTAATTTATCCCAGTGTTACAGACTGATAACAAATTACTGTCTGTCGTCCGCTAACTTTGCTTGATCCAAACCATCCTATTTGCCCTTCCCCAAAAGTGACATTTTATCTCCCTTTTCCATGTCTTTGCACAAGCTGTCCTTCATGCTTGAAATGTTCACCCTCCTCAGCTCTGCCTGTTGGTGTCCTTCATTCCCTTTGAGGCTCAACTTAACAGGCCTCTTGGAAGAGGTTTTGTGTTTTTTTTTTTTGGTTTTTCCTAATTGTTACCTTCCCATAAAAAATCACTATATATATATATATATGTATATATATATATATATATATATTTTTTTTTTTTGCATAGACCAAGTATTTACTTAATTGTAAACCACCCCTTAGGAAGAAAAAAATGTAAGTTCATAGGGCAGAGACTGCCTTGTTTTTGTCTTTGTGTCCTGATTGGCATGGAGGCCCTTAATAAATTTGTTGATTATTCCAAAGTTTTTGTTAATTCTGCTTAGAAATGCTGATGATTTTTATGCATTTATTTCATATTTTAGTTCTTTGATGACATTATTAATTATCAGTTTCTTCACTTATTCTCTGGGCTTTTCTTAGATCACCATCATGTAATTTACAAATAGAGATAATTTTACCTTCTTTTTGCCAGTGTTTATGCCTTCAATTTGAGATAGCTAAATGACACAGTGGATAGAATGCAGGATCTGGAGTCAGTGAAATGTGAGTTCAAATCTAACCTTAGACAGCTATCAAATTTATGACCCAGGGCAAGTCACTTACACTGTTTGCCTCGGTTTCCTCATCTGTAAAATGGAGATAATAATTGGTACCTGTGTCCTAGGATTTTTGTGAGAATCAAATGAAACAATAATTTGAAGTAATTAGCATAGTGTGTGCTATATAAATGTTAACTATTATTTAATTGTCATATTGGTATATAGTTAGCATTCTTAGAACTATGTCATAAATGTGAGCAGAACAGACTATCCATTTTCATACGGGGCAAGACTTTCATGTTTCCCCATTGCAAAAAATATTAGCTATTACTTATAAACACATGCTTCTCCTCGCATTAAAAATGACCCTTCCTTGCCTATGCATTTTAGGATTTGTACCATAAAATACTTTGTAGCTATTTCATATTTAATTTCCTATCTACAGATTGTTTCCTTTGAATGGGATGAACTTCCTTGAGGACAGGGACAGTTTAATCATTGTCTTGCATTTACAGAGCCTATCACCATGCTTGGTACACAGTAGACACTTGATAAATGCTATAGAATGAATGATTGAGTGAGTAAATTTATTTTGTGAGACTTTTTCATCTCTTGAAATTTTTTTGATTATATTTATGTGATTAATTATACTAATTCCTTTCCTAATTTTTGAACTATTCTTACATTCCTGGTATGCATCCATCTTAGTCATAGTGAATTATTTTGTAGATAAATTACTGTAGGTTTGTACTTTTATTTACATTTTTTCATCTATATTCTTTAGTGAGTTTATTTTTGTCATTCTCTGCTTTGTTTCTCCCTAGTTTAGGGGTCAGGACCATATTTGCCTCTTAAAAAGAGTTTGGTACAGTGCTTTTTGTTTCTACTTTTGAAAAAATTTTTGTTAACATCAGTATTAATTGCTCTTTGAATGTCTGATATAATTAACTTCTAAATCCATTTGGCGCAGGGTTTCACAAGCTTGTTCAATTTATTTTTATGAGATTGGGTTAGGATATATATTTCTTGTTTTGTTACTTTAGATATTTTTTGGTAATACTCATCAGTTACCTTTGTATTTTTGCTTTTGCCAACTTGTGATTGTGTAGTTAGATAATTCATTTTACTGGTACTCTGTGAATTTAACATAATCATTTTTAAATTTTTTTATTTTAATTTTGCTTTTTTTAAATTAGGTTGACTAAAAGCTCTTTTAACAATCAATTATCTAGCCATAATTTTTAAGTTTATCTGATTTTCAGTATTTTTTAGTTTTTAGAGTCACCAATGTTTTGCTAATTATTGCTAATTAGCAAGAGTTTAGAATTAGGGTTGCAAATTATTTTCTCATCTTATTAATTACATATTTAATCATTGACCTTCACTATTTGTCAATATAATTTTCAAGAGATAAAGATTTAGCTCTGAGGCTGTTTTACCTGCATCCAATGAATTTTGGTATGCTTTTGGGGTACCATACTAGCATATGGGATAACATACTAGCATAGTTTAGCATAGTTATTGTTTCTATGGTTTGTTCTTTGGCCCATTAATCATTCAGTATGTTGTTACTTTTAGTCTCTTTTCAGGTCTCTCTACCATTTATGACCTTCATTTCTTTGCATTATGGTCTGTAACATGTATTTATTTTATCTACCTTTTAATATTCTTTTATGATTTTTGCATATTTTCTTTTTGTAAAGGTGCTATGGAATGCTGAGAATGTTTACTCTTTAACATTTCCATTTAGAAATAACCATAAGTCAATCAAATCTAGTTCTTCCAACAATTCATTCCATTTTATATTTTCCTTCTTGCTTATCTTTCCATTGGAGTTATCCAGCTTAGAGACAGGAATATTAAAGAGACCTACTTCTTGGTGGCAATTCTAGCTTCTAAGAACTGCATGGAATCATAGATCTATAGAGCCAGAAGTGACCTCAGAGCTCATTTAGTCAACCTCCCACCCTCCCCACCCCACCTTATTTTACATACAAGGAACTTGAAGCTCTGGAGGTTAAACAACTTGCTCACAGTAACATGGGTAGTAAGCATCAGTCACTTCGAAGTTATATCCTCCAAATACAGAGCTAGTGCTTTTTTCTTTTTAGCTATACCACACTCAGTCTCTGTGTGATTGGTGTTGAGGCATTTTATTTATGTGTACATATATATATATATATATACATATATATATTTGGTCTATGGAGCCTTTAAGCACAGCAGTTTTCCTATTTGTCTCTTTTGACTTTGTCAGTTTTTATTGTTACCTGAGATCATGATTGCAATTCTTGCCGTTTTAAAGTTTCCTAAAGCATAATGATTTTGTCCCATCTCTTCCTTTTCAGTCTTTGTCTTTGTGTTTCAGTGTCTTTATGTGTGCAGTAAATTGTTGGAATCATAAGATCACTGATCTCAGATTGGAAGAGTTCTTAGTGGGTGAATAGTTCAGTTCCTTCATTTTGCAGAGGAGGAAAGTGATTCCTAAAGAGGTAAAGTGGTCAAGGCCACAAAGGTTAGATGAGTCACACAGGAATTGGATTAAGGTCCTCTGACTCCAACTTCACCATATATTATACTGCACTGCCTCCTTTGGTTTTGTTTTCATCATGTATGGTACAGTGGAAAGAGCACAACTGGGAGTCTGAGGACTTGAGTATAAATCCTCACTCTTATGCTTGCTACTTTTGTAACCTGGGGTGGGTTGGGCTGTAGAGAGTCTCTGAGGTCCCTTCCCATTCTTCATTTATGATCTGATATTTACTTTTCTCTTCATTGGGGAAATCTAATGCCTATGTTGAGTGTCACAATTGTTTAGGCCTTTTCCTTCCATTAAATACTTACATCTCTCGATTTACGTTTACCAAGGAGGAGTACTTCAGAGTTAGAAGCAAAGAAAGAGAAGTGATTGAAAAATCTTTGGGTGAAGGGAAGAAAAGGTGAGAGAACTTAGAAATGATGATGTGTATCTCCAGTAAAATAGTAGTTGTTGCCCGTAAGCACCATGATGGCAAGCGTCCTGTCTTATCCAAACTTTGTTATCTTCCCCTGAGGATCAGACAGTGCTTTGCATATAGTGAATAATAAGGTTTAGAAGCAGCCTTTGTGGCAATGCTAACAGAGTTTATGAGATGAATAAAAGGATTGTAGAATATATAGAACCAGCAGTGGGAGTCCAATTGAGAATCTTTAACATACTAGTTAGAGTGAAATGTGTACAGATTTATAGTTAGAAGAACTAAATTCAAGACTCAGATCTTACATACTAGTGGTATAACTTGGGGCAGTCACAAAACCTTCAGTTTCCTTAGCTGTAAAATACATATTATAATACTCATCTTACCTACCTCACTGAAAATCAAATTAGGTAATGAATGGGAAAGCACTTTGGAACTCTAAAATTTTAGGTAAATGTAGAGGTGATACTATACTTGAATAGTCAAATTTACCTTTGATCTCATTTTTATGGATATTCCCTTCAGTGATGCAGATGCAGATTGCAACCATCTGCTTATCAGTTCTATTCTTGCCCATGTCTTTTTCCCATAAGTTTGTCACAGGTTGTCTGCCCAGTGTACAGCTGGGCATAGCTATCACTCTCTTGACATCAAGAGCCTACTGGTGAAGTACGTAAAATTTATTGCCTAAAGGTTACTTTTCATTCTTACCACTTGACTAGCCCATCTGTTTTTGCATATACCTTTTTTGATGACTTCCTTTACTTTTTTTTTTAAATCTCCTTTATAAAGGAGATAAATGTCTTATTTCTAATGTGTTGGCAACTAGCTCACACCTATTACTCTCCCTTGCCTAGGCGATTTTCAGTTTCATTTCTTTGGAAATAGTAGGGAATGAATGAATGAATGAATGAATGAATGAAAAAGTATGTCACTGTGTTCTAGGTATATAGTGTGCTATAACTCAGTCATATTGGTATTAATTGGTATCAATATTAGTATTAAAAATGAAGTGTTATAGCATGTTAAGTCATAGTAACTTTATAATTGGCACATTTTTGTAACTTTATTGGCACATTTTTGTAACTTTATCTAGCAATATTAGATACATTGGGAAATTATACAGAGTTTGGGGGTTGATCATCGAAGGGTGTTTGAGAGATCCTAAGATGGTAGCAAGCATATTATTGAACTAGCTAATCATAAGTAGAGACTGATTAGGGAAGCAAATGAAGTCTGAACAGATGTGATGAAATAAAAAATTAAAAATGGAGTTGACAAGAACAGGTGGAGTAAGAGTAGAGGATATATAAAGTTGACTTGAAGATGAAAAAGTGTCTTAGGTTTGTGTTTGGTTACAAAGTATTTTACATTATCCTATTTGATCCTAACAACCTGTCTTTACCTCACAGGTAGACAGTCCAAATATTATTTGCCTCAAGTTATTGATGAAGAAATTGTGGCTTAGGGAGATTAAAGAACTTGTCCAGTGTTTGAGCTAGTGAGTAATAGAGCCTGGACTTGTAGCCAGATCTTTGGACCCCATAGTTAAGATCTCTTTCCAAGTGGGTTTACAAAGGAAACTAAGTTGGCATAGAAAGAAGGGTTCAAAATATAAGCAGAATGGGAGAGCTCTGAAGGTTAATGATGTATTTTACATTTGATTTGACTAATAGCCAAACTGTGAGGATAAATGATACTTTATACATATATTTAAAGTATATATATTGCAGGATGTTTGTAGACAGAGCACTTTGTAAAACCAAATTTTGTTATTACTGTGCTTCAACATTTTTAATTCATTGGAGAGAAATGAGAATTGGGACAGCTAGTGAGAAGCTTATTATAAAAGCCAAGAGGAGAAAAGAAAAAAACCACGTATATGAAGATTTGTTGCTAATTTTTGTATGTGTTTCCCTTATTAACATATTAGGAACATTGCAGGCCTTGACTGATTTCTGTGACATAGATACTGGGGAAGAAATAGGATGCAGAAGGGAATGGCAGAGAGAGGAAAAAGCAGAAACAATAAAAGAGAAACTGGAGATAGTCATAATCACACAGAAAGGGAGACAAAGATAGCAAGGGAGATAAATTACAAAAAGAAAAACTAAGTGTGCTTATTTATACCATTACTTCCTAAACTCCTCTGTTTATTTTCAGTGGAAATGAAAAATATGAAATAGAATTTTAGATATGTGAATAAATGCACAGCGTATTTTAATCTTTCTCGATTTTTAAAACTTCCTCTTTCCATAATTTATAGACATTATGGAAAACCCATAAGTTGTGAATGATGTGGCTACAGTGGAAGATATTTTGGACTCTGGAATATATGAAAAGTGCCTTATTTTAGTTTTAGGAAGAATTTACAGAATATTGTTATTGCTCATAGTCAGTTTTCATGAACATACTCAACCTATAGAGGACTTTGTATTCCAACCTATAGGGAAAATTGCGACTGTCTTTGAAAAGTCATATGTAAAGTGATCATATTTCAGATCACCAATGTGGAACGAGAAGGCTGCTTAATGAAATAGAAGGTGGGGAAGGAGAAAAGGATCAGAAGAATAATTGTTATGCTTTTCTTGATTAGTGGTTTGTGACAGCTGGCTTCTGTGTAACTGCATTTAATAGTGCGGGGCTAGAGTTGATTTTAGAGAGTGGTGCCTTTGGGGTTAACTATCATTTCACAGTGATCAGGCAGAGCTCTCTCAAGGGTAATACTAATAGGAATATTCAAAGTAACTTATTGGTTATTTGGGAACTAAAATTTGGCCATTTGCCAAGTTATCTTATTTGCTGAAGATAAACATTGCTGATAAAAGGTCATAAGAAGAGTGAGTAAGCCTTAAAGGAGGCAATTCCTACCTGATGCTTCTCTTTTCTTTATAGATTTAAATACCATACAAGTAACACTTTCATTAGTGGGGTTTCTGAGAAACAAATATGGGAAGAAAACTTATTTTGTAGTTTACACATGGCAAAGGGATCCTTTCTGCAATTTTTTCTTATACTATTGAGCACCCCAAAGTTATGCTATTTTTATATAGCACTGGGCTAATTTATTTATTTTAGGTGAACTTATGCTTTGATTCCTTAAATTGCTTAGCTCTCAATTTTAGGAAGGAAAATCACTATCTTTAATCACTTTGCAACTCATCTCTTTTTACATCCTTTCTAATCAGCTTTTTAGGGAATGCATAGGTGACTTCTGACAAGAGCTAGAAACCTGATCCAGAACAGAATCTGGGATGGATGGCCCCTGGGGACAAGAGGGTGAAACCCATTTAGGACATCTGGTCACCTTACGCTAATGGGGTTATCCTCAAAAAGCTACAATTACAGCTGTCTTTTCTTAAAGTTGGCCAAGAAATCTCAGGCATGGCCTTACTTTAAAACAAAATAAAAAATCCTCCCATAATACCATTTAACTCAGATCTGTCTTGCATTTTCAAGGTTTTATGATAAACTTTATTGATATCAAAGCATTTTACTATCCTGACAGGTGTATCTGCTGCTTGCCAAATCATTAACATAAAAAGAACTCTCCTTAACAGTCATTTACAAAGAGCTAGTTTTTTAAACCAAAAGAATTCAGAGAATTCAATAAAAGGTATCCCATTTTTTTCTCCATTTTAGATTTTTAGATGGTAACAGTGAAATCTTATTTATTACTTTGAGAAATACTGAATAAAATTCTTTAAAATCAGTTACTTGCTAGGTTTTATACTTTAATTATAATTCTGTCAACTAAAACCCCTATAATTGAAGTAATAATAAAATGAACATTGGATAAAACTTGTTCCATTTGATGCTCTCACAACTAAATAAGGGTTCATGCTATGATGAACAGATTTTAGGTACCTTGTTCTATAAAGCCCTGCACATGTTAATTGATCTTCGTATGGCTATAAATATCACAATATTGAGACCTTGTTTCTTATTTTAACACCAACTTAATAATTTTGCTCATAATATATGAAATTAAAATTTTAAATATACCAATATGGATGGTAGGAAGAGATAAGGTTCCTATGTTTCTCTCCTAAAGAAATTTTGTACTTTGTATTCAAGGTAGGTAGAAATCAATGGTTAAAGAGGGAAAAAACTTTTTTTCAATTTAAATTGTTATACTAGAGGATCAGAAGATCATTGATTTAGAGCTGGAAGAGACCTCAAAGGCCATTTAGTCTAGTTCCATATTTTTAAAAATAAAGAAACTGAGACCAAAATCACACAGATAGTAAGCATCAGAGATGGGGGTTTCCACCTAGGTCCACAAACTAGAGCTAATGCTCATTCCCCGCATACAAAGAAGGGATTTTAGTTTAAAAAAAAAGCCATAGAAAATAAGTTGTGATACTGGTCAAAGATCATAGAATAGAGAGTATAACTTCTTTAACTATGCCTCCATTCTAATGATTCTAGTGCCCTGTATTTCTAACTGCCTTCTGGTGGTGTTCCTTTGAATTTTCTACGATCATCTAAAATTAGTCATTTACCCTTCTAAACTGTCTCCCCTTCCTCCTTCTCTTATTTCTGTTAATAAAATCACCATTCTTAGGGTCATTCATATTTAAAACTTTTCTTATTTTTCTCCTTTACTCTTCTATAAAATCATTCACCTCGTCTCCTTAATGTCAGCTCCTCCCATTTATGTCTTCCTTTAAAGTGTCTCTGGTATCTCTTGATCATCTTCTGCCTGGATTACTGTGACAAAATACTTTGTTTCTCTGTACCTCTCCATTTCATCCTAAAATTTACCACCAATTTAATCTTTCTACAATACATTTTTTTGATCAATATCAATATCATCAGATGATCACTATCACAGATTTAGAAATAGGCAAGGAAATAAGTGTCTAGAGCCAAGACAGGCCAAGCACTGTGGTAAGTGCTTTACAAATAATCTCATTTTTTGAGATAATAGCTAGAAGGGACCTTAGAATTAATGTAGTTCAGCAAACTCCTTTTACACTCTTAACTATGTACAGCGAGGCTTTAAAAGGAATACAAAGATAGACTCAACACAGATTCTAGTCTCAAGGAATTTTTAATCAAGTAGGGAAGGGACGTTACACAAGTCACTGTGATATAAGAGATAATGAGTAAGAACTAAGTAAAAGGAGCTCAAGAGTCTGTTTAACCTAACCTAACAGGTGTGCTACCTGGCCAAGAGTCCTAAAGTCATTAACACTGTGGTAGGTGGTATACTTAGAACACATGATAGCTATAAGTTTACATGTAAAAACTCTAATGATCTGCTTAATTCTCTATTACTTTCCCCTTGCTTTTCCTCCCTCTAAACTGCAGAGTGAGGACAGGGACAAGTTGCAGGCATATAGTAACATAGAATTTATAGTTAGAAGGGATTTTAGAGATCAGTCCAGCCTCTTGATTTTATGGATGGGGTAACTGAGGCCCATAATGTTAAGTGACTTGGCCAGGATTATACAGTTGTTACCATAGTGAACTTGGAATTCAAATACAGGCTCTCTAACTCCATGAAATGTTATTTCTACCATACAGTGGCTCTTCTGTGATAAGACTAAATACAAATTAAATTTATACTACCTGTACATAGTCTTTGACATTTTCTACTCTATTCCTGTACCCCCATCCAGCCCGAGTTTACAAAAGAATTTCCAAAAACCAAAAAAACTAATCAGAGCCAAAGTCAAATGGAATCTATAGCTTTTAAAATCCACCCTTTTTCAGCATTATATCTTATTGAAGGACCATTTAGAGTGATAGCTACTTATTTAAGAAAGGCATATAAGGGAAGGCATTTAGGGGCAGCTAGGTGGAGCAGTGAGTAGAACACCGGCCTTGGAGTCAGGAGAACCAGAGCTAAAAAATCCGGCTGAAGATGCTTGCTTGACACACTTACTAGCAGTGTGACCTTAGGCAAGTCACTTAACCCCAATCGCCTTGCCTTCCTCCCTCCAAAAAAAGAAAAGAAGGATGATTTGAAGATGATTTAAAGGTGGCATTTTGATTTTTTTAAAATTTCCCATAATTTAGTGCCATCTTTTCCAATCATACTGATTCTCTGTGCTTTAGCCATCTTAGGCTTCTTGTTTTTCACAATACATGCCCTGATCTTTGCTTCTTCTATACTTTTCCTAGTGTAATTCGTGGAATTCTCTCTTCTTCCCTTTTTTGAATTGCAATCCATCAAATTCAACTCAGCACTTTCTCTAGGAAGCTTCCTCTATTCTTCCCAATCAAAGGTTTTCTCTTGAAATTTTACTTAGCATTGTGTACCTCAGTAATGCATTTGCCATGTATTATTTTTCATTATATTAGCTTATGTATATTATATCTTACCTATAAATAATAAACTCTGTGACGCCAAGGACTGTTTCTTATCTAAAAATACCTCTCTCTCAGTGTATAGTAGGGGTGTGATAAATATTTGTTGAATTTAGTTTGAAGTTTGAATCTTTCACAGCTTTTATCCTAGAGGAAGGAAGACCAGCCAATTGTAACTAGTGCTTCCTGTAGAGTTTTGATAGGTGTTTCTGCTACTAGCCCAGAGAAGTTAGGTAGTGATAGGAAAGAGGAAAATGAGACTTTGATTAGAAAAACACCGGTATTCATTAACAAACATGAATGTTGCCACATCAATTCAGTAAATGTTTATTAAGCACCTAGTATGTATAAGATACTGGTGCGAAGTGCTGGAGATACCAAAAGAAGCAAAAGACAGTCTTTGATCCTCAGCGAACTTACAGTCTAATGGGGGAGACAACATACAAACAAATATATACAAATGTAAAACAATTAACAAAGTGAAGGCACTAGAATTAAGTGGTTGGGGAAAGCTTCTAATAAAAGATGAGATTTTAGTTGAGATTTAAAGGAAACCAGGAGGTTAGTAGTCATAGAGGAGGAGGAAGAGTGTTTCAGGCATAGGAAACAATCACCAGCGAAAAAGTGTGGAGGTGACAGGTGGAATGTCTTTTTCATGGATCAACCAGAAAGCCAGTGTCACTAGATCTGAGAGAAGGTGTCAGGAATTATGACATAAGAAGACTGGAAAGAAAAGAAGGGGCTAGGTCATGAAGGACTTCGAATGCCAAACAGAGCATTTTGTATTTGATTCTGGAGGCAATAAGAAGCCATTGGAGTTTATTGAATTGGTGGGGAGGGGACATGTTTGGAGTTGTGTTTTAGGAAAATCAGTTGAGTGGCTGCATGGAGGATGGATTGGAGTGGAGAGAGATTGAAGCCGGCAGACCCACCAGAAGGCTGTTGCAGTAGTCCAGGTGTGAGGCAATGAGGACCTTCACTAGCATTGTCAGGAGAGAGGACAGGGCATGTATGTTGCAAAGGTGAAATTAACAGGCCTTGGCAACAGATTGTATATGGGGAGTGAGAGAGAGTGAGGAGTCCAGGATGATTCCTAAATTTGACAAAGTCTGAGGGACTAGGAGGATGGTATTGCCCTCTAAAGTAATAGGAAGCTAGGAGGGGAAGTTTTAGGGGGGAAGATAATAAGTTCTGTTTTTGACATGGTGAGTTTAAGGTATCTACTGAATATACAGTTTGAGATATCTAATAGGCAATAGACGAGAGTTTGGAGGTCAGCAAAGTTTGGGGCAGGGAAGATAGATTTGAGAATCATCAGATTCTCACCAGAGAGCATATGGGAGCTAATGGGATCGTCAAGTGAAACAGTATGTAGGGGGAGAAGCAAAGAAGTCCAGGAGAGAACCCTGAATGATGCCTACAGTAAGAGAGAGGAACTAGCGAAAGTGACAGAAGGAGCAGTCATATAGGTAGCAGGAGAACCAGGAGAGAGTGGTGTCCCAAAAACCTAGAGAGAAGAGAATATTGAGTATTGAATGATCAATAGCATCAAAGGCTGCACAGAGATCAAGGAGAATGAAGATAGGGAAAAGGTTTTTGGATTTGGCAACTAAGAAATCATTAGTAATTTTAGAGAGAGCAGTTTGGGTGGAAAAAGAAAATCATATATGAAACGAATATCATGTATAGATTTTTTTATTAAGTACAAATTAAGTTTTACATGACTAACACTGCCCTGTTCATGATCCTCTTGAACATGTCTGTAACATTCATGGTGTTATTATCTTTCTTTTCTGCATCCTTATCCCCTGCCCCCACCAACTCCTATCATACAACTCCTCCCCTCATATAAATTGCCTTCCATTATAACAAGTAAGTACAGATAAGCAAAACAAAACAAAATTCACACATCAGCCATATCTCAAAATGTCTAATTTTCTCTTTTTCTTTGAAGAACAACTTTATAGTGACATCTTCATCTTTAGTGGTAATCATCAACATTAAGCATTTGAGTGCCTACTGTGTTTAAGGATCTGTGCTAAATGTTGATCACTATTACCCTATAAAGGGCAGCTAGGTGGCACAGTGGATAGAGTGTCAGTCCTGGAATCAGGAGGACCTAAGTTCAAATGTGGCCTCAGACACTAGTCATGTGACCCTGGGCAAGTCACTTAACCTTGTTTGCCTCACTTTCCTCATTTGTAAAATGAGTTGGAGAAGGAAATGACAAACCACTCCAGTATCTTTGTCAAGAAAACCCAAAATGGGGTTACGGAGAGTTGGACCATGACTAAAACCACTCAACAACAAATAAAATTACCCTATAATCTCTGTCCTCAAAAAACCTACTATCTGTTTAGGGAGAAAGTACAGATCTGTCTGTCTATCTGACCTTGCTTAAATAACTAATCTGAGCCTCAGTTTCCTTATCTAAAAGGGGCTGGACCTGATAATCTCAGAAGTACCTTTTAGCTTTAAAAAATCTATGCAGCTTTTGTTGGTATAATTCACAAATACGATAGGAGTTAAGAAGAAACTAAAATGTAGTTGTTAACATAGGCAAACATTGAACAACCTGTTTGAAAGGCCACAAAATGAGGACTGTGCTTAGCTAATGATACTGACAGCATGCCACACTGTAATTGGTGTATGAAATCGTAATGTTAAGAAATAAAGTAAGTTGATTGTTGTCCCAATAACATAGGGACATTTTGGGGGAGTCTACAAGAGGCAAGCTTTTTGTGTTTTTCTTGATAATGGAATTTATTTGAAATAGAAGTGTGTTTGCTCTTTGCTTTTTTCACCACAGCATAAAAAGAATGAGTGTAGATTTAGAACTGAAGGAATCTGTTATACAGTTACCATGCCAACTTAAATCTTGTTAATGTTAAATCAACTCCATCTCATGAAACTTCTGAAATCGAGATGGGGAATAGAGAAGCCTTCTCTCTAGTTATTTTGAATGTGTGTCTGTTCTTTATAGTGATGGGTAAGCAATGATAGATTTGCAAGATTAAAAGGAAGAGTAGAGTTAGTTTCCTTTGAAGGGATCCCTTATAGTGAAATGTATTCCTATGCAACTGAATCCTTGTTGTAACCCTAAGACTTATTCAAATAGTTTGTTTTCTACCTTAGGGATAATTAGAATAAGAGAGATATCAGAAACTTACTGCAAATTCTCTGCCCATTGAGCCAATAGTAGACAGTTGTAGGTCTTTGATATCTTTGGAAAAGGGAAAAGATTTTCTCATACATATTGAAATCTAAGATCCTTCCAGTCTCCCAGGTTCATAACCTTGATGTTATCCTTAACTCATTCTCCCTTACTCCATATATCCAATCATTTGCCAAATCTTGCCTACTTATTAACCTCCATAACATTTTTTCCCATCTCACCTTTTTCTGTTTACTCAGCTTCTACTTTAGGATCTCATCACTTCTTACCTAAATTATTGCAGCAGCTTTTTAATTGATCTCCATGCCTTAAATCTCTCACCATTCTAATTCCTCATACACTCTGCTTCCAAAGTAATTTTCCTTGAACTCTATCTGACTGTGTCACACCTACTTAACTCCAGTTGTTTCCTGTTGCCTGTGTTACAAAATATAAGATTTTCTGCTTAGCTTTTAAAACCTTTCCTATCTTTCTTCCTAACCTGTCTTTCCAGACTCATTGGACTTCTCTTCCTGACCTCTGTAATTCAGCCAAATTGGCCTTCTATTTGTTCTTTCCGAATGATAATCCATCTCCTAACTTAATGTTTTGCACTGGCTGTACCTCATGGCTATAATGCACTCCCTTCTCACTTCTACCTTGTAAAGTTCTTCTCTTCCTTTATGATGCAGCTCAAGCATCATCTTCTGCTTCAGACTTTCTCCTGATCCTCTCAACTGGTTATATTCTTCATTCCCAAACTACTTTGTATTTACTTTATATTTACCTATGCTTGTATGTACTTACATGTGGTATGCCCTTGTTATCACCTCGTAAAACTAAGCACCTTGTGAATAGAGATTGTTTATACTTGCATTCTCAGTGCCTGGTACATAGGTGATATTTTAAATATGCTTGTTGATTGATTGGAATTTCTAATGCTTGCAAAGATTTCCTTTAGAGGCAGGAGTCCTTAAAGAGCGTAAGGCAACAATCCTTTATATATTTTTTTATCTATATGTCTACAGGTAGTTTGTCCACAATAGAGTATAAGCTCCTTGAAATCGAGAATTTTTTTAGTTGTATTCCTAGCTCCTGGCATAGAGTAGGGACTGAATAAATGCTTTCTGAACAAGTGAATCAATACTTTCTCTTTTGAGGTTAGATGACAACCACTGACCATACATTCTGAATTACCTTTGTACGACAGTCTTTCTAGTCTTTTCTACTTTGGAGCTGAGGTCTGAAAGTCCAAGTATATGGAGTTTTCAGCTTAAAAGTTTATATTTGTTTATAAATAGATTTGTTAATTTTTTTATTGAAGATTCTTTTATCACACATTTGTTGAGTACCTACTATATGTATATGTGTGTATGTATATATATACACATTATGTATGTATGTATTGTGTGTATATATATATATATATGTGTATACACACACACACACACACACACATATGGCAGTATGAAAGTATTGAGGCATGGTATACAAAGGTCAAGAAAGTATGATCCCTACCAACAAAATAGCTAAAATTTAGGAGAGAAAGGTTAAGGCATGGATTTTTATTTGTACTGTTATGTGTGTAAATAATGATAATACAAAGTAGAATATTATAAATGCTACAAAGTTGATATAAGCAAAATGCCATAGTTTAGTGGTCTTCCTTCATATGTGAATCTTCTTGTGGATAGAATTTTTGGTCATTTTGGCAATTCACTTTTTTTTTTTTGTAGTATAAACACTTACAGCCAAAAATAGACAGATTAACTCAAATAGTTGAGATATATTGCCAGAAACTTATGGGTTTTATTCCTTGTATTACCGACATGACTTTTGGTCGTAGGCCAATTTAGTACTGTGATATGGGAGCACTTAGTGAATACTTTTTAGTAATACCAATGCATTACATTTATAAATTACATTTTCTTTTACTCCAGTCTTTGCAATGTCCAATTCCCATATTTGGAATGCATTCCCTTTTCACCTCTGCCTTGTGGACCCTTGTGTCAGAATGCTCCTCAAGCTCTTTTATACATGAAAAGCCTTTCTTGATCTCTTCCCTATCCCCAATTACTAGTATCCTCCCTTTCTAAACTACCTTGTATTGATTTTTCTATTATGTTATACATATATATCTGTGTACATATGTATATGTGTGTATTTGTATCCCCTGAAAGAATGTAAGCTTTTTGAGAGCAAGGACTATTTTTCTTTTTTGTCTTTGTAGCCCCAGCATCTGGGTATAGTGCCTGGCATATCATAGGCATTAAAAAAAAATCCATTTGATTTATAAAATATTGTTCTGTAGAAATACTGAGCGTTAGTGTTCTCTCTTTAAAAAAAAAAATTCCCAAGTTCAGATTTTTCTGATTTTTAACCAGTACACATTTATAGTTTAAATCATAGTAAAGCAGAAAATTTAGAATGTTCATTTCTATACTTTATTGAGAACTTTTGTATTTTATTTATCTGATATATTTATATAGTTCCTTGAATTATTTCAAAGAGCTTTCAACTGTCATCTGTGAAATATGACAATTCAAAGATAGTGGTGAGGGAACAGAAGCTATGTCCCTCTTTGATGCATAACCCTTTGATATTTTGGTAGATTACAGGAAAGGGATGGTGGCAGCTTCCACACTACAGTTCATTATATCTGGCTTAATGGTGGATGGACTAGACATCCCAGAAGTGATGTCATGCATATAAATGTGTAGATCAAGCACAAAATCCCTAGAGTAATGTGACTCCTTCTGGGCCTAAACAGAAATATTTGCATTTTAACAAGCTACAAAAGAAATATGTTTGCTGTCCATATCCTGCATTGAATACTGCTATCATCTCATGGCATTCTCCAGACCAAGCAACTGCTGCTGGTTTTAATTATAAAAGCATCATGGAGCATAACGAAAACTACTTCTTTGGGCTTCCCTACTGGAGAGAAGGAAGGGCCTCACTTTCAAGCTTCTTTATCCTTGTAGCTGCTAGGAGTTCCTTCCTTCTCCCTCCTGGAAGGGCTATTGGCAACAGTTTCAACCTGTTTGAGCTCTCCTGTTTCCAGAAGCTACCTACTGAACTCTTTTCTACTACAGAGGCACAGATTTCAGGGCATACCAAATCAGTCCCTTAGTCCTGACCTCTGAAATTCTTCAGTACAGAATGTCATCATCATCAACAAATCCGTATTGATTTCCCACAAGGCACTGATGATACAAATCAATAGAAGATATTTGTTCCTGACCTGGAAGAACTTGTAATCGGTTTGGAGAGACAGGATGTATATATGTATATATATGTATGTGTATATATATTATGTGTATATATATATATATGTATGTATATTCCATGACTCACAGCCATACCGCATCGTTAGAAGAATGTTGTATTTTAAAAAGATGTTTCCTCTTACTACTTACTACTTTTTTGCACTATGGTCATTTGTATTTTCATTCCTCTCCAATTTTACTGTAAACTCCCTTAGGCTGAGAATTTCATCTTATTTCATCTTTGTATCCCTAGAACTTATACAGTGTCTCACAACTAATATGGGTGTATAATGTTTGTTGAGTTGAAATACTAGTGCATGTTTTAAGTTCAATTGAATTCTGATGTATCCAGATTTAATTTAGAAGGTTCTTGCTGTTCATTTTTAGACATTGATTAATTTTTGTATTTTTTCAGATTAATTTTCTAGCTGCTTCAGGAAACTGATTCATGATTTATCTTACTTTAGTTGATCGAAGCAAATGTTTGTGAAGTCATAGGAATGTAAATCATCTTCAGTTCAGTAAGTCATTTATAACTAGGGGATAAGTTTGCTGTGCTATGGTAACAATGATTATTAAGAGCAAAGAGTTTGTGTTCTCAATATTTTATTTAGTAACACTTATGTAAGACAAATCCCTTTACCTCTTAAAGGGACCTCAGTTTTCTCTTCTATAAAATTGAAAAGGTTGAACTAAATAGGACTATGTGGTCCCTTCGGGCTAACAATCTGTGAATCTGTAATTATTCCAACAAGAAACTTTTTTCAGACTTGTTAATAAACTCTTGTGAAATTGAATTGAAAAAGACATTTTTGGAAGAAGTGATAAGAAAATGTACATCCCTTCCTTTGAAAAGGTGGGAAACTGTGGGTGTGGAATATTTCATATACTGTCACACTTGGTTGATGAGTTGTTTAGTTTTGCTATAAACTCCTTTTTTTTCTATTCTTCTGAATGCGTCTCTGGATGAGGGAGGAGGAAAGATAGATTTGGAAATGAAGGAGATATAAAAATAAAAGATTAAAACTGGAAAAACAGAAAAGGACCCTGCTTATCTAGGGATCTAGAAACATTAATTCTGTACACACATATATGTGTACTTGTTCCCTCTTCATAATGTAAGCTCCTTGAAAAGAGGAATAGTTTCTTTCTATTTAAATCTTCAATGCCTCATAGACTTAGAAGAAATAATAATGATATTAAAGGTAGAGTTAGAAAAGAACCATTTCCATAAAGCTAGAACAAACAAAGATGGCCTGAAATTGGCTGTCGAATGCTTTAAAAGTATATTGTTAATAATAGGAAGCTGTGTATTTATAACTTAAAACAAATTTCATCTTTACATAGTTTATATTATAAAGAGTTTTCTCACTCTTGACAGTAGAAAGTAAGAACTGAAGAACTAAGTTCTAGAACTTGCTAGTTAGCTACACTGCCCTGACTACTATGGAAGAATAGGGGCTTTCTCTTGAGGTACTACCACTTATGGGCTTATATTATCTACTTGATGTCACTAACATTCCTACATTTCATGTTTTAATTTGTGCTGTCCATTGCTGCAATGTAGTGTGGTTGCTTCTAGGCCTTTATTCCCAAGTTCTGTTGCTGTGGTACTCTTCTAATACCTGTGTTGCTCACCACCCTCATTTGGACATGAATAAGTCTCTATGGAAATACAGGACTACCCCTTCCCAGATAGCTGCATTTACTGTTAGGTTGATGTCTGCATCCCACCTCCTCACTCCCACCTCCTATCTCCATCTCCAACTGAATTTGCCCCAGGTGAAAGAATTCCTAGATTTGGCTTTGCTTAGTGTATGATCTTGGACAAATAACTTAAGCAGTCTGGGCCTCAGCTCCTTGAAGACCTTCACTGAGAGAGAACCCATTACCTCCTGTGGCAGCTCATTCCACTTTTGAAAAATGTTCGTTGGAAAGAAGTTTTCATTTATATTGGTCTCAAATCTCTCTTTCTAACTTATTACCTTTGCTCTTATTTTGACCCACTGGCACCAAGCAGAACAAGTCAAATATTTCTTCCACGTGACAGCCTTTCATGCACTATCACATCTCAGCTTGTCCAAGTTCTTTCAGGATTCTAGTTTTGTCGTCCAGTGTGTTAAGTATCTTTTCCAGCTTTGGGCCATCTACCTATTTGATTAGCATGCTATTTATTGCTTCATCCAAGTCTTCCATAAAAAAATGTTCAGCAAAATAAAGCTAAGAGCAGATCTCTGCGTACCAGCCATTAATGATTATTTCATATGGTCACTCCTGAATCCATTTGATTGTGTGGCCGTCCAGTCTACATCCCTCTATCTTGTCTATAAGTTCACCATGAGAGACTTTTCGAATACTGTTTCTGCAACATTTCCCCTAAGCTGTCAGTTTAATAATCCTGTCAAAGATGAAATTCATGCGGCATTACGTGTTCTCGATGTAGCCATAGTCAGTAGTCTGCCTGCTTGCTGAAGTCTATTGCCTTCTCCAAACCATGTTTCGTATAGCTGCCGTAGCAGCCAGGTGGAGGTGGATGGAGTGTGGGACTTGGAGTTCCGAAGACCTCAATTTGAATCTTGCTTTAAGACACTTGCTTTGTGGTCCTGGGCAAGTTCTTTAATCCCCTCTTGTGGCTGAGTTTCCTCAACTGTGAAATAGGGATAATAGTAACATCTGC
This sequence comes from Phalanger gymnotis, assembly GCA_028646595.1. NCBI lineage: Eukaryota > Metazoa > Chordata > Mammalia > Diprotodontia > Phalangeridae > Phalanger > Phalanger gymnotis. Next base: position 91,288,957 of record CM053624.1, read on the forward strand.
CTCACAAGGTCGTTTTTGTGAGGATTAAATGAGTTAATATGTAAAGTGCTTTGCAAACTTTAAAGTGCTGTATAAATGCTGTTTTATTACTAAAGCATAGTTTTGACCGTGTCTACTCTCTGTTACTTCTAGAATTAAATAAAAACTGCTTTGTTTGGCATTTAAAATCCTTTACAGTTTGGCTCCAACCTACTTTTGGTGATTCCTTTTTAGCTGTCAGTACATTTCCTCCTCACCTCTGGCTCTTAAAATCCTACTTTCCTTCAGATTTTAGCTCAGACAGCACCTCCTGTATGAGTCCCTACCTGAACCCTTCTGCAGGCAGAGCATCTCCCCTTCAAAGTTACTATGTATATATTTTGTATGTGCTTACGTGTACATAATAGATAAAATGTAAGGTTTTTGAGGGGAGAGATTGTTTCATTTGTCTTTATATCTGTAGTTTTACCAACTGTACTAAGATTTTGGGGATACCCAGTATAATTTAGCATTAGGGATTATTTGTATATTCATATCCTCATAGAATAACCATGGTGGTTTTTTTATGTTGTTTTAAGTAGTCTTTTTTTGTTACTACAAGTTTGTTTCCTAATATATCATTCCCCTACACAGAAAGCCACCCCTTGTACAGAGATTGGAGAGAAAAAAAAGACAGTTCAATAACACCAGCCAACGCATTGGTTTGTCGTTTGAGGCAATATTCTACCTTCAAAAGTCCCTCAACCTAATTCTTCTCTGGGGCTCAGCTTGGTTGTTATAATTAGATAATGTTAAATTTTATTCAGCTGTTTCTGTTTATATTGTTGCTTATTGTTTTCCTAATTCTGCTTATTTTGCTCTGCATAAGTTCATCTAAGTTTTCCCATGATTCTGATTTTTAATATTGTTTCTTATTGGTTATTACATTCATATAAACCATTTATTTATTTTTGGAGGGGAGGAAGGCAGGGCAATTGGGGTTAAGTGGCTTGCCCAAGGTCATACAACTGCTAAGCATGTCAAGTGTCTGAGGCCGGATTTGAACTCAGGTCCTCCTGACTCCAGAGCTGGTGCTTCTACTCACTGTGCCACCTAGCTGCCCCCTCATGTACCATAATTTATTTAGCCATCCCACACTCTGGGCATTTACTTTCCAATTCTTTGCTACTCCAAAAAAATGTCCTCTGATTATTTTGGTGAAAATAGGACCTTTCTGTCTTTAACTTCGTTGGAGTATATACCCAGTCGTAAGGTCTGGGCATTTTGTTTATTACTCTTTTAGCTTTTGCCTTCTTTTCATTTTCAGTTATCCTGTTCATTCTGAGCAGTGATCTTAATATTTATTTGATTTTCTTGATTTTGCTCCCAACATGTTTGAAAAACAACAAAAAACCTCACTTTTGGAGAAAAGGTAATATGGGGCGTGTGCTGGACTGTAGGAAAGCAGATTCCTAAAAGTCAGAATTGATTCCTCAGACAGAGGCTCTAAAGGGACTATGCCTCAAAAAGAATCTGAGATTCAATAAAACTGCAAATGATCTCAATCAAAAAGAAGAGGGCTGAAGGCAGTAAGAAATCAGAAAATGGGAACTGCTCAAAGATTTTGAGTGACTAGATGAAAGCAGCTTTTAGTAAGATTGATCTCACAGCATGTAAGGAAAAAAAAATTTTATCTCTTTTAAAAGACATTCCTTCTCAGAAAAGAAATCACAGATGTCTATAACTAGAAAAGGAGATGAGGGTAATGGTACATTTGTAGTGAGGGATCACAGATGGAAGGCTACTACATTGGTATCCAGGAAGTACTAAAGGACCAGAGGAAGTGTTTTTAGCAAACGGGGTGGTTTCTTTACTGTAGATTTGTGAAAAAACATTGACAAAAAATCTTAGAGGACAAGATGATTTCTATGAGTTGCGATATTTGAAACATTTCTAAAATGTGTTCTTGGGAAAGGGACATTATCTCTTTTTAAACTGGCATTTTATATCCAAAACCTGACTCTATAACTTGCAGAAACTAAGGGAAATATTTAATGGGTATAATTAATCATTAAAAACTAATTTTAAATAGCTGTAGCTTAAAATGGTAAAGTGCTAAATTTAAGAGACTAGGGGGTTCCTTTTGTATGGGAAAAGAACAAGTGATAGCGATTTCTTTTCCCCGAGAAAAAACAAAGATGAATGAATTATGAGTTTTTCAGAGCTCAGCCTTGTTACATAGAAGAAAACCTAAGACCTTTATTAGAATTAGAAGAAAGTGAAATAGAGACACAAAGCCCTCAGGGGGCCTTTATTTCCAAAATATTATGTAAAAGCTTGGGGAATTATTGTGCTGAAATTCTCCAGAGACATAGAATTTTAAAGCTGGAAAGGCCTTTAGAGATAATCTAGTTCAACCTCCAGGTGATGAAATTTAATTCAACAAATTTTTATTAAATGTCTACTGTATTTTGTAATGGAGGTAGAGAGACAAAAAAGGAAATACTTTGCCTTCCAGGAGTTGTTACTGTGAGAAACAAAAGAAGGAATTCTGTTTCCACAGGGTTAAAATGACCAGTGTTAACAGGATATAAGTCAGCTGTGACTGGTTCTAATGGGAGCTGTGACTTAGCAGAACCAGGCTTATGATCAGATAAAAGGTTAGAAGCTTTGAACGCGTACCTAGCAAGCTGTTTAATATCATCCAACACACACTCTGGGTGGGGCAAGCCAATTTAAATGCACATGCAGCACATGGCCAGGGAAGGGGACCGTATCAAGGAGAACACGAAATAGGCAGTTCAGGAAGTTGCATCTAGCAAATGGGGAATCAAGGGAGAGATTTGAATTGGGAACAGGAAATAAATAGCCTCATATTAACCTTAGCAAGTGCACCCTTTTAGAGAGTTACCCATTCACAAAGAATGTAAAATAAATGTAAAACGAGAGCTTTCCTGGCTTAGCATCGAGTATTGTTCTTTCTAGAGCAAGTATATTTCTCACATTACCTTCTCGTTACAACCCATATACTGATAAGTAGATTTAAAATAATTGCAAGGAGGAGAGAACATGAACCAGGATAAGGATAAGGAAGGGCTTCACATAGGAGGTATTGCTTAAACTAAGCCTTGTAGGAAGCCAGGGATCCTAACATGGAGAGGTGAAAAGACAACATATGCCACGGTTTTCAGGAGAGCTCATATGAGGAAACAGAAACGAGAGATGTGATGTTGAGTTTATAGAATAGTTTGTATTTTGCTGGAATGTAGAGTATGTGAAGGGGAGTAATATGACATAAGCTTGGAGAAGTAGGTGGTGAATCAGAATATGGAAGACTTGAAATGCCATATTAAGAAGCCTACTTTATTCTAGGAGCCACTGACTATTTTTTTGGGCTGGAGAGTTAATCTGGCCAGATTTATGTTTTAGGAATATCACATTTTCACTTGTATAGAAGATAGATTGGCAAGGGGAGAGACTAGAAGCAGAAAGACCAATTAAGAGACAATCATAGTAGTCATGAGTATCTTTCCACATTGAGTGGAGAGAAAGAGATAGATGCTAGTGAGATTGGGAGGTAGAATAAAAGGGATTTGGCGACCAAATTGATATGGGGGCAAGGTCAGAGAAAGTATAAACTTGAGTGACTAGAAGTTTTAGTTGAATGATTATTCAGATAATCAAAATTATCTATATTTTATTTTTTGTGATTTCTCCTATATCTTGTTTGATAAGAATTCTCTTAACCATAGTTCTGAAAGATAACTAACCATTTTCCTGTATCTTTTTTAATGATGTCACCTTTTATATTTTAGTCAAGTATACATTTGGAACATTTTGTAGTATCTGGTATAAGACAGTGGCCTAAATTTATTTTTTGCCAAGCTGCTTTTCTGTTCTCTTGGCAGTTCTTGTCAAATGGAGAGCCCTTCCCCAAGAATTTTGTTCTTGGATCTGTTCAACGTGGAGCTCTTGAGTTTGATGATAGTTTCTGATTCTTGCTAATCTTAGCTGTTCCATTGATTTTTTTTTGACTCACCATTTCCTTTATTTGTACAAAATAGTGAATAATTATACCCTGACTGGGAAAAAGCCATAGTTTAGTGTTTAAACAAATCCTTCTGTTCTGAAGCATTTGTTTTGAAGGCTTGAGACGAGCAGCTTTAGCCCCAGCATCTTTGGGTTTGGACTCGGCAGACTTGGGGTCAGTAAGCTTAGCAGCCTTGCAATCACTGGTCTTTGTGGCCTTAGAAGCAGACTTGGCTGCCTTGGGACTGGACTTGGCAGCCCTGGAATCAGACTTGAGTGACCTTGGCATCAGACTTGATAGCCTTAGCATCACGTTTGGTGGCTTTGGGGCCAGATTTGGTAGCCTTGGGATCAGACTTGGTGGCCTTGGGGTCAGTGGACTTGCTAGCCAGGGAGTCAGTGGGCTTGGTAGCCTTGGAGTCAGTGCTTCTGGCAATCTTAGAATCAGGCTTTGTGGTCCTCGGGCCTGGACGTTTGATGCCCACCCTAGGGCCTGGGCGCTTGGTGGCCACGTTGTGGCCAGCAGGCCGGACATTGGCCTTGGGGATCTTGGGCCTAAGGAGCTTGGCCTTAGAGGCCTTAGTGGTCAGGGCCTTGGTGGCCTCTGCTCAGGCTTTGATGGCTTTGGCTTTGTAGGCCTACATCTTCTTCAGCCCCTTCTTGTTGTTTCTTGGCAAAGCGCATGTTACTCAGAAACTTGGGATCAGCCCCTTTCAGAGACTCATATCTCTGTGACCTAGGTTTCTTGATGCCATTTCTGTGCCATTTTCATGATTGGTTGTGGGTGGTATGGTTCTCAGACTTAGCCTTTTTTTACACTGCAGCCTGTGCTAACAGGTACTCCACTGATGGGAAGGGCTGCTGTTCCATTGATTAATGTTTCTTTTTTTAACCAATTCCAAAGAGTGTTGATGATTACTACTTTATAATATAAGATATAAATGTACTATTTCCTCATCCCCCTCATGATTATTTCCCTTGAGTTTCTAGACCATTTTTTTCCAAATCCATTTTTGTTATATTGTCCAGTATCAGCCAATGACAAGTATTTATTAAGCATCTGCTTTGTGTCAGACACCATGCTACGTATTAGTGATGTTAAATACAAATAATGAAACAATTTCTACTTGCAGGGAGCTTACATTCAAATGGAGCAGATAATAAATATGTGTAAGATATATACAGCATAAAGTTAATAAGTACACATATATACAAAGTAGTTAAGTTCTAGGTAGTTTGGGAGGGAGGGCTCTAGCAGGAGATGAGGAAAAGCTTCCTGTACAAGATAGTGTCTAATCTGCACCTTAAAGAAGAGAGGACACCTCTTAAGAGGCAGAGGCCTGGAGGGAAATACATTCTAGGCACAGATAATTGCCTGTGCCAAGGAACAGATAAAAGTCCAGAGACAGCCATCTATGAGAGAAAGGAACTTTAGCTAGGTTGGAGAAGTGGTGGTAGGGAGGGGGCAGTAATGTTCAGTGAGACTAGAAAGATAGATTGGGACTGAGTTTCATAGGGCTTTAAAAAGCTAAACAAAGGATTTGGTAGAATAGAAACTTATTAGATTTGATTGAGAAAGGGGAGTGATAATGGTCAAATCTACACTTAAAGAGAATTATTTTAGCTACTGTATGTAGGGTGGATTAAACTGGTGAGAGACTTGAAGCAGGGTGGCCCATTAGTAGGCTGCTATAATAGTTTAGCACTCTATAAATTTCGGCACTATCATTTTTATTGTATTGGCACAACCTAGCCATGAGTTGTGATTATTCCCGAAATTATTTGTCTTCCTTAATTTCTTTAAAGGGTCTTGTCATTATAGTTATGTAAGTCTTGAGAGATAGATTAACTTAGTGTGGGAAATGCTAGGAGGAATTTTGTTTCCATGGGATTAAAAGTACATCTCCTATAGGGCATTAGCAGAATGTAAGTCAGGTGACTAGTTCTAATCAGAGCCATGATCTAGCAGAACCAAGTTTCTGATCAGGTGAAGGTTAGAAGCTTGTACCGTGCTTAACGGGCTGTTTGATGGGGGGGCATGATTGGGCAGTTCAGGGGATTGTGTCTGGCCGATGGAGAGCCAGGCGGGAGATTCTAATTCGGAATAGCATAAAAGACTGGCCTTTGAACAAATTGTACTCTCCTGTACACTCCATACGGGCTGTACCCATTTATTTAGAGGGAATAAATGTAAAATAGAATGAAAATCTTCCTGTCTTTCCTACAAGTATTGTTTATTTCTTAGACTAAGTATGTTTCTTACACTTAGATATTTTATTTATTTTATAATTATTTTGAATATAATTTCTTATTCTATTGTTTTCTCCTACCATGTGTATTGCTCTAGCGAAATGTGGATAATTTTGTGGCTTTATTCTGATTTTGTATTGTTTAGTTTCTTTTCTGATTCTCTGGCAATTTCTAAGTAAACCATTAGCATGGTATAATAGTTAGAATAGCTGCACCTGGAATCCCAGGTTCTAATCCTGCCCAAGACATTTACTAGATATGTGACCCTAGACTAGTTACTAAATCCACCCCAATCTCGGTTTCCTTATCCATGAAATGAGGCGTTTGGATTTGGTAATTTCTAGAGTCCCTTACAACTTTGAATCTATTATACTATATTGTCTTTAAATAAGGATGATATTGTCTCTCTTTGCCAATGTCTATGCCTTTAATTTATTTCTCTTGTTATCTTAGTATGGCTAGCAATTAGAGCCATGTCTGATAACATAGTATGGGAGAAGAGGACATCTATGCTATTTCTTTTTGTTTAGTGAGAAAACTGCTAGCAAATAATGCTATATTTTGGTTTAAATATTTACTTTTTACATTTAAAATGGCTGTTCTATGCCTAGTCCTTACAAGATTTTTAGCATAAATAATGGTTGTATTTTGTCAAAGGGCTTTTCTTTTTCTGAATCTAATAGATCTTTTGGTTTTCATTTTTAACATGATTACCTATGTTAATTTTTTCCTAATTTTGAGCCATTGTTGACTTATCACAAGGTCATACATATGAGATGGAAACTGTGACTAGAACTTAGTTTTATCTGCTATATATACTATAAAGATGAGAAGAGTTGAAGATTTTCTTTTTAAAGCTTTGTAGGGAGAAGCAGCAAAGTGTTTGGAAACATAATACGAATAATAAATAAGAACAATGAGGTATTTATGTTTAAATGTTGCTCCAAATTACATATACTTAAGTTAATGGATCTGTGTTATCATCAATGTGTGTAGTCCCTCACAGTTGTGTAGACCATAATCAATCTGTGGCTTTTCATCCTGTGCATCTTGTGTCCCGTTTATTTTGTAAATCCTTGGTAGAGGATCCACCTACTGTGTTAGAAACTTTTCTTAATATTTCTTTATATGGATACTAATGGAATATAAAAGCTATTCATTAGGTAACCTTTACTCTTGCTAGTTACTTAACTGGCCTACTTCCCTTTCTTTTTTTTTCCTTTTTTTTTGGAGCAGCTAGGTGGCAGGGTAGATAAATCACTGGACGTGAGTCAGGAAGATTCATCTTCCTGAGTTCAAATCTGGCTCAGACACTTTGCCTCAGTTTCCTCATCTATAAAATGATCTGGTGGTGGAAATGGTAAATCATTCTAGTATCTTTGCCAATAAAACGCCAAACGAGGTCATGGAGAGTTGAATATAACTGGAAACAATTGAACACCGCCCCCCCTGCCAAATTTCCAGCGGTCAACAAATGGAATTGAAGAGCTAAATTACATCAGTCTTGACAATTCTTAGTCTTAAAAAAAATGAAGCTAAATGGAAGGATGGCTCAAAGGCTCTTGTTGGAAGGAAAAAAGAAACTGGCATAGTTGGGGTTTTGGTTATTTGTTATGGTTCTCATAAGTAATTTCAAAAAGACCACATGAAAATAATTGCAGCTTATATATCAACCACTGTTTTAGGTAAAGGTAAAGAAATTGTGCAAAGTACTTGGTAAGACCTCCTAAATTAAACCTGTGTGTATTTTGCTATCTTATGACTTTGCTATTAAGGCAGGAATGGGTAGGATGCACAGGAAAACATCAATTAAGGAAAAGGAAGAGGGGCCAAAGATTTGTACACGTGAAAGGCTTCCTCCTTTATCATTCAGTTACTATATTTTAAGTGTCTCCTATATGCCAAGCTCTGTGCTATGCTATGTATCATGAATAATTTTTTCAAGAAAAGAACTGGTAGCCACCAGGCCTTAGGAGTACTGAATAATATGACAAGGAATGAAATTGTCGTATTTCAACAGAGAAGAAGTAACTCATAGATCTCTGACTTAATGAAGATAAAAATTAATATAAAGCCTATAAAAGAATAAAAGTGAGAAAAAGATTCATGATGTGCATTCAAAGCAACTCAATCCTGACTTATTCAAATAAATTATTAATAGTAAAGAAAAATAGTTAATAGGTTGGGAAATGACACATGCATAAATAATGATAATTTCATAATGAAATTCATAATTTAAATATATATCAGTTGCCAAAACGTGGCAACCAAAAATCACTTAAAAAGCACCTCAGCTAATAAGTACTTGTGCATACTTGTCAGCCAGAGAGAGATACCAGCTAACGGCAACACAATTTAAATTATAAACTCATTTATAAAATCTTGTAGATAAGGATGATGTATGATTAAGAAGTTTGTTTTACCTCATAAAACAGAAGCAGTGGGAGGGTAAAAAAAAAAAAAAACTCCTTAAAGAAAGCTAGAGAGAGACCCAGCTAAGCAAAATTTTCCTCTGTTGATATATAACCATCCTGAGGACTTTGAAGAATGAAAATGGAAGGAGAACAATAACCAAGAAAAATGGAATAGATTTGCAAAGTTTTTTTGTCATGTGACCCCACAGTGATCTCTTTATTTTTTAATTGCCCTTTTGTTATGAACTTTACAAATATCAGCAAACATTGACATCTTAACATAGAACAAATGGGAAAAGAGGATTGCTTATGAAATAGTTCTGTGCATATTAAATTTAACATGATACTGTTAGCTCAGCCTTTCTTCTCGTTGCCCTCTTCTGAACTTCTTTATGCTTTCTTCTGTGATTTTAAGAAATGTTTTGTTAACTTTTTTTTTTTAATTCATTATTACCCACTGTAAGAAACAAGTGCCTTACCAAGAACTCCACATGGCCATTAGTGGATTCAAGAAAAGATTTTTTACTTAATATTCTTTCAGACCCATAAGTAGGCACACATTTGTGTTGCAAAAACATAATCTTGTATCTTCCTGTCCAGAAAGCAGATTCTTCCCCTGGTTCCCCATTGGGCACTACAGAGTTTACGGCCTGTCTGGAACGCTTACACACACCCGTCCATCCCCACCCCATCTACCCACGAAGTTTACATTTCCCATTCCCCACATTTTTAGCCTTACTTTTCAGGACAATCTCAACTCTGGCTATCTGTGTTTCCCCTACTATCAACATAAGAAGTCTCATTACTCAGTACCTTTTCTTGGGTTAATGAGCCTTATCCTTAATGGAGCTTCACCTCGCCTTGCAGGAAAAAGGCATTCTTAGAGAACAGAAAATGGAATGTCTGCTCTCAACTTCCCTAACTACTCTCTACTCTCTCTTTCCTGCATTAGCCATCCCAGGTTTCACAAATCATGCATCATATGATTTCTGTAGAAACAAAAAATTCAGTTATTCCTTATACCACTCACACCCTTACCCCATAAAAGCTCTCTCATAACAATTAAGTGTAGTCAGAACAAATCCATACATTATTAGTGTCTGAAAATGTGTGTCGCAGAAAAAAAGAAGGAAAAAGAAACAAAATGTGTATCTCATTCTGTATCTCTAGGCCATCATCTCTTTGAAGAAGCCAGAGAAACATATTGTCATTGGCCTTCTGTAGTTATAGTGACTTACCATGTTTTTAAAACAAAGTTTTGGTTTTATATCACCTAAATTTCTTCCAGTATCCTTCTCCTTCCCACCTCCTACAGAAACACCCCATGTTACAAAGAGTACTTTTAGAGTAAAAGAAGAGTCTGGAGAAAAAGAAATCAGCAGAACTGATCAATACATTAAAAAAGGTTGAAAGCATATACAAAGTTTCACCCCTGTGGACCTCCCATTTCTGCAAAGGGGCCATGGTGGTTATCTTCTAATGTTGCACCTAGTTTTGTGATGTTCTTTCCATTTACATTGTTGTAGTCATCGTGTATATATTTTTTTTTTTTTGGCTCTTCATTCTGCATAATTTTTTGTAAGTCTTAGAGTACTTCTGTATCCATCATATTTATCACTTTTATTCCATTACATTCACAAATAACAGTTTCTTTGGCCATTCCTTCATCAGTGGACATTACTTTGTTCCTAGTTCTTTTCAGTCACAGAAAGTGCTGCTATGTATACAGTATATGTGGAAAGAAGACTTTCTTCTTTTCAGTGACCTTTTTGGGGTATATATCTAGCTGTGGAATGTCTAGGTCAAATGATTTGAGTATTTTAGTCATTTTATTTGCCTGTTTCCAAAGACTGGTTAATATGTTGATCAACATTCTAAAGTCTTTTCCAAAATTGTTTTCCTTTACATTACTTTTGTCATTTATAAATTGTTTTCCTGGTTCTGCTCATTTCCCTCAGTATCCATTCATACAAGTCTTCCTAAGTTTCTCTGAATCTGTCCCCTTTCCTCATTTCTTACAGAACAATTAATACTCCATTCCATAATATTCCAACATATATATCATTTGTTTATCCATTCTTTTTTTTTCTTATTCTTTTTTTTATTTATTTTTTATTTTTATTTTTTAAATTTATTTTTGACATGTTTGGTTTTCAGCATTGATTTTCACAGGCATTTGAATTACCAATTTTCTCCCCATTTCCTCCCCCGCCCCACTCCAAGATGG
>CM053624.1:91300334-91315666 GCA_028646595.1 Phalanger gymnotis
TGCTCATTGTGGGTTAAGAGGTCTGGTACATGCCACAGCTCAGTATTTCAGGATGCCAGGGCACTTTCCGCTCGTCTCCCGGTCTGGTAGGTCCACGTCTGGTCTGTTCGCGCCGTGCGCCCTGGGCTCAGCTCCGCTCCCCTCGGCTGGGGGCTGGGAGGTCCGTGTGGGACAGACCTTACCCAGAGACCATCCAGGCTGTCCTGGGCTGGGGCCCCCGCTTCCCTCTGGCACTTTGTGGGTTCTGCAACTCTAGAATTGGTTCAGAGCCATTGTTTTATAGGTTTTTGGAGGGACTTGGTAGGGAGCTCACGCCAGTCACTGCTTCCCAGCCGCCATCTTGGCTCTGCCCCCCCTGTTTATCCATTCTTGAATTGATAAATATACCAAAGATTTTCATACTAATTTTTTTTGGGTGCCAGGGATAGGCTCTGCTTTGCTTATAGAGCAAGTAGAAATGGCTTTAAAGTAGGAGTTCTTAACCTTTTTTTTTTTTTTTTTTGCATCGTGGCAGACCCGTTTGGCAGTCTGATGTAGCCTGTGAATCTCTGAGGATCAAAAAACAAACCAATTCTTTAAAATGAAGTTATAATTTTTTTTTAATTTCCTGGTCCTCAGGTCAAGAACCCCTGTTCTTGTTCTAAGAAGAAAAAAGATAGGAAAAGAAGGTCAATTAGACCAAATGTCCCTGGAGAAGATGAAACCCTAGGTGACACAATTATGATCTTATTATGTGATTGAGTCACAAGATATTTGAAGGGGGAAAATGCCCAAAGTGTGGACAAAATCTCAGACCTTATCAATACCAAAAAAGGGTAACTGAGAAAAAGCAATAATTAGTAACCGATGGTCCCACTTCCCATCTGTATGAAATGTTTGTGAGAATTCCCTACATATATGCATTAAGAGTATTAGTAGGAAGTAGGCAGGTTTTCAATGGTAGACTACATTTTTTGCCATCACACCATTGACTGTAGCTATAGAAAATATGATATAATAATAATAATAGCATTTATTTAGCACAAAAGGTTTGCAAAGTACTTTACAAATATTATCTCATTTTTGTCCTCATAGCAGTCTTTGGAGAAAGGTGTTATTTTTATCCTTATCTCAGTGATGAAAAAACCTTGTCAGAGGTTCCGTGATTTGAGGCCACATAGTCAGCTAACTCTGAATCTGAATTTGAACTTGGGTTTTATTGATTCTAAATTCAACAACCTATCCTGCCTTTAAAAGCATTTGATTTGTAGCTCAATGTATTGTAAAGGGCCATTTTAAAGGTGTTTTTTCTCCCAGCAAAGTATCTCTCATCCACATATCAGGGTTATTCAAGATTCTCTGAAAGATATAACAACAAAGGTAATATTTTTAAGAACACACTGACCAGAAATGTCAAATGAAATATGCTCACCAGAGGTGCTTAACACTTTCTTGGGAGAGACCCACTGCAGAGTCCAAAAGGGATTTTGTGTGTGTGTGTGTGTGTGTGTGTGTGCATGTGCGTGTGTGTGGGAAAACCATATGAATGGACAAATTGGGACCAGAATTAAACAGGAAGAGAAAAGTAGAATGGATTGCCTTGGAAAATTGCAAAGCTTCTTTAATTCTGACAGAAACAAAGTCTCATTTTTTTAATACTAGTATTCTACCAGTGTTTTATGGCCTCCAGTCATGACAGTTGTGGTCTCCAAAAAATTAAAATGAATATCCCATAAAGGGAATTAGATGTATGGTGAGAGTGAGTTATAACATATGACATACAAGGAACTTGAAGAACAGCTGCTATAAAAGAGGTCATCAGGGAAATGTATGGGTGGGAAAATAGAGGAACTAGTCATGTACAGAATTAAAGGATAGCAGGTAAACAGCCTGAGTACTCTACTGATACCCTCACGATATCAGGAGAAAATGAGGAAGATGTCTAGCACTTTAGGGTATTCTGCTGTGGTAAACATAGGTGAAGACTTAAATAAGAGTCACACAGGATGGAAAGGTATAGATGAGTTATGACCTGCATTTCTACAGGGAACAGCCAAATTAATGAGGTCACAGACTTATTTGAGCAAAAGTAAAATTGGTTACATTTTAATAGCTAGGAGACAGTTGATCTCTCGTGTAGGACTCATTCCAAATCAACTTTCCATTGATACTCATTCTGTCAGCTTATTAGGATAAATGTCAAAATCAGTATCAAATTAGAAAAAAGATTAAAAATGAGAGAAAAACATTCACTTGAGGTAACTCCACTCATATCTTTTGAAACTAGTTTTTGGTACCAAAGTAGGGGGAAAAAATTAGAAAATACAACATTAACAACTTAACACTATTTCACAAGACTATTAACAGGCAATATCCAGGGCCCAGTTGAAATTGACATGAATTTGAGTTTTTAATGAACTAGTTCAACACAGTGACTCATTTGTCAAGTAACATTCAGAAATCCTGCAGAATTAGATAATAGTGAGAATCTGTCAGTCAAGTTTAAGGAATGAAGTAGTTGAAGACTGCAGAACAGTATTTGAGTCTGTTTTGGTAGAAACAAAAATTTGTAGAAACAAACAAGTTGTAGGAGTTTTAAATAGAATGTGGTAAAGAAATGGAAGTAGCAAGTGTAGCCCACAGGCAATATTGAAATGGATAATTGTTGAACTAGGTTGGATATGAAGTCCAAATATAAGTCTCTTTGGACACGTAACATTGCTATTATTACCTGTACTATGTATCAAGGAGCTCTACTTCATTGAAATTTTGGCAGCAGTAAAATTACTTAGTTTTTATGTTTAAACCACCCCTAAATTCTGCGTTAGGATGAAATATAGCATTGTTGTCATATACTTTTATTGAGTTTTTCTGTTTCTAAAATGATTTAAATTATAAAACATAATGTACTTTGTGTACTACCAAAGAAAAATTAATACCATAGAAGAATAAGCATAAGAAAATAAACAGGCCAGGGGCAAGAAATGAAGCATAGCAATAGAGACTAAAAGGGCTATGAGTTTCTCAGTCCAGAGAATAAACAATCCCACTGACTCTTTTCTCTGCAAAAGAAATGTAGTCTTCCCTGAGGTCTTTGATTATTTAAATAAATATACCCTAGAGATATGGTTGTAGAAATTTTGTAACTGGTTATATAGTAAAGCAGTGGTTCTTGAAGTGTGGTTCTGGTCCTTGGACTCAAGGAGGTCTTCAAGATCCTTTCAGGGGGTTTGCAAGGTCAAAACAATTGTCATAATAATACTATGATATTATTTACTTATTAAAATATTCCTCCCTTTTCCAGCTACTTAAAAGTTAGAGTAGCATATCACAGCAGTGATGCAGAAACAGTGGCACATTTTTAGTCTTTTCCTAACTCTTAGCATCTTATAAATTTGGACTTAATTCAAAATTTGTAGTAATTAGACAAAGACTAGAGTGATATTTGCCGGGTATCATATCTGAAAAGAAAATAGGCTTGATTAAGCAAATATTTACTGACCTAAATGAACAAACTTCATTTGAAGACTTTAAAATATGCCTTTATAAGTAAAATATGGCATCAATATAAACACCACTTAAACTGTTGCTTTGATATAATCAGTTAAAGTTTATTATCTACTGAAGACAGACCTCTAACAAAGCAATATTTTGTAAGTAGTTACAATTATAGCAGAAACTTAAAAGTAACATCATTTTAAAATTGTGATCAGACTTTTCACATAATAATCTCCGATTTGCTACAAATTACTGAGTTTTTCCTATGCTTACGTTAGCCATCTGTTAAAAATTAATGATTTTCATAAATGATTATGATGTATATTTTATGCTATTTGGAAAGGTGAGAAGGGAAAGTCAAAGGTATTGGATTCAGGAGAAAGAAATGAGGGATGGTAAGAAAAGATAACAAGTGGGTGCAAAAGAGGGGAACTTGAGAGAAAGATAAGGACAAACTTGGAGCCCTAAAGAGGAAGGGGAAGGACACTCCAAACATTCTCTCCTTTTTCCTGTAAATACTTGCTACACATTGCTACAAGGGGCAGGAACTCTGACATGGTTTGCAGTGCTGCCACTTTGCCATCCAAAAGTTCTCCTAATTATCATCTTTAAATTTTTAGTCCTCAGCAGAAACTGGGAGGAGATTGTGATCCAGGAAACTTAAAATGTATAGTAAGTGGCATGTGGGATAATCCCAAAGTGATAAAGTCTTCAGGTTGTTGCCAACAGGTTTAAGTGACTTGCCCAGGGTTACATGGATAGTAAGTGTCTGAGGCCAGATTTGAACTCAAAAAGGTAAGTCTTACTGACTCTGGGCCTGGCTCTCTATCTACTGTGCCACCTAGCTGCCCAAAGTAAAGTCCACTTTACTATAACTTCTGTGGATCACTGCACAATGATCTAAAATATTTAGGTAATATACAGATAAGTGGTTTGTTTTAAAAATTCCATTTCCACATTAACAGTATTTTCTGTGGCGTTAAATCTGGGTCTTTGCCTTTACCTACATTTTCCATTGGGTGAATGGAGGGGGAAGTTAAAAAAAAGGGACCCAGCAAATTTAAGTTAATTACTTATCATTTGGGGTGGTGGTGGTATAAGAGAGCATTTTATTGGCTCTTCTCAGATGTTAGACTGCAATAAAATGGCAAATAAGTCTTTCTTCTTGTCAAGACAGTTGCAGAGACCCTAGTTTTGAGGCAGCTAGGTAGCGCAAAGGATTAAACACTGGACCTAGAGTCTGTAAGACCTGAGTTCAAATCCAATGTCAGATGTATACTAGCTGTGTGGGCAAGTCACTTAGCCTCTCCTTTAGTTTCCTCGTTCATAAAATGGGGATAATAATAGCACTTCCCAGGGGTGTTGTGAGGATAAAATGAGGTAATATTTGTAAAAGGCTTTACATACCTTCAAGTGCTGTATAAATACTAGCTGTGCTGGCTATTATTAGTAATAATGTTAGAGTAAAATGAATTAGATCATACATTTAAAACTGTAATAGATCCAAATAAAAGCTTATTGGTAGTAGTGGGGATAATGCCAAATTTTCATTGTCATAGGACAGTTATATTGACTATAGACTTAGGGTAGTAAGTGAATTAATTGTAGTCTTTAAAGAATTTTACTGCATCTCTAAAAGAGAAAACAAATGATTGCAAACAAATCTTGGAAGCATATATTGGTGCTTAAACTGTTATAAAAGAGATTATGTTTTAAGTCCAGAAAACAATCCTGATTAACATAATAAATCTGATTTTGAAGAAAGTCATAAAACAAAATTATATTCTTCCCTCTAGCATTAGACTGAATTGAATAAATTGTGCTTTGAGTAGTTTGTAAATTATTCCAAGGCAAGTTGTCTTAACAAAGGTGATTTTTACATATTAGACGCGCAGTCCATCATAGTTGAAGAAAGAAATATCCACTTAACTTTGAACTCATTCTTCTTTGGTGAATTTTTGGACTTGAGTCACAATTCAGAGGATTCCAAACATTTTAAATAAAAATCAGTTTTGATTATTCTAACTTAATATTTAGGTAAAATGCTATTCTAAAATGTGATATGAGATAAGCTTATTACAAATTATTGGGATTACCTTAATTAGAATATACTTTTTTCCAATAAAGTATTCTAAACTCTTTAATAAGTTTAGCATCTTTGAGCTACTGCTCTAAACTGGAAGGCTATTCTATGCTATACTGTTTTTCTACTACATTTAAGAAGGTGAAATAAAGTATATTTCAGAATAAAAGCCAACTTGTGAATTTTGTGAAAATTCAACTTTTGACCTGTACTAGTTGTATAGAGATAAGCTAGGTGGCACCATGGATAGAGTGCCAGGCCTGCAGTCTCATCTTTGTGAATTCAGATCTGGCCCTAGACCCTCGCTAATTGTGTGACCTTGCACAGGCACTTCACCCTCTTGGCCTCAGTTTCCTCATCTGGAGAAGGAAATAGCAAACCATTCTAGGATCTTTGCCAAGAAAACCCTAAATGGGATCATGACTGAACAACAACATACTTTGTCTCAATGATACCCTCAAAAACTTATCCAGCCTGCTCTTAGTGGGAAATAATTTCAAGCCCTAATCTTGCTTCCTCATACAGTGCACAATAGCAGGTCAGGAGTGTCAGTTACCTATCTTTGCTCTTGTTCCTGACCATGCCACTGCCTCCACTGCACCTTGGTTAGAACTTGGTGAGACAGTAGCAACCACAACTCAGGACTCATTATGCTATCCTCCTCCAGATAGACAACAGATGTCTTCAGATTGCAGGTTGAAGCATATGCTATTTTCTTTCGTTATGTTTTTTGGTCTTGAGTAGTGTGGAAATTTTGTTTTGCATGACTTCACATATTTGTAATATGTGTTGTTTTTCTTGCCTTCTCAACAGGTAAGGGAGGGGGAAGGAGGAAGGGAGAAAATTTGGAACTGAAAATAAAATTGAATTTTAAAAAACAATAAAGCATCTGAGGTAGTGATTAGAGATTTTTAAAAATACCATCATTCAATCATTTGAAAAATACACAAAAGAAAGCAAAAGTAAGTTCAGAAGGGGACACATAGGGCAATGTTGTATTGCTACTTGTTAAACATGATATACACTTTTGTAAAACATGGTACGTAATAACAGTTCACAGTTTCACATGCATTTCTCTTTTGTTCTTCATATATTAAAATGTTTGCATTTGTTAAGTGATAATAAAAGAAAAAAAATAACTTGATGAGAAAGACTTCCTAGTGTATTTGTTGATTGGATAGAATCAGAAGTACACATTCCTTGGTAAATCTTTGAGAGCAATAATGAAAGTTCATTATTAATGTATTAATGAAAGATCCAAAAAAACATTGTTTAGTAGACCCACATAGATTTGGCTAAAAAATATGTAGAAGAAATAAGCATATCTTAAATTATTAGCCCCTTTTCATATTCTGTATTAAAATTTCAAAATAGTACATACATCCTTATTAAGTACATGTTAATTAAGTTTCAGTTATAGGAGGCAAAAAGTTGTTTTACCAGTTTAGATGCCTGAGGGAAAAAGTATTACATGTAGAAGACATTTTTTTGAAAGTTCATAATTATTATATACCTGTTTCCCTTGTACTATTAGTCATTTCACTCTGTACCTTTCCTCTAAAGTTTGTTTCCAGAATTTAGCATACTTCATTCTATCATTTAACTTGACAATAATTCTTGGAGTGTTTTGAATTTATCCAACATTTTTTTTTCACTAGAAATGCCAGTTCTGTAATACTTTAAATAGTGCTGACAAAGTGAGTAGAACAGTGACTAATTAAGTATGAATACTGACAGAGTTGAACTCAAGAAACAATTAAAACTTATCATAGAGGCAAGGGTTTGGCAAACTGTGGAGCTCTAGTCTGCAGCCTGTTTTTGTACTGTAAGCTGAGAATGGTCTTTACATTTTAAAAATACAATAAAACCTTATTTTAAAATGTAAAAAAGCATTCTTAGCTCAGAGTACAAAAACAGGCAGCCAGCTAGCTAGCCTGATAGGTGGAAAGATTACCTAGGTTTAAATCCTGCCTGTGTTATCTTGGGCAAGAACCTGTTTCCTTATCTGTAAAATGATGAGGTTGATTATGTTCTCTGAAGGCTTTCCCTGCCCTAGATCTTTGAGCCAGTGACTATAGATCTTGACATATGGCATGGCTTTTTTTTTCAATATTCCGATGAACCCTTGACCTCATTGATGTAGGTAGCCATAAAGCCATCCTTTGTGATTGTTTCTCACGGTTTACTGGGGTTTTGCATGTCTTTCTACAGAGCTTCTACCTGTGCATTTAAGACTTAACTCTGGTTCTTTTAATATCAATGGGTTTAAAAAAGTTAATATCAGTTAGTATTATTATCTCACTTAGTTGGTTCATTTGTAATCCATAAATCATTTCAAGGCTGGCCTGCCTTCTCTCCTGGACGTAAATGTCCTAGATCAGATGTCTTAAGCTTTTTTTGTATCATGGGTCCTTTGGCAGCAGAATAATGTTATTAAATTTATCAAATAAAAATAACAGGATTACAAAGGATATAAATTCTATGGAAACATTTAAAAAAAAAGACCAAAACCTCACAACCAAGTTCTCAGTTCCCAGGTGAAGAAATCCCTTCCTAGATGATGAATCTTATGCCACTTTTTATATACCATTGATAACATACTATAGCCTCCTTACATTTACTGTGCATCATGGTGTTGGTATTTGGGTCATTTGTAATTTTTATTAGTCTGAGATTGTGATTTTTCCATCATTCACAGACATAAATAATCAGAATCTTTTTCTTTGGAAGAAGAGTTCATTCTAACTTGTCTCGAATTCATTAATGTAAGGAATTCCCAATACAGAAATTCTCTCCACTAATGCTGAATCAGCAATTCAGTCTTAGAATTTCCTGAGACATTGAGAGACTGAAGGATTTGCCCTGGGCCCCTTTGCCAGCATTTGTCGGAAGTGAGACTTGAACTCAGGTTTTTCCAACTCCAAATCTGGTTCTGTTTAGAAAATGAAGTTTTGTGATAGACTCAGGATCATTGAAAGTACTGCATAATTTTGCAGATGTAATACAGTCTGCTCTCTTCCTCCTAGTCATTTATGGGCCCAGTTTGCTCTCTATCTGCAATGTCTATTCAAGATATAGGTACTGACTGACCACTTGAACGACATGTTGTGTGAATTTATTTTATGAATGTACTTCATTCACGTGGTTTTTCTTATGTAGACCAATCTTTTTTTGAGCGGCTGTGAAGCTCGTTGAGGAAGCTTGAGAGTGTTACGAGGCTCGGTTCAGTCCAGTGTCATCTGGGAGTTGGAGCATCTGTGAAATCTCACCAAAGAAAATCCCTCTTCCTTTGGGACTTATTGAAATCAGGGTTATGTAACCTGGTGTATCACAATGCTTATTTTTAGGGTCTATCTTTATACTAACATGGAACCAGCTGATATTCATACATAGGAAACACAGAGACTGAAGCAAGAAGATTTAAGCATATTGAACACAATACCCTGTTTGTAGTTTGAATATATGAGACTCTAAGTGTGTATGAATTTCTAAGAAATATGTTAACTGCCCTAAGGACCTACATTGGGAACATAGATCTTCCCTCCTTATTCCCTGGACAGTTTTTTTTCTGTTCTTCTTAAGGACCAAAACCCCACCATCCTATAATTAGAATATACTTCTCCCAAGACAGATGACCAACCGACTTCTCATCTTCTCTCTGGACAGATATGGGGTCTGTTACCCCATCTGAACAGATCTATGGCCTCCTGTCCTTTCTCGTCCCTTTCTCTCAATCAGTTCTCCTTAGGGATCTTCTTCATGACCTTTACTCAACTTTCTTGATTAGCTTGGCTCTTTGATTAATGACCACCATATGTTCCATTTTAGATTGCAAAAACTATAACTTCCCCTCTAGCTTGACCAGAACTTCAAGAAAAGCTTACTTGGTAACATTGTTCTACTGTACTTACATTATCACCTGCATTAAACTTGCCCATTCTTGATAGCTTTATCTCTCCCTTGTATGTAAGATTCTCAAGATTCGTACAGAGAGATTAAACAGACCATGATAAATATCACTAGCCCAAAAGATTGTAAGTAGTAAAGCTGATGACATATCTTCTTTGCTATAGATACAGTATATGCTTCAAATGAGGAAAAGATACAAAAGTATAAGAAGTCTCCTTGTTTTGAGTCAATTTTTATAGGTTTGATTTTTAATTCCAAACCTGTCTAGAGCCCCTCCTTCCATGTTGAATCTGAGGGCACTGATGGAGTCTGTCAGTTAATCCACAAACACTTATTAAGCATTTACTATGTGCCAGGCACTGTGCTAAACTCTGGGAATACAAGTATAAGCAAAAGTAAAGAGTCCCTGCCCCCAAAGAGCTTGCATTCTAACGCGAAGAAAACAAAAAACATAAGAGGAAACTCGAAAGGTAGGGAGTGTATGGAGAAAAGGTGCCTTGCACAGGGCATAATAGAGAAGTCCAGATTGCAGCCTGGTGAGAAATGAAAGATGTCTGACCTAGGTACCTTTCTTATATGGAGATTTTGAGATGAGTCATCCAGTCAGAATCAGGGGCAGCAAGGGTGGAGGGTATTTCCAAGGTGTGAATTCTGAGGATGAAGTAATCTTCCAAGTTGAAGAGGTTTCTGGGGCATGATGGAGAAATCTGTACTGTAACGTGGAGAGAAATGCAGAGAAATGAAATTCTCAAATTACATTCTGCTGCCATTCTGACTCACCAGCATTATATTTGGCTATTTCTTTTTTTACTTTTCTCTCACCAATAGTTTATCCCTAATGTATACCTTAGAATGACTCTACCTTCCTGACTACCCAGCTTGGACTTAGAAATTGGTGGTTCTAGTGCCTGCCCTGAACCTGATGTATATTCTATATCTTCGAAACTAGCTAATAGATTCCTTGAGTTCAGAAACCATCTCTCATGTTTCTAGGTAGCCCCTACAGCACCTATCCCCAGTGTCTTGTAAGTAGTAGGTTTTCAATCAATATTGAATATTGAAAAATAGGGCAGCATTTTGAAATTCAAGTTTCCCTTTATATTCTTAGTCTATCTAAAATAGTAATAACTGTGCTTTAAAGTTCGTAAAGTGCATATATACATATATAATTTCGTTTCATCCTCATAAACAGCTTCGTGATGTATAGGCTCTTAATGATTGAAACTAAGGCTGAGAGATTAAGTGACATGCCCAGAGTCGCACAAACTAGTTAGTGTCTGAGGCAGAATTTGAAGTGAAGTATTCCCATTACGTTTTTTATTCATTATACCACCTAGCTGCCTCACTGAGCTAGTGGATGAGATACTTCTTTTGTAAAACATAAGTTATACCGCTTGCCCCTCAGCCTGGGTGACCACACTGACCAGTGAAAAGGCCCTTTTTACTAAGGCTTAATACTTTTAATACATAGTCTACCATTGGATTAATGGAAGCTGCCAAGTAGCTTCTTGGGGTAGTTAACCTATTACAGCCTTTCAGTATCTGTTTCTCTTGGAAATGACTACATCTTGAAGAATACTTTCCTAACATATTCTATACCAGTATATTATTAATAATCATAATTTATACTTAAAGTCATTAGCATATTCTGTAGGTCATAAGTTCCTTTAGGACAGGCAGGCTACTTGTCCCCAGTGCATGGCATAGGGCCTGGCACATAGTAGGCACTTATTAAACACATTGATTGATTGATGCTCCTTGTAGCTATTGATTCAAATTACTTATACATGTGATTCTTTGAAATTTATACAGTCATGTCATCTTATTTATCTAAGCAACACTTATTGCTAAAGTGTACCTGTATTCCGCTGTCATCTATTTGCAAATTTTTCCCAAAGCTATATCTAATGCTGAACTCTTCCTGGAGTTTCAAACTTATACATCCAAAACTAAACATTAGTTATCCCCCAAACCTGTTCCTCTGACTTCCCTCTGATATTTATTTCTGCTAATGGCATTATCATTTAATTTCCTAGTTACCTGGTCCCAAAGGCATTCATCTTCCCTATGCCACGTGTTGCTGAAGTTGCCTTGTGATTCCGCCTCTAGGATTTTTAAAAATTTTTACATTAGGTGCCTCTTTTCTATCCACGCTGTCATCCTGGTTCATGTCTCTTGCTTAGACAATTACAGGGGTCTCCTAAATCTCTCTTACAATTTAGCCTACATATACTAGCAACAATCAGATTATGTTTCCTAATTTATAGATCTGATTATGTTGCTTCTCTACTTGAGAATCATAATAAGTTATATATTCCTCTTTAGTAAGACCATTCTATATGCCCCCTTCCTATATCCACCAATAGAATTATTACTTTCTGGTACTCTGATTTCGCCATCCCACAGGGAACTCTCTTACACCAAATAAACACAGTCAAGCAAAACCTAACAACATATTGCCCATGTCTGAAAATGAGTGCCTTATTTTTACCCATTTCCACTACTGCTTTGCAGAAATGTACAAGGTGTGTTTCACCATTAAGTCCTCTGAAGGTATTGTTCACAGCATTGATCAAAGTGCTGAAGTCTTTTCATTGTTTTACAAATTGTTCTGCTTATTTTGCTCTGTATCAGTCATATAGACAGTTCCAAGTTTCTCTGAATTCTTCAGGTTAGTCATTTCTTGAGTGGAACAATATTCTATTATATTCAGATATTACAGTTTGTTCAGTCATTCCTTT
The DNA here is from genome assembly GCA_028646595.1 of Phalanger gymnotis. Classification (NCBI taxonomy): domain Eukaryota; kingdom Metazoa; phylum Chordata; class Mammalia; order Diprotodontia; family Phalangeridae; genus Phalanger; species Phalanger gymnotis. The sequence goes on from CM053624.1 coordinate 91,312,545, forward strand.
TCTTTTTCTTTGGTACTATAAAAGATAATATTCTAAATATTAGGCCTTTTCTACTGTCTTTGACCTCGGGAATATATGCCTTAGTAGTAGAAAATTCTTCCCTAGGAGTATTGTTGCTGGTTTAAAGGGTAGGGCATATAAAATTTGGTGACTTCTTCATAGTCACTAATAGTATAATTCCAAATTGTTTTCCTTTGGAGCAACTTACGGTTCTTTCAGCAGTGCATTATGCTTCCCGTAATACTTGTAACATTTACCATTTTCATCTTTTATAATTTTTGATAATTTGTTGTGTATGAAGTAAATTCCCAGTATTGTTTTAGTTTGTCTTTATCTTAGTAGTGATTTGGAGAATTCCTTCATTGATTATTGAAAACTGCCTGTTCATATTCTATGAGTATGTTTCAGGGTAATGGTCCTTGTTTTTATATATTTATATCAAATCCCTATATATTGTTATTGGGCCATTATCAAAACTATTTGCTGCACATTTTTCTTAATTTGCTGCTTTTTAATTTAAGTTGCATTGATTTTGCAAACACAAAAGCTTTTTCATTTCATTCAATAGAAATTGGCCATTTTATCTTCTCTTGTTATTTCTGTCCCTTGTTTAGTTGAACACTCCTCCTCTGGCCATAATTGTATTTTCTTCCATTCTCTAGTTTTTACTTTCTTTCAGGAGTGTGTGTGTGTGTGTGTGTGTGTGTGTGATTTGTGATAGAGAATAGGAGCTAGGCCTTTGATTTAAATTTGTATAGGCAACCCTATACCCCAAACAAGGCCCCCCCCAATCTTCTTGAATATAGGTAAATATCTTCTACAATTAACACTCTTAGCTTCTTAGAACTCTGAGAGGGAAAGTGCTTTGTTCAGGGTTACATAGTTCACATGTATCAGAAGTAGCACTCAACCTACATCTTTTTGGATCTGAGGCTGTTTTTAGGTCATGCATCTACATAAAGCTTATGGTGGAATTGACTTAAGATGATGGTTTAAACCTGATGTCTGCGAACCCTAATATCTGTTTTCCATTTTTCTTAGCAGTTTTGTCTAATGGGAAATACCACTAGTTGATGTCCTTGGGTTTACTGATGATTAGATTATTATATCATTCAATTGATGGGCTTTTCAATTTTTTTTAACTAGTAGCAAATAGTTTTGAAATAACTGCTCTTTAGTATATTTTGAGATCTGGTAATGGTAGGCCACTGTAATTCCTAATATTTGTCATCATTTCTCTTCAAATCTTAACTTACTGTTCCTTCTGATAAATTTTATTATTATTTTATCTAGTTGGGAATCTGTATATTGTTTTGGGTAATGTGATAATTTTTACATTGGCATAACCCACCAGGAACAGTGACTCTCATTCAAATTATTCGCTTTCTACTATTTCTGTAATAAGAGTTTTTAGATTTGTATTGATATACATTACTAATTGTATTTTCAGTCAACAATCTATCAAGTTATTTAGGGGAGAAAGAAATAAGCATCAATATAGGGCCTACTATGTTCCAGGCACTATGCTAAGTGCTTTTTATAAATACTTCATTTGATTCTCACAAACCTTGCTAGGTAGGTGTTATTAGTATCGCCAATTCACAATTGAAGAAACTGAGGCAAACAGAGGATAAGTGACTTGCCTAAGGGCCACACATCTAGTAAGTATCTGAGGCTGAATTGGAACTCAGATCCTCTTGATTCTAGTCCCAACACTCTATCCACTGCCCCGCCAGCTTAGGTGCCTAGTATGTGATGCACATTGTGCTAGAGATACAAGTTCAAAGAGTAAAGCTGTCTCTACTTTACAATGAACTTATTCTAATGAGAGAGATGAGTACATATAAAATATATATACAGCCTGAGTATAAAATTTATGCATATAAAATTGTTGAATACAAGACAGTTTGGTAAGGAAGGTACTAGCACTTTTTGGGGTCATGAAATCTTCATGCAGAAGATGGTACTTGAGCTGTGTCTTAAAAGAAGAGAGCAGTTTTGTGGAGTCATGGCAGAAAGGGCAGCTGGTGCAAAGGTATGGTCAGGAGATGCAGTGTTATGAGTGAGAAACAGGACAGGCAGGCATGAAAAGGAGTGTCCAATAAAGCTAGAAAGATGGGTTGGAGCCACATTGTGATGGGTTTTAAAGATGAAACAGAGGAAATTATATTATATCCTAAAGGCAAAAGGAAGTCACTGAAGTTGGTTGAGTTAGGAGAGAGATATGGTCAGATCTGTTTAGGGTGGATTAGGGCAGTGAGAGACTGGAGGCTGGGAAAATAGTTAGAACACTGTTGGAGTAATCTAGGTGAGACCTGAACTAAGGCCATGGTTGTATGGATAGAGAGCAGGGTTGTTTTTTCATTTTCTGTTTTAAGCTGTTTATTCTCCTGACATTTTTCTTAAGGTCACTAATTTAATTTTTCATATTTGCTTCAACTCTTCATTTCTTCTAGATGCTTTTTAAGAATTCTTGTAGATGATGAATTTTTTCTGGGGTTCTAATTACTGCAAAATTATTTGGGAATTTTAGGGTGTTCTCAACCCATAATATTTCTTTCTTTGTATTGGTAATTTTCTTCTCTACTGTCAATCCTGTTCTTTAATGCAGAATCAAGGTTAGGAGTGGAGGGTTGCAAGCTGCTACAGTGAGCTCTCCATTTGGAGTAGAGTTATCAGCAGACCTATTGGAGAATGGTTTTTTTTGGTCCTGTCTTCTCCAGTAGTTTTGGTTGTATTCACAAAAGTATAGATTCATATCTTTGGCAGAACATAGAATCCTGGACATAGTTCTTTATCTTTTCTTGCATTCTCAGGGTGTGTTAGCAGAAGTGAGATGAAGTTCTTCACTTGCTTAAGATACCCTGTTGTAGATGGCAACTGGAAAGCAGGAACTAGTGTGAGCTCCCCGCCAAGTTCCTTCAAAACCTCTAAAAAATGGCTCTGAACCAATTCTAGAACTGCAGAACCCACAAAACAGCAGAGGAAAGCAGGGCTCTAGCCCAGGACAGCCTGGATGGTCTCTGGGTAAGGTCTGTCCTGCATGGATCAGGGAAGGGAGGGGAGCAGAGCCCAGCGTGGGCAGCGGGGACCAACCAGACCGGGAGCTGGGTGGAACAGGC
>CM053624.1:91316166-91346242 GCA_028646595.1 Phalanger gymnotis
TGTATGGTGAACAGCCAGTAGGCCAGTTTGCCTGGAATGTAGGGTGTATGAAGAGGAATAATATGAAAGCAGCAGGAAATATATTGCAAACCGATTATAAAAGGTTTTAAATGCCAAACAGAGGAGTTTGTCCTTTAGAAGTGATAGGGAGCTAAGGACGATTCTTTTGCAAAAAAGAAAAAGTGACATTGGCAGAGCTATGCTTTTTAGGAATATCAGTTGAGACAATGGTTTTGAGAGAAGACAGAGGCTGGGAGACCAGTTAGGGGGCTTTTACAATAATCTAGGTTAGAGGAGGCCTTGAATAACTTATCCAGTGGTTAAGGGCCTGAATAAAGTAAGAGGCTGACTGGAGAGATTGACTGCAAAGATACTGTGAAGGCAGAATTAGCAAGACTTAGAAACTGATTAGATATAGGAGGTGAGGGAAGATGGACACCAGGATAATTCTGGGTAACTGAAATGATGGCAGTGTTGTCCATAATAATAGGAAAGTTAGGAGGATGGGTGCCTCCAATGCCTGGCACATTGTAGGCACTTTAATACTTTTGATTAATTGACTGGTGAAGCAGGAATGGATGAAAGATGAGAATAAAGAATAGATTTAAGAGAAATTGGGTACAAGAAGGAGTAAGGGACATGAAAAAACAAACATAAAAGTAAAATATGATGCTTGATGTTCAAATATGGTCTTTTAAAATGCAAATAACACATGTGTGAATCTTCAGAGCCCTACTCTCAAAGTAACTTCTATTTCTTTTAGTATTATATAACATTTTCTTATTCAAGTTGTTGACTACTTGGCTATGGGGCCCATGAAATCCCTGTGAGGTCCATATGAATTTCATTTGTCTATTAAGAAAACCCAGAGACATATGTAGGCAAGCCAGATTACAACGAATTCTAATCCCTCACAGAATTTTAGAAGTAGAACAGATTTTAGAGGATACCTAACACAACTCTCCAAGTGCAGATGGGAAAACAACCTTCACAGATGTTCATTCTGATTCTGCATGAATAACTTATACAATGGAGTACTCACTATCTAATAACAATAAAAAGCCAATTCAACAAACATTTCAGCAGATAACTGTGGCAAACAATGAGGAAAAAAGATGAAAACAATACAGTCATCACCCTCGAGGAGCTTACATTCTAGTAAATCAACATAATAGGTAATATTTATATAATTCTATAATTTACTAAGCATATTGCTAATACTATCTCACTGTGGCCCTTACAATAATCTTACCATAGTAAGAAATGCCATTTAAATTCTCATTTTACAAATAAAGAAACATTCTCAGTTAGTGACTTGTCTAAAGACACACAGTAGTAGTAAGTAGTACTACATAAAAGACACATAGTAAGTAGAAAAGCTGATGGTTAAATACAGATCTTCTGGACCAAAATCTGAATGAAGATCTTTTATGTAGAAGTTCAGTTGTTCAGCTGTTTTCAATAATATCTGTTACTTCACTATCTCATTTGGATTTTCTTGGCAAAGATATTACAGTGGTTTGCCATTTCCTTCTCCAGCTCATTTTACACATGAAGAAACTGAGGCAAATAGCATTAAGGGACTTGCCCAGGTTCACACAGCTAGTAAGTGCCTGAGGCCAGATTTGAACTCAGATCTTCCTGACTCCAGGACCACTGCTCTATCCATTGTGCCATCTAGCTGAATACTAACAGAGTAAAGATTTTAGACTGTCTATGACATGCAGGTGGATGGGTAGCCAACTAAGTTAGTACATAAGTAGACAGAGAGAAAGAAAGAAAGATAAAAAGAAAGAGAGGAAAGAAAAGAAAGAAAAGAGAGAGAAAGAAAGAACAAAAGAAAGAAGGAAAGAAAGAAAGAAAGAAAGAAAGAAAGAAAGAAAGAAAGAAAGAAAGAAAGAAAGAGAAAGAAAGAAAAGAAAGGAAGAAAGGAAGGAAGAAAGAAAAGAAAGAAAAGAGAAAGAAAGGAAAGAAGAAAGAAAAGAAAGGAAGGAAGAAAGAAAAGAAAGAAAACGAAAGAAAGAAAATAAATTAGAAGCAAGGAAGGAAGAAAGGAAGAAAGACAGGTAGATAGATATTAATAGAAATCTATCTTAGGTAAAAAACTGAACAGAAGAGTGATATGGATTAAATGTGAAATATTACAGCACTTTCAATGATCTCAATCCTGCCCCCAAAGTCTTTTTCATTTTTTTTAACACCAATATTTTCTCAGTAATGCTATATGGCTGTGAATCATGGAAATCCATACTCTATGAAGAATCAATGACCAAAGCAGACATTGAAAGGTGGTGGCTGTAAATAGACTGAAGCATATTGCCAAGAATGACTTATACTTAAGAAAAGTGACAAAAGACACAAATGGTCACCGACTTACAGATCTAAAGCTGGAAGACACCTCAGATGCCATCGTATCCAAACTCCTCATTTTGCAGGTGAGGAAACTGAGATATAGAGACTTGTCCAAATAAGTGACTTGTCCAAAAAATGAACCTGAAGCCAGGTACTCTGCCTTCAGAATCAGTGTCTTTTTCTATTATACCATGCTACCTCAAAGACATGTATAATCAGAAAAATAGGTGGACCCATCATATAGTTAAGACAGAGGGATCAGCGATGGATTGTGCAAATATTGCATTGGTGCTATCACAAAGTTGACAAAGCAAGGCCTCAAGCGCACTAGGTAAATCTCTCCAATGGAGGATTTATGGAAGGGCATGGACAAGAATCATACAGGATGAGAATTTAAGGGTAAGACTGACACTGGTGGAAGGAGTGCCCACATCAATTAGATCATCAGTCCATCAAAATTTTGGAGAATTTTGTTCCTATACCTAAATCCCAAACTGTAGCATTAACACCCAAATTCAAGGGTGCAGCTCTTTATAAGACTATCTAGCATCTTTCCCTGCTTCTGAGAATCTAATTGTGATTACTGTGACTTGTGACAGGAAAATGCAAATGGCTACACTGATTCTTAGCCTTTATCAAGGGAAGAAGGGCTGTGTTCTGTTTCACTTTCACTCATTTTAAAATACTGTGATTAAGGCAAGGCTTGTTGCCTAATGACAAACTATCTCTGCATGACCTTGGTAGTTTTTCCCCATAGCAATTCCAAAACTCAAATTTCACAACAGTTAAAAGCCATATAAATTACTGATCATAGGGGAAGCAAACATTGGATTGGATTGGGGACGTAATACAGAACTTTTTAGCAATTTTCTATATTGTAGTGCAATTCCAAAGTATAGCAATAGTCAATTTGACAATGTGATGCCTCTTCCTCAGTAGATTAATTAAAAAGGAAGTTGAATTTGATCAGTAATATGTACATGTAAAACCAAAAACTAGGTGGGCCCATCACGTAGTAAGATTAGAAATTAATAGTCCAAGCATTTCATTGCTACTTTCATTAAAATAGCCAGAGGAAGGACTCTACAGGGATCAGAAATGGATAGTCCAAATGTTGCCTTACTGTTATAATTAAAATAGCCAGAGGGAAGGCTCTGCAGGGAGAAGCTAACACCAATTAAAATTCCTTTAAAGGAAAAGCAAAGTGACATTGTGAAAAATATATTAATTTATACATTCAATAATATGAATGAGTAATATATAAAGGAAGTATTACATTGGACCCGGTCCTCAGAGACTACTACAATTTAATTGAGAAGGTAAGACACAAAGGTGCAATTAGAGAATAAGATGGTGGAGCACAGTCAGTGAATGCCATAGGGATGCCACTTCAGAGAATTCAGAGATTAAGATGTGCCATAGCACTAAAATGTTTTATGGAAGCTGGACCTTAAGCATGGAGATGATTAGAAAGGTAGAGGGGTTAGGAGAGAGGTTCTCAGAGAGGTGGAATAAAATGGACAAAGGCACAGAGATGAGAGAGAGAAGGCATTTATTGGCAGTCTCGTGGCTTTAGATTTGGAATATCAAAATGGTATAGCTTGGGATGGGGGTAGTGTGCTGGAGCACAAGGCTTAATAATTATAGATATACCTGAAATAATTCCTAGTCCATGGAGGTAAAGACTTTGCCGAGTATGTAACAGGAATGCCAGAAGAAGGGAGTGATTGAAGGGTTTTTTGTTTTTTAAAGTTCCTCTCATTCTGTAGCAGCAGAATATGCATTTGAATTGCTTAAGCAAATGAGACAAAGGGGAGTAGATTCTACCCATGTGTTGTAGAAGCACACATTTCATCTTGGGAAGTCTGGGTTTTCCCATTCTCATTTAAATGTTTTCCACATCCAGATGGATTCAATTGGACTTCCTGGGGGCATGTCTAGGTCTGTGTTCCCTACAGAGGATGGCAGTTTGCTGTAGCTATACGGGGTTGCAGATATGGTTGACATAGAGACTTGGGAAATGTTATTCACAAAGGACAATCTGCTTTATAAACAACAAAAACATCTAGTATTCATATAGCACATTAAGGTTTGCAAAGTGCTTTGCAAATATATTATCTCAGTTTATCTTCACAACTCTGGAATTAAGGAAATATCATTATTCTCACTTACAGATGAGGAAACTAAGACAAGCAGAGGTTAACTGACTTGCCCAGGATCACATCGTTAGTGTCTGAAGGCATATTTGATTGGAGGTCTTCTTGAATCTGAGTGTGGAGTTCTATCCACTATACCACCTAGCTATCTCTAATCTATTCCACAGAGTTCAGCTTGATGGCACAGACTCTGGCTGGATGTATTCCCTTTCTCCCAGGGCAGCATTTATAGCAGAGGTCCCAAGGTCCCTGTCAGCATGATAGGTTTGGGATAAAAGTAGTCATAGCTTGATTGCAGTGGAGAGTTGATGTTGAGAAACAGTGGAAAGTAACATTGGATGAATGCAGTGGGGCCAGATTGTAGAGGGCTTTAAATGTCAGGGTAGGAGTGGAGTTGATTTGATGGGTAATAAAAAGTTGCTTATAGATGCTTAGAAATGGAATGAGATGATAGGAAATACAAGAGATGACAATGAAAATCTCTAGTTCTAGGTTTCCTGATGGAGAGATCACATATTTTAATATTACTCCAATGTGTCTGGAACCTTATTGATATGGTATTTGCTTAGTTGGCAAGGAGATCTCAACCCATTCCATGCATTCTCATCTTGTATGCTTCTTATCTTTGTCATTCTATATATATTTTTTTGAATGAAGGATTTTACACAATTTACCAGAGGCTTTCCTTGAGGTCTTTTAATATTTAATGGATACTTGCACACCATTTAAGCTATTCATCTGTCATCCTCTCACCTCTTTTTTCCAGTCAAACATATATTTGTTAATGCACTTTTACACCACTTCTTACATGTCAATCATCAACGGTAATATACTTGCTGCATATATATCTTTGAGTTGCCCAAGAGGGCACCTGCCATTTTGATTGTTCAGAGAACATAGGATAGGGACTGGACTTGTGATTTCATTTTTATTTGGAATGAAATTTCTATATGGAATTGGTAAGAAAACCCCCTCTACTAACAGAGATCAGCATCTTCTCTTCAATTTATAGTATCAAAGAGTCACCTAGAGCACTAAGAGATAAGTGACCTGAGCAGGGTCACACAAATGGTATCTCAGGTGGTACTTGGACCTAGGTCTTCCTAGCTCTTTATCTACTATGCCATACTGCTTCTCCCAGAAGACATGGTATTCCTAATTTGCAGCCATGTAGCATCATTAGGAAATAATGCCAAAATGTTGGGCTTTGGTGGCAGGATGCAGCTTAGGATTGTTGAAAGAACAAGAGAACAAACAGCATAACAAAGTTGATAAACCTTTCCTTTGGCATCCAACCCTCTGATTACATTAAACAAAAGTGAGAGACTGTGGTTAGATATAACTCTGCTCCCTAGACACAATGAATTTGGTTCTTCAAGGATAAACTTAATTTTCAAACTGTTAAACCAGACAACTTTGTGACTAAAAATTTCAGCTTGTTTTTATAGCTCTGATCAGATATAATTCTCAAGAAACCTCCTAACAATGATGCTGTTTTGCTCTCTGACAAAAATTTAATTTCTCAAAGACACAGAAGCAGAACTGTATCCAGAGAGTATCAATACATTGGTAACTTTCTGACTGTACATACTATTAGGGTAACTGGACCTTTCTCTATAGGGCCCTAGAAGGCAGAAGGTCTCTCAGTTTTCACTGACGAATCAGGTAAAGGTACTAATTATTTGAGCGCTGGTATAGGGCTCTGGGAGCAAAGAGTTAATCTTGATTAACTACGGCAGATAAGAGCAAGAATCTTCCAAGTCTTTCTACCTGTGATCCTACGGGACTCAATGGTCAACTAGAGAAGTGGCGGGAGTGCAGAATATTCTGGGGAAGCCAATTCCATTAGCCTCTGCCATTTACTGAGGGTCTAAGTTCAGAGAAGAAAGAGGGATAGAAGTATCAGACCTAAGGAGGCAGACACATAGAGTCAGATATCAGTCTGAATCAATGCAACTGTAGGTGTGCTATTAAGAAAGATAACTTGGCTGAATTACCTGGGAGAGATGAAAAGTGAAACCAGGAGAGGATGAGAGACTGGGTCAGAATTACAATGAAGCCAGAAAGGAACCTTGAAAGCAGACCACTGCTGACAATACCAGTTCTCCAACTCTACAGTAAGTTAGTTTGTTAGATCCTCTTTATGGTGGCTTATCCACTTCAATATCCTAAGGATCCCATAGCCTTAGGATAAGGACAGTCTATTTTCCAAAGGAAGAGGATCCTTCCTTAATTGCTGTCAGCCAGATGGGTTTCAAACAGTCTTTTGGCCAATACTGACTTAAAAAAAAAGACAAATTAGAAGTTTGCCTTGGATAAGATCACAAAAGAAGACTTTGTACACATAAAAAAAATACTCCACGGGCTAGAAGAGGAAGACAAATAGAAAATAGAAATATTTCACCAAAAGAATTCTTAAGAAAACTGAAAACATCTTATCTTAGTTATAAAGAGGAAAACCAAGATAGCAAGTAGGAGGGGGAAGGAGAGAACAAGAGGAAATGATTAAAAATAAAAGCAAAGCAATGGTCAAGTTACAGATAACATCTGAAGTGGTTCCAAATATGTACAGCCCCCTGAAATGAGGAGAGAGAGGAATAAAAAAATTCTATTCATTGCTGTGACAAAATGTTCTTATTCTCAAAAGGTAGAACAGTCAATTTAACAGATGTGCACATGAAGTTGGCCTTGAAAAAAAAACTTCACGATATTAGGAAAAGCATCCATCAAAATTTGGGGAAGCTTTCTCTTGCAAGGACAAAGAATTCATGAAATATGAAGCATGTGTTCCAAAGTAAAATTATGTACCACTGAAACAGTGCCTTAAATAGGTAGCTTCATACGAGGAAGAGGTGACACAGCTGGAAGCTGATTCTTTTAACGCCAACTAGGGTTAACTGGTTGACCTAGCAAGACAAAAATTAGAAAGCTTGGTTCTCAAGCAGAAATTGTTTTGGAGAACAATGGATTCAATAGTTAACAATCTCTAACATTGCCTTGACCGACACTTTAATAAAAGGTAAGTATTTTATTTTAGGATCATGCTGACCCTTACAGTGCCAAAGAAGGGCATAAAAGAGCATCCATTAAATTTTTTCCTCCTTCAAAATATCTTCTGGACATCTCTACCTAAATGTTCTAATGGTGCCCTGAAGTCGGCAAGCCCTGAATTACATTCATCACCTTCTTTGTTCCATCTCATAGCTTCCTTATTTATTATGGTCATGGCATGGCCATCCTCCCAATCACACAGTCTTAAAAATCTCAGAATCATTTTTGATTCTTTCCTCTCCTTATTCTCCTTCCATCCAAAATCAGCAAATCTTATTAATTCTGCCTCCACTTCTCATATATTCTTCTCTCCATTCACATGTCATAAGCTTAGCTCAGATCTTCATCATATCTTGTCTGGACAGTTGAATTAGCCTTGCAAATGATCTCCCTGATTCCTGTCTATCTCCTCCCCTAATCTATCCTTTATATTGTGGTTAAAATTCTCCTAGGCTCAAAAACTTTCAGTGATTCCTTATTTTCTCTAGCTTAAAATATAAACCCTTTACTCTGGCATTTAAGGTCTTTAATGATCTGCCTCCAACCTATCCCTTCACACAAACTACATTCTGGAAAAATTGGACTGTGCACTAACTGTTCCTAAAACCGACATATTTTCTTCTGCCTCCATGGTTTCCTCCAGGCCATCTCCCATTCTGGAAATGAGCACCCTCCTCATCTCCACCCTTTAGAATCTTTATTTCCTCATTTGGTATAAAGTTTCTTCTCCCTGGAGTTCTCTATACCCATGAAATCATCAGAACCTATCCCTATCACTAGTTTCTTTCATAATCCAGTTCAAGTGTCATCTTCTCCAATGAAGCCTTCCTTGGTAACCCCAAATGAAAGCAGTCTCCCTTTCCTAAAATTTTCATTGAGCATTTTGTCTTTATCTTTCATCTGACTCCATCACATTCCATGTTGTTTTCAACTTAACTTTATACACACTGTATAGCCTTCTCCTCACCCCCGATAGCTCCTTGAAGTCAGGGACTACATCATTGTTTGTCTTTCTATATCTCCAGTGCTTAGCACAGTCCCTTACATGAAGTAAGCACATAATAAAAGTTGGTTAAAGGCAACTTCCTTTTTGAAAGTAGTTTTCTTCCATTAGAATGTGAGCTCCTTGAGGGCAGGAACTATCTTTCTTTTTGCTTCTATTTGTATCCTGGGCACTTAGCACTGTGTTTGGCACATAATAAGTGCTTAATAAATGTGTGTTGACTTATCTACAGATAAGGAAATTGAGGTCCAGAGAGAGATCAAACAACTTTTCCAAGGTCATACAGCTAGGAAGGGTCTGAATCAGGATTTGAATTGAGGTCTTCCTGACTCCAAGATTAGTACCTTATCCATTTTTCCATGCTATCTTTTAAGTGACTGAAACAGTAGAGACAGATTCTACTAACTCAGTAGAGAAGGCAGCTGATAGCAGGCTTTCCCTAGACAGAACATTATATGGAGAAGACAAGTGGATGTCTACCGACTTCAAGGATGTGTGAGGAGGAAGATGCTGTGGATCGGCGTTCCCCAATCTAGACTAGATTGCAAACTACAGGGTGTTCCTAAAGTCTAGACACATAGGCAATTGATGTGGAGTTATTGCAGCAAGTTCACACGAATCTTGCAAAGTGCATCAACCTTTGCATCACAAATGAATTGAAGATGTTATTTGTTAATGTTCCAATTAAATAAAATGTTGTTGAAAATTTCATTCATTTCATTTCTTGAAAATATGCATTTTTGCCTATGTGTCCAGACTTTAGGAACACCCTGTAGTAAAACACCCAAATTCTTTCCTGGAGGCTTAGCAAGATGGCAGCTCTGGAGGACAAGGAGGGAGAAGAAAGGGAACAGGGAAAAGAAAGTAGATGGGGGTGCAAGGAACAGGAGGTAGAGGAAAAGCGCTTTTTTAAGTTTATAGTTTTTAAAGAAGAAAGATCTTTCTTTGGTAGTGAAAGCTTTGCTGACTGGCATCTGGAAAACACTGACCTAGAATGTTTCAGCAAGATGTAGTGGAAAGAATTTGAATTAGAAATAAGAAACAAGACCTAGGTTTGGAGTCAGAAAGACTGGGCTATGCCACTTACTAGCTGTTGGCAAGTCCCACATCCTCTAAGTCTTAGTTTCTGAATCTGTAAAATGTGGAGAACACTTTCGCTGAATCAAGGGATTGTTATAAGGATGACATGAGATGACCTGATAGACTGTAGGCTCTTTGACCATGACTGACATAGCAGCAAGCACAAGGGAGGTGTTCAATAAATACCTGTTGAATAGAATTCATACATTGGAAAAGTACATTGTAACCTTAAAGGGGCTGGGGACAGAGACTGGTATAGGTAACTCTCAGATGAAGAAATCTCCTTTATCAAGGAAGGAAGGGAGGGAGAAAAATCTGGAACTCAAAATCTTATAAAAATGAATGTAAAAAATTGTCAAAATTATCGTTATTTCATACAGTGTTGATAAGGAATTAGATAATATCATGAAGGCATAAACTTAGAATCTTTAAACACTTTCTTCCCCTTTTCATCACTTCTATGAACTACACAAGTAAACCTGGAGTATTCAGAATGTTAAGATAAACTGCTTCTGAATAGCCCCTATCTTCTCAGTTATATCTATTCACATAACCACAGTTAATGATATCACTTTGCATATGCAACACATAGCTCCAAAAGAAATCAAAACTTCTGTTTATCTTTACTACTACTACTACTACTACTACTACTACTACTACAACCAGCAGGAGCACCACTAACACCACTAACCAATGTTTATACTAGCACCTACTATGTGCTAGGCACCGGGCTAAACCCTTTACAAATACTACTACTCCTGTTCCTACCACCACCACTACCACCCAGTGATCTCTTCACTGCCAAGTCTAATGGGTTTTTCTCATGTAGACTTTGATATCATCTATTATTCTCTTTTCCATAATCTTACCTCTACAGGTTTTTGTAACACTGATTTCTCCTGGTTCTCCTACCTCTCTGACTGGTCCTGCTCAGTCTCCTTTAGTGGATCTTTATCCAAGTCACACTCACTAACCATGAGTCTGCCAAGACTCTGTTATAGGCCCTCTTCTCTTCTCCCTCTATACCATCTCACTTGGGGATTTCATCAGCTCCTAAGGGTATAATTATCTCCTCTACATAGAATATATATGTATGTATGCATGCATGCATATATGTATGTATGTATCCAACCCTAATCTTTCTCCTGAGCTCTACTTTTCTATTACTAACTGCTTTGGGACACTTCAAATTGGATGTTCCATAGGCATCTCAAGCCTCATATGTACAAAACAGAACTTTATATTTCCTTTCAAAATCATTCCTTCCCCAAGCTTCCTATTATCCTTCCAGACACTTAGGCTCACAGTCAGTTTCACCCTTGACTCCTCACTTGCAGACACTCCACACATCCAATGTGTGGTCAAATCTTGCTGCTTCGACCTTCTCATCTTCTCTCTCTCTCTCTCGCTCTCTCTCTCACTCTCTTTCTCCATATATATACACACATGTGCACACATATGTGTATATATATATTTTCTCCTCTCCATTTGTGTAGCCATCACCCTCCTGCCAAAGAGATTTTCCTAAATTTTAGGTCTGCCCATAACACCAGCCTGTCCCTTCCCCTCTCACTCAATAAACACCAGTGCCTTCCTATTACTTCCAGGATCAAATATAAAACCACCCTGTCTGGCAACCTGGCTCCTTTGTATCTTCCTAGTCTTAAACTTTATTCTTCTTCAATACTCTAGAGACTCCATCATCTAGCCCTCCTGGCCTATTTGTTGTTCTGCCACGCCCAGATGCTCTCAGACTCATGCCTTTTCAAAGTCTCCCCAAAGATAGCATGGAGTGCTCTCCCACTTCAGCTCTGCTTCCTGGCTCCCCTAGTTTCCTTCAGGACTCAGCTCAAATCCCAACTTCTGCAGGAGGGTTCCCCGCCCCCCAAACACACACACTGCCAGTGTCCTCCCTTAAAGATTAATTACCTGTATATATATTTTGAGCTCCTTGAAGACAGAGACTATTTTGGCTTTCGTAATTCCCAGGACTAAGCACCACACCTTGCATGTAGTAAGCACTTAATAAACGCTTGTCAACTGACTGACTAGTTATCAGAAGCAAATATACCTATTTTACATGTAAAATCCCAAATGTTTACATACAGAAGAAATTATGATATTAGTATATGCTACACTATTTGATTAGATGCTTGGTGAAAGACCTCACACCTGGGGCACTCAATTGATTAATGGTGCGAAAGGACTTTTCATCCACAATACATTCTGGCAAGTCTTAATAATAAAGGTACTCTTTACGCCTGATGGTGACACTGCTACCCTACCAATAGCGGGGCACAACTGTTGTGTTGTTTTTTCCAGGAACTGGGTGTGGATATACCCTGATCTATCCAATCTCTCCAGGCCAGTTATACTTGAGACCAACAGCACACATGTTCCAGATGGCTAGCTGGAGTTCAAGTTACAGTCTAAGGCCACAAGATACAGTGAAGCTAACTGGCCCACATGGGGGAGGTCTTGATTATGTGTGGCAATGGGGAACAGGATATCATGGATAACCAATACCCACAGATAATCTAAACAACTGATTTAGCCAAGTAGCAAGGCAGACTGGTTTGAATTTCACCTCCTTTTATTTCTCCTCCCTACTGTCTGGTAAAGGTGCTAATTAGGCATCAAATGGCCAAAAGACAGGCAACGAGAAGAAGAAATAAGTAAAATAAAAGATCTAAGGAACTGGAAACCAGATAATCATTCTCTGAATAATCAAGCATTGGTTATAATACTGTACTCAATATAATAATAACCAATATGTGGAAGTATCCACTGTCTACAAAGCCATCTCATCAAATGGTGCTCTCTCTGCATTTTGCAAAACATATCATTTTATATCCTTTTTTTTTAAACAGACTTCATGCTCAAAACATGACCCAGTATCATGGGACCAAAGCTCATTGCATCTTGCCGCTCTGTTCTCCATTAGAAAATCACCACTACTCTGTCTCTTTGCAGCCAGCACCTCTTCTGGGATTTAATCTGTACATGAAAGTACAAATTCTTCATCCTGTTTAAAATACACTAGGGGACTATGGAAAAACACATCCCTCTCCAGCTATCATGCTAGAAAAATGCCAGAAATGTAATGGCTTGGTCTTTGATTTTTAACAGTCAATGGTTAACTCTTTGCTGTACTATTCTGCCACATACACTAGAGAGAGGCCTTTCCTTGCAACATTCATTCAAGAAATACTGCATATAAAACATCATGCTAAGAACTAGGCTGTCGATACAAAGACCGATAAGACACAGTCTCTACTCTCAAGAAGAGAAATTGTGTTTTCTCGAACTGGATGTCCCATAGATATCTTAAACCAGACACATTCAAAACAGAACCCTTTCCCCAAAATTTTGCCTGCCCGCACTCTTCCTAACTTCCCCTATTTCTGTGAGGATACCACTATCTTTCCATTCAACCAGGTCTACAACCTCAGAATCATCCCTAAATTAAAAATAATTATTTTTTTTCAATTATAAAAAAACCATCTCTATCCTACCTCCTGCCCCATAACAAATATGCATAATCAGGCAAAAAAAAATTCCTGCATTGGTCATGTCCAAAAATTACACATCCCAATTTGCACTCTGAGTCTATCACCTCTCTGTGGTGGGTATCATGTCTGATCATAGTTGGTCACTGTGCCGAGCAGAATTCTCATGTACTTCAAAGTTGTTTGTCTTTACCTTTTTATAATGCTGTTGTTATAAAAATTGTCCTCCTGGTTCTGCTCACTTTACTCAGAATCTATTCATACAAGTCTCCCTAGATTTTTCTAAAACCATTCCCTTCATTATTTCTTAGAATACAACATATAATTTTTTTTTAGCATTCCACAATTTATGAGCATGCCCTTAGTTTCTACTTCTTTGCCAATACAAAAAGAACTTTCTATAAATATTTTTGCACATAGAGGTCTTTTTTCTCTTTCTTTTACCTCTTTAAAAGTATGGACCCGGTAGCAGCATTGCCAAGTCAAAGAGTATTCACAGTTTAATGACTTGAAGGGCATATATCCAAATTGCTTTCCAAAAGGGCCAGATTCACGCATAGCATCATCAACTGCACACAAGCCTTCCAACATCTGTCCCTCCAATAAATTTCATTTTCTTATCATTTTTGCCAATTTGATAGTTGTGATGTACAACTTAAGAATTATGTTAATTTGCATTTCTCTAATTATTAGGGATTTGGAGCACTTTTTTTTAATATGGTTGATGATAGCTTGGATTTCTTCCTCTGAAAACTGCCTGTTTGTAAACTATACCTAAATCTTCACTTTCCTCTACCCTCTTACCAATATGCAATCAATTGTCAAGACTTGTTGATACCACCTTCATCTCTCTCTCATTTCTCTCTACTCACATGACCACCAATTTCATTCAGATCATCAGCACCTTTCACTTGGACTACGTTAATAGATCGCTTTCCCCACCTTTCCGTCTCCCATCTCCAATCTATCACAAGCTGCCATATTGATATTTCTAAAGACAAGCCTGACCCTATCACTCGCCTACTCAAGAAGCTTCAGATATTCTCAATCACCTCTAAGACATAATATGAACTCCCCCATTTGGAATCTAGAGCCATTTCCATCTAGTTCCAACCTATTTTTCCAGAGTAATTTTATACTACTCTAGTTCCCATGCTTCATGTTCCAAAGTAGCCTGCTTGCTATTCTCTGCACACAAATTGTCAGTCTTTGTAAGGCCTTTACTCAAGCTTGAAATGCTTTCCCTGCTCATCTTTGCCTAATGGACCCCCTAATTCCCTTTAAAGCTACCTGTACGAGCAGCCTTTCTGGATTCCCCCATATCCATTTGGCAGTCCCCATTACTTTGATTCTGCTTTGTTTATGTCATATGTTTACCTATCTGTATATCCATTATTTCCTCTGAGACAAAGTAAATTTCTTGAGGTCAGCGACTGTTTTTTATTTTTTTTGTGTTTGTATCTCTGGTCCCCAGTACAGTGTTTGCACATATGAGGTTCTTAATAAATATTTGCTGAATTGAACTATAATGGAGAGATGGACCTGCAGTTAAAAGATCTGAGTTCAAGTTCTCACTCTAAGATTTCTAAGCTGAATGTTTATGAGCAAATCACTTGGTTCTCTAAGCTTTCAGATGAGTTCCTCCTGTGTAAGATAGTGATGATGATGATGGTGGTGATGATAATGGCAATGATAATAATAATGGCATTTATATAACCCTTTAAGGCCTGTATTTACAAATACTATCTCATTTTATCCTCAGAATAACCCTGGGATGTAGGTGCTATAATCATCTCCACTTTACAGATGTCAGGAATCTGGTGGGGGCGGGGCGGTGATGTTGAGTGACTTGCTCAAAGACACTCAGCTAGTAAGGCTCAGTCAGATCTTGAGCTCAAATCTTCTAATTAAAACTCCAGCTCTCTACCCACTGCACCAGCTAGCAGCCTAATGTGTAGGAGAATTAACAATACATTTAGAAGTGTTATTGTGAGGAAAGTGATTTGCAAATCTTAAGGTGTTACATAAACATAAAAATGCTTTTCAAACCTTAAAGTGCAAATATAAATGCTATTGATAGAACATTAATTAAACTACTATTAGCAAATAGCACAGTCTAATAAGGCAGATAAATGTACAAAGAACTATAATACATAGTAACGTGCAAAATATGAGTCATATAAAATACTACAGGAGTTCAAAACAGAAAGTGCTTGCTTCTGGTGGGCTCATTAGAGAATGTTTCATGAAGGAGGTATCATGAAAGCTAGGCCTTCAATGCCTGGGAGGACTTTGACAGGTGGTAGTGGGATAGCGACAGCCCTCCAGGAGCAGGTACTGGCATAAAGACAAAGACAGGTCATTCATTGTCCTACATACATATGGAACATGGATAGTCAGCTCAGTGACATAGGGAGGTGTGCTTGCAACTGAAGACCACAGAGTCGGTCTCGCCTTTGCCCCTTTCCTTCTCTCTACCACCAGTGCCAGCTTTTCTCACTCAGGGATGTAGCACCAATAGCTTGCTAAGGCTTATCACTACCCTGGGCTCTAGAAGAGAGACCTGGTACTGTGGCTCGCATCTGAACCATCAACTAAGAGGAACCAAGGCCCTGAAAGAGTCACTTGCTTAGAAAGGCGACACTCCGCGCAGCGAGAAGTGCTGGATTTGGTGTTTGAAGATCCGGCTTTGTGCCTCGGCAAAGCGCAGGATCCTGGATTTAGCGCTAGAAGGTACCTTTGAAGTCACCTTGTCCAACCCCTTTATTCTACGGATGAAGAAATAGAGGCACAGGGAAGTTAAATGATTTGCCTAAAGTCACAAGGTAGTAAATTGCAGAGCTAGAATTTGGAATAGAACGGGAAAGCATCTATTAGGCGCTTTGTTATTTTTCAGTCATTTCAGTTGTGTCTAACTGTCTGTGACCCCATTTGGGGTTTTCTTGGCAAAGGTATTGGAGCGGTTTGCCTTTTCGTTCTCCAGCTCATTTTACAGATAAGGAACGGAGGCAAACAGGGTGAAGTGACTTGCCCAGAGTCACAGAGGTAGTAAATGTCTGAGGCCAGATCTGAATACAGGAAGATGAGTCTTCCTGACTCCAGGCCCAGTGCTTTATCTGCTGTGTCATCTCCCTAACCCTAGCCAAACTCTGCAATAGTACAGGAAACTCACTTCTCCGGGATTCAGAAAGATTATCTCCCTCATTTCAAATCTAGCCTCAGACACTTTCTAACTGATCTCTCTCTTTTCAGTCTTTCCCCTCACTAATCTATTTTTTCTTTGTTGTTGTTTGCTGGTTTCAGTGGTGTCTGACTCTCTATGATCCCATTGGAGGTTTTTTTTTTTGGATATTAGAGTTGTTTGCCACTTCCTTCTTCAGCTCATTTTACATATGGGGAAACTGAGGCAAATGGGATTAAGTGACTTGTCCAGGGTCACACAGCTAGTAAGTGTCTGAGGATAGATTTGAATTGAGGAAGATGAGTGCTTACCATACGCCAAGCACCGTGTTAAGTGCTCATCAGGTGCCCACGGCTCTAACTGAGTAGACAATGCACATTGAAAGACCCACTGAAGGTGTAGTGGTAAGGCCCAATAGCAAGACTGGGGGACATCTTGAGAATGAAAGATCTTGGTGGGAATTGGATGGGCTTGGGAATATGGGATGTGGTAACTAAAAAGCCATCCCTGCACTGCGATCCCTAATTCCTAAAATCATTGATCCTTGCTGAGCCTTGCGCTCTGTAGTTAATAAAATTATGAAGAGAACGTTGTAATGGCAATTATCCACTTGTCTATAATGTTCCAAGTTTTACAGAGCATTTTGTTCATAGCCCTGTGGCAAATTCTCTGTGCCTAGTAGGTTTTCTTCCCACTGTACCACATTGTCCTAAAGACACCTTTAAAGTATTATGTAAATACAAACTTACAGCACTATGATTTTTATCTGTATAAGGAAGCTGAGACTCAAAAGGTCAGTCAATCAACCAGCATTTATTAATTGACTTCCCTATGGTTACAATGTCAGCAAGTATTGGTGCCAGAAATTCTGATACTAAGTCCAATGTTTTTTATGGTACACTACACAGTTCTTGGCAGCCACCTTGCATGTCCAATCTCTTTAACACAAAATGTGTTTAAAAATATAACGATACTTGGTACATGTGCTGCATTTAAGGCAAAAACATGACATTTTTAGAGTAGAACGGAGTATGTGATTCATTTCAACAATCAAATGAAGATAACTGAAATCCGTTCATTTTGTATCTTCCTGTATAAAAACTCTTGGCAAGAGAGTGCTCTGATTTCAAATGTAGGAATTCAGGCAAAACCTTATGCAGATGTTTTTCTCAGGTTACTTCTACTTAAAAACAATAAAATCAAAATGTCTCACTTGTAGCTCCTGTTTTTTTTTTTATAAATTTAACTCATCAGTCTGAGTCATACAATATTTGCCATTTTGGAAGAAATAAGTCTTTTTTCAGCAAAGCTAAAGGAAACTATTTTAATTTTTCTAAACCTTGCAATAGTTATTTTTAACATATGCATTACAAAACATGACCAACATCACTTGTGATTTCCTGAAATCTAAATCACACCAACAGGAAAGAATGTTCCAATTAATCTCTTTAAGGTTCCAAAAAAAATACACGTGAATAAAAAAAAAACCAGTAAGATAACCTCTAAGCAATGTTGGCAATGGATAGCTTTTTTTTTCACATGTAAAAATTCTTTGTCTAGGTTGTTTTTTTTGCTATTAATATGAGCCTTCTGGTTATCTACAATTACAGTCATGACTCAACTCAGTATGGGGTCAAGAATCCCCAAAAGAGAATGTCTTAAATTCATTCATTCAGCAAATTGTCAAGTGCTTTCTATTTACAGAGATTTGTTCTAGAACCAAGAGGAAATACAAAGAGCATTGCCCTCATGGAGCTTACAATGTAGCCCAACTATATTGGGTTACTTAACTACATCTTAAAGTAAGTTTGCAAATAAACATTTGCTCAAGTAAAAATACTTGTTGGCTCGATTTAAAATAAATATTTTTAATTGATAATTTAAAGAGAGAGTTTCCGAATTCAATTATGTAGCATCCAATGTGTCATCCAGGAAAAGAGTTGGCTGAAGTTTTCCAAAGAGTAAACTGGTTATTTTTTTCTAAATTTATTTACAGGGTATATTAAAGCTCCTTAGATAAATACATGTATTCTTTGCTTTTAAAAAATGTAAACAGTTTGAACTATAGAGTTGGTTGTTTGACAAAATAATTCATTATTTCCTTTACATTTTGCATTTACTCAGTAACTCACTAATTAATTTTAATAAGTTAATTTATGTATATGTATATATATATATACATATATATCTTTTCAAGAACACATCTATTGTGTAAAATAAATCATCTATACTATCTAAGACACATCGGGCCTGGTTAACCCATCCTTTCAGAGAACAAAAAGAAAGTTCTTCTGGATGGATGTTATAAGTTAGGACAAAGAAAATTTGAGTTTACCCCATGCAGCAATGATGTATTCTGTTGTTAGATTTTGAGAAACAAAGATATACATAACTATTTGCAGAATGAAATTCATATAAAGTACTGGTACTGGTATTACTTTTATACAGGTAAATCACATTTTTAGTTTTTCATGGCTCCCTTTGTTAGTTCTCCTGTATTTAAAAATCAGCATATATGTTGACAAGTTTCTGTGGTACTAATGACTTTTAAAAAATTCACCAATCTTGTATTTTGAATAGCAAATCAACAGTACCATTGGAGGAGGCAGCTCTTCTCAAAATCCCAAATGATTCAGAGGCCCAGGCTACCAAAGGAAAAGCTCTTTTTCCTATTATTCCCTGTTCCCTTACACATGTCTATGTGAACCCCATCCTTTCTGAGTTCCCAGACCAGTCCGCCATCTCCTTCCATTGTGCCCTATAACATGCCTTTCTATTGTTACAAACTGGCTTTCTTTTTCTACCTCCTTCTTAATGCTCTGATCATCCACTTAAAAGCAGAAACCTGGGGCTCTTCTATCCCCGATGCTGAATTCCTGGCTAAAACCTTCTCTAATACCAGACAGAAATCCATTCATTCCATTCTTTATTCATTCCACCCAAATACATACACTAGAAGAACATATACTACTAGCCCTAGAAGAAAGAATAGAAATGTTTCTTGCTCTTCACTGCCACTTCCAGATTCTCCTACTAACAACTTCATTCACTTATTTCTCCTTTTTTGAGATTCACTCCAACCAGATTTGTCATTTTATCCAGAATTTGGTGGCTATTTTATTGGCTCCTAAGTCATTTTCCCTCCTATCTCTGAGGGCTTACTAGCAGATTTAGTCTTCTTCTACACTTTCAATTTACATGTTAATGTCCCTTCAAGCATCTTTGCTTCCTAGTATTCCTGAACCACTAGACTTCTCATGATCTGCATTGTTACCCTACCCAGGCACACAAAGGGATAATCATAACCTTGGTCTCTTCATCACTTTGAACTTTACCTCTCCTAAACCCACTCTTCATCCTCACAGAATCCTCTAGTCATTCCAATTCAACGGGTTATCAGTCCCGTTCTGATCTCACTTCCTGTCCTTCAACATCCTGACCTTATGGTTAACCAGTTCATTTATGCACTGTCATCTACCCCTTACTCCCTTGTCTCATTGCTAACCACTTTCCACATCTAAACCTTGAATTACTGCCACCATCTATCTATCCCACTCGTACATCTACCACTGAATGCTGATGGAGGAAGTCACACAATCATGTTAACTGGATCCACCATCAATTTATGTCATCTAATATCAACTGGCTCCCCACCACTGCCCTACTGCAAGCCAGTCCTTTTATTCTTCCCTGGTATATTCTCTTTCTGAATTGTTCCAAACCTTCTTTTCCCTTATCAGACTACCCATACCACATGTTTCCTTTTCTTCTTAGCAGAAGACCTTGCCTCATCCTCTACCAAGGAACCTGAAGCCTACTATTCTCAGTTTCCTCATCCCCTAATCCTTTGACTCTAATCCTCTATTGATCATTCCCTAGCCTTTCCTGCTTTGCTCTAGTATCTGAGAATGAAGTGGTCATCCTTCTTTACAAGTCTTTCTTGATCCCACCTTCTCCTGCCTCCTCCAGAAGCTTGCCTCTTTAATCATCCCCTCCCTCCCTTCTTGAATCCCTCTTTTATCACTGACTCCTTCCCTAATACATATAATATGCCTATCTCTCCCCTATGCTTTAAAAATCTTCAGTTAGTCAACAAGCATTTAAGTGTTTACCATATGTTAGGCATTAGGAATAAAAAGAAAGGCAAAAATAATAAAGCTTATATTCTAACAAGGAAATAGCATGCAAACAACTAGGTATGTTCAGGGTGGAGTAAATGGAATGCATCCTGAGAGAGGACTGTATTAGCAGCTGGAGGGACTGGGAAAGGCCTCCTGCAGTGGGTAAAATCAGGGAAACTAGGAGATACAGGTAAGGGGGATCCACTTGATCCTATCATCCACTCAGGTTATCATTCTATGTCCCTTCTTCCTTTCACAGTCAAATTCCTAGGGAGAAGAACTTTCCACACTCCTTTCCCCTGCTTTCTCAACTTTGACCCGATTACCAACTCCTTGCAATCTAGCTTCTGACCGCATTACTTTGTTTTCTTCTCTTTACACATCCTTTGTGCTCTCATCTGCTCCTATGAGTTCAATGATCATTTCTATGCAGATGACTTCCAGCTTCCTATTGGACCAGCTGGATGTTCCATCGGGCATCTCAAACTTAATAAGTCCAAAATGAATCATTATGCCCCCCACCAAATCCTCTCGTTTTCCAGTCAACCAAATTCACAGCCCTGGTTATTCTTAACTCTTCCTTCACTCTCATCCATCATGTTCAATCATTTGCCAAATATTGTTATTTCTACTCCTCCTCATCACTTGGATCTGTCTCCTTCTCTCCACTCACGCAAACATGGTCTTAGTTCTGGGCCTCGTTTCTTCTTCCCTTGACTCTTGCTAATAGCATCCTAATTGGTTTTCCAGCCTCTGATCTCGTCCTTCTCCAATGCATTATTTCCATGATTACCAAATTGATATTCTAAAAGCACCGGTCAAAATACACCACTCTTTGGTTCAAAAAATTTCAGTGGTTCAGAAGGCCTCTAGGATAAAGTATGAACTTCTCTGTTTGGATTTTAAAGCCCTTTTCAATCTAGCTCCAGCCACCTTTTCAGGTTTGTCTTATGTTACTCTCCTTTACAAGCTCTAAGTTCTAATTAAACAAGAGCTGTGCTCTCAATATGTAGCAGTCCATTCGCATATCCATGACTTTACCCAAGTTGTCTTCCATGCCTGCCTCCTATGCTACCTCCTCACCTTAATCTCAAAGAATCCCTAGTTTTCCTCAAAGCTCAGCTCAAGTACCACTTTCTACTAGAATCCAGTCCTATTCATCCCAGGAGAGAAGATGACTCACTTGTCAAAACATTTCACAATCACCGGAAGAAAACTACACTGGGTGCCTGCCAAGACCTGAGGAGGTATATTAGCTCTACAGAAAACACCTTGATAACCTACTAACGAGAGCAACCTTTCAAGAAGCCGAGGTATTTAAAAATCAATTAATTCCTTCCAATGCATAAGTTAAGAATGTAATTGTCTTTCTCAATCCTGCAGTTTGCAAAGGAAAAGTCAGAAACCTTTTTGAAAAGAATGCTGCCCCAATTTTACATTTATCTCACATGGATGTGACTATATTCAAGACATACTATGAAAGATAAATCAAGAAGCTAGAATTAATGGAAAACTATTGCTGAATGGCCTCCTTGAAATTACTTTGTGTATCTACTTTGTATTTAATTTTCTGAGCACATATACATTTTATCCTCCCCTCCCCCTAACAGAATATAAGCTCCTTGGGTAGGAACTTCATGATGTCTATGTATACCCAAATGTCTAGCATACAACAGGTACTTAATAAATGCTTGTGGTCAGATAGCTGAGTACAATAAGGAGTCAACACTTTGCAATAGAAAATCACTGGCCCTAGTAGGAATAAGAAGATTTGGATTCTAGTCCTGGTTGAGCCAAACAAAATACCACAAATTCCACTCCCTAAAGCTTGCCTACTTTATAGTAAAGGTTCTTACTAAATGCTTTTGGAAAGAAAAAAAAACACCTCATATTTTACACACACATTCTGATAAGCATGCTTTTTGGTTTCTAGCCCATAGCAGATTAGATGTTCCAGTCTAGAAGGGAAGAAAGGGAAAGAGAAGTGGTAATTAACAGCAAGGTAGAAGACAGAAGCAGACTTGAGAATTAAACAGCTGAAGGGGTCATTTTTGGCTGTGCATATTGTATTATCACACATAGCAACATTTAATGTTCATAAAAATGACTGAATAAATAAGGAAAGGTGAAATCAAATTCAATATCCTACATGTAGGAATGGAAGGAAGTACGTAGTATATTTTGGAAAGATTTTCATCCAAGATGTTCAAAAGTAACAAAAAGGTTTAAGTCTTAAAGGGGTGATTAATCAGGAAATCTCAGTATTGGGAATAACTCTGGTACCCAGAAGCAATTAGTTACCTCTGCAAAGGTTCTGGATCAATGTATTCATAAACTAGGTCATTTACTTGCAGGTTACTTGTACAGACATTTATTCTGTGGGATTTAGTAGCAATCATTCCCCATCAACTTCAAGTCTAGACTCTACTCCAGCTAAAGTGCCATTCGTATTACTTGGAATTCCATTAGTGATGAGGCCACTAAAGTCAGCATCAATCAACCACTGACTCACCTAAACCGACAGACGCTCTTCTCTGAACTGATACTCTACAAGGCGACCCAGAGCTGGCGGGGGAATGTGATCAAGAGATAGAAAAGGATGACAAAAGGTCCCCAACCCTACATCTAGAGTAGTCGTCCTCTAGATTATGATGGTGGTGATGGGGAAGTCTTAAATAATAATACTAAATAAACCTAAATAATAATAAATAAGTAATTTTTAAAACAACACACTACGACTAGTACATATGTATTGATTTATACATAAGGAAGGGGCTTGAGCTAGCTTGGGAGTTTTTAACCTTTTGGGTCATGGATTCCTTTGGCAGTCTGCCAAAGCCTAATAAACCCTTCTCAGAATAATGTTCTCAAATGCATTAAAATGAAACACATAAGATTACAAAGGAAACTAATTATATTTCAGTATAGTTATCAAAATATTTGTAAAAACAAGTTCATGGGCCCCAGGCTAAGGACCCCTGGGGTAGATTATCTCTAAGATTCCTTAAACTGTGTTTCTATGCCTAGTGGAGTGACATATGCTTATACCAATCAACAATAATAAAAGTTTACATTTAAATAATTTTTTATAGTTATAATTTCATATTAATTAACTTGCATGTGATACAATAAATCTTAGAGATGAGAAGGATTGTATGCATAATTACCTCACAGAGGAAAAAAAAACTGGCTCAGAAAAATTAAGTGATTCCAGAGAAGTCGGAATTCATATGTAGTTCTTCTGACTCCAAACCGAAGGCTTTTCCCCCTAAATCAGGGTGCCCTTCCTTTCCATTAAAGCATAATGGTTATTTAAAAATGCAAACAGAACAAACCAAACCCATGTAACAACATGGCAATAAAATGACCGATTAATATATGCATTTATGCTACCCAAACATCACTAGTGAGATAGAAGGACTGAAGACAGTAAAAGCCACACAAGGGAAACTGGGCAAGCTTACTTCAACAGGTCAAGCTAGGACCACGTAAGGACTAGACAGGACTGGCTGATGGGGTCTACAACTTGTTGAAATTATTCTACCCAGTGAGGCTGTACACCGTTCAGCTAGAACACTCGGTTGCAACGCACACGTCACCAAAGACTCTGAGAGCTAATAGAATAAGGACCTGAGTCATGATTCTCATTTTGATACTGAAAAAGAAACAGTGACCTCACTCAAAAGTGACAGTTCTCTCTCTTGTCTCCTCCATTTTCAAATAACAGCTGAGACAACGAGTACAGCAATTACTCACATTTCTATAGCATATTAAAGTGACAAGGCACATATTGTAATAGAAAGAACAATGCATTTTGAGTCAGAAGACCTAACTTCAAATTCCAACTCAGCCACTGGCTACCTGTGTGACCTGCGACCTCTCTGAGCCTCATTTTCTTCATCTCTAAAACAAAGAACTTGAAATGGATGAGCCCTAATGCCCTTCCCAGGTCCAAATCCTAGGATACTCTTATCTCGTACGTTATCTCTTTTGAGCCTCATAACGAGCCTGTGAGGTGGGTTGTGTATTTGAGGACACAAAGAAGGTCAAAGGCAGAGCCTGAATTTCACCTGTGGTCTCTTGGTGTCCACCTCTGTGTTCTTTCCAGTGGTTACAGTGTAAATGAGTACGTCCTTTGTGTGCTACACAAAAAGAAGTCTTATAGGATTTAGCCTTGGTTGGGGCTTTAGAGTCAAACTAGTCCAACTTATAACATTTCTACAGCACTTACCGTGTGCCAGACACCATGCCTTACAATTATTAACTCATATAATAATAATAATAAGAATAATAATAATAAGAAGAATGATAGCTAACATTGATACAGCACTTTCACAATATGCCAGGCACTGTGCTAAGTAAGCATTTTACAATTATTACCTCATTTAATAATCATAATAATAATAATGATAGCTAACATTGATACAGCACTTTCACAATATGCCAGGCACTGTGCTAATCGTTTTACAATCATCATCTCCTTTGAGCCTCACAACAACTTTGCTGAGGTAGAAGCTATTATTATCCCCATTTTACTAATGAAGAAACTGGGGCAGACAGAAGTTGTTATTTGCCCAGGGTCACACAACTAATAAATGCCTGCGGCTGGATCTGAATTCGGGTCCACCTGGCTTCAGGTCCAGAGCACTATGCACTATGGCTCTAGTGGCCCAGAAAGGTAAAGTTCCCTAGATTAGGTCACAAAGCTGAACCAGACTCCTCTTCCCTCTCTTCAGGGAAGAGGCCATTTATCTATTTCCTTTTTTAAAAAATTTATCTATTTCCTTTTCAAGATCAGCTCTGATTCCTCTCCTCCTTCATCATGTCCTGGTGATGAGAAAAACTGGTAAATTTAAAAGTTGAAAAACCAATTAAAAAAAAAACAACCTTTCTTGATTAACAGGAAGGGAGAAAAAGCAGCTCTCTGCTTAACACATCAATCCACCAGTTTGTCCCGGTTCTCCAGACGTGCAAGAAGAGACAACTCTCCTTGAACCTGGCAATGTTTGTCCAAACACTGTTCTGCTTCCTTTATCTGCTACAACACTAGAATGTTAATGGAAATAGCAGCCTTGGCTGGAAATCTGTGTCTAGAATTCATGAAATATTTTTAGATCTAAAATATGAGAGAAAAACATAACTGGTCCAACAATGTTAGCATGCTTTGTATGCAGTAAAGCAAAACAAAGCAAGTTGTGTAAATATTTAAGAATGAAAAGGAACTGGCTCCAGCAAACATCTGGGATAACAGATCTAAGTAGGCTACAACTTCTAGTGAGAAAAAAAAACCAGCAGGAAGGTTACCAAGATGATAGCAATTTAAATTCCATTTGATACACACATTCCAAGCACCTTCTGTAAACCAATTTTAAAATGCAATTATCTGTCACTTAAGTGTTACTGTATAATTGGACAGCTTCCCAAAATGCCTAAGTCAAATAGATGTGGTTTTCTTTCATTAAAATATACCATTGCTATTTCAAGCAATAAATAACATTTTGTAAAGCGACTTAGCAAAGTAAGCAGAAGAACAGCGTTGGAAAACTGGCCCTTAAAAATAATCCCCCACTAGAGTGTAAGCTCTTGGAGAGCAGGGACTATCTTTTACTTCTTTTTGTGTTCCTAATGCTTAGCACAGTGCCTGAGACAAAGTAGGTGCTGAATGTTTGATTGTTTAACTGCGAAAAATCATTTACCATATTTATCTAGGTTATATAATATTATTAGAAAATGGCTTGTTGGAATGCCCAAGATTTTATTTTCTGGTATCAATATTTTAAATTGGTATTTCCTTTTTCTTTTTTTTCACACAGCTAGTATGTATCAAGTGTTTGAAGTCAGATTTGAACTCAGGTCCTCTTGACTCCAGGGCCAGTGCTCTATTCACTGCCTCTGAATTGTTATTTCCAAAGAATGACATGATATCACCCTCCCAGCCCTTCCTTAGAATAGGTCCTTCTATCATTACTTATTAACCAATCAGAGTTGATTTCCACCTTTTCGAATGCCCACTTTTCCAAGAGCATATAAGCCATGAACCGGCCACTATGACCGTCTTTGGTCCAAGAGAGAGATGGCCAAATGACCATTCTTTTTATTAATAAAATGTTAATATTATTAATAAAATGATTAATTACCCAGAAATTGTTATTTCCATACAAATTAACAAAAAATAAGTTATATAGTTGAAGAAGGGAAGTGGCTTCAACATTTATAATAATAACACTACTACTACTAGTACTAGATAGCTAGCATTTATATAAGTTCTTTAAGGTTTACAGAGTGCTTTACAAATATTATCTCATTTTATCCCCACAACAACCCTGGAAGGTTAAGTGCTATAATTATCCCCATCTTGTTTGTTGTTACATCAATTTAGTCATGTCCTGCTCTTTATGACCTTATTTGGAGTTTTCTTGACAAAGATACTGGAGTGGTTTGTCATTTCCTTTCCCAGCTCATTTTACACATGAGGAAACTGAGGCAAACAGGGTGAAGTGACTTGTCCGAAGTCATACAGCTAGCAAGTGTCTGAGGCCAGACTTGAAATTGTGTCCTCCTGACTCCAGGCCCAGAGCTCTATCCACTGTGCCACCTAGCTGCCCTTAAACCCATCTTCTAAGTGATATAACAACCCCCTTTTTATAAATAAGGAAACTGACGCAAACTGAGATGAAGTGACTTACCCAGAGTCACAATGCTGGTCAAAAGTGTCCAAGGCAGGATTTGAACTCAGGTTTTCCTGACTCCAGGGCCAATACTCTATGTACTATGACACCACCTAATTGTCTGATTACTTTCAATACCAATATTTTGGAAACACGCCAATCTTGTCCAGAATCAATTGTATAGTGCCTAAATTTTATGCATCACTGGACATCAAGGTGACCTCTACCAAATCTTCTTCCAAGATAGTAACTCATAATCATTTCTAGACAGCCATGGGGTTTTTGCTAAATCTTTACTTTTTCTAAGTGTCTCAGGAAGCCAAAGTTTTGACTGTTATCACCTTTGGTACCCCTATTATGTTTTTACCTGCTAATACACACAGTTCCAAACCATGGGCATTATTAATTCACTTGAGTTCAAGATTGTTTCATTCTTTGTATTCATGCCTAGTGTATAGTATTTAATAAATGGTTACAGACTGAGGACACACTCTTACTTTCCTACCATCCAGTAACAGGATTCATAGCAAAGTCAAAGGATTGTAGCATTTAGCTCTTCCACTTCCATATCTTTGTATCGGATGCCTCCATGCCTGGAATGTTTTCTCCTCATCTCTTACAATAATTGGTTTTCTTCAAGACTACTCAGGTTGATTACTAAGTCTATAAGACTACAGTATAACTCTGGGACTGGTCTAGGGCTTCCAAACAGCTCTATGATGTTCCTATGGAGGCCAAGTTCTGTCCAGATGTACTACAAGTGGCTCAGTATTCCCCCTGGGTGGCCTCAAATTGTAACCATTTCCATGGAAAGTTCCCAGAACTCTAGAGCTCATTCTAGGCCAAAAGAAGAAATGTGAGGATGCCTGCAATTCAAAAATAAATTCCCTGTATTTCGGTTTTGTATCTCTACATTTATACAAAGGCACTGAGTTTCCTGGAACTATAAAAGTATTGATTGAGTGACCCTGTGTCCCAGCCAAGGTGTGCCCCCAATGCAGTTGCTTTGGTCACGTGGGTTCTGTACAACTTTTCACTCACAAAGTGCAATACCATTAGTTTTATGGCAGGCATTGGGAGTTCTCTTCAAAAGTACCCAGTTGTTAATATAATATTTAAAATTATAAGAATAACATCTTGATCTGTGAAAACTTTATAGTTTTCAAAGTGCTTTCATTTATCTGGTTTCATTTCATCTTCCCAGCAGTCATGTGAATGAAAACAAAACAATACTATCTCTATGTTATAAATGAGGAAAACAAAACTTAGTCATTTGACAATCATTTGTTGTTATTACTGTTCAGTCATTTTAATCATGTCTGACTTCATGACCCCCTTTGGGGTTTTCTTGTCAAAGATACTGGAATCGTTTGCCACTTCCTCCTCCAGCTCATTTTACAGATAAGAAAACTGAGGCAAACAGGGTTAAGTGACTTGCCCAGGGTCGTACAGCTAGTATCTGTCTCAGGCCAGATTTGAACTCATGAAAAGGGCCTGACCCCAGGCCCACCTCTCTATCCACTGCGCCACCTAGCTGCCTGATCATTTATTAAGTACCTACTAAGTGGGCTAGTCATGTAGCAAGAAAGAGGATAATCAATGGACAATCTACAAACTCCTTCAGTATGCACCCATGGCCAAGCAATCTAAAGGAAGACCTTCAACCAAGGAGGCGGATCCCCTATGGAGGATACATGGGAAGATATGAACAAGGTTGTGTGGTAAGAACAATTTCTACCAGGGCCCCCGACATGTAGACTAGGCTAATTCTTTCTGTAAAAGGTAAGGAAGCTGTCCCAACACTTAATAATTTAGGAGGTAACCTTAAGTCCATCACCACTGACTGGCTTTTTGGTCATCTTAGGACATAAACACGGCCAGCCCACAAGGAGTTGGTCTCTTCAGAACTGGCAGTTCTGTTGACCAGCTGTATTTCTTCATGGATATGAAGGGACTACATCTTTCTAAACAACTGCTTTATCCTTACTGAGTACCTTTTAAATGCAATAGCTAAGTAAATCTTTTGCAAACCGATGAAAGACCTACAAGTTTTCATTTATTACAGTCCTGAACCTGAGCTACCAGCTTGGCTTGGCTGACCCAAATTAAGACTAGTTTATTTTGTTATTTTTTTCATATTTTATTATTTATTTAATATTTTAGTTTTCAACATTGATTTCCACAAGATTTTGAGTTGCAAATTTTCTCCCCATTTCTACCCTCCCCCTCCCCACTCCAAGACGGGATACATTCTGATTGCCCCATTCCCCAGTCAGCCCTCCCTTCTGTCATTCCACACCCTCCCCCATCCCCTTTCCCGTTACTTTCTTGTAGGGCAGGATAGATTTCTGTGTCTCATTGCATACATATCTTATTTCTCAGTTGCACGCAAAAACAACTCTTTCTTTTTGAGTATCAGATTTTAAAACTTTGAGTTCCAAATTCTCTCTCATCTTCCCTTCCCAACCACCCTTCCTAAGAAGGCAAGCAATTCAACATAAGTCACAAATGTATCATTATGTAAAACACTTCTACGATACTCATGTTGTGAAAGACTAACTATATTTCCCTCCATCCTATCCTGTCCCCCTTTATTCAATTTTCTCCCTTGACCCTGGCCTTTTTCAAAAATGTTTGTTTTTGATTACCTCTTCCCCCTATCTGCCCTCCCTTCTATCATCCCCCTTTTTTTTATCCCCTTCTCCCTACTTTCCTGTGGGGTAAGATACCCAATTAAGTGTTTGTTATTCCCTCCTCAAATCAAATCCGATGAGAGCAAGATTCACTCATTCCCCCTCAGCTACCGCCTCTTCCCTTCCTGAAGAACTGCTTTTTTTTGCCACTTTTATGTGACATAATTTACTCCATTCTATCTCTCCCTTTCTCCCTCTCTCAATACATTCTTCTCTCATCCCTTAATTTGATTTTATTTTTTTAGATATCATCCCCTCATAT